>VXAX01005550.1:201538-236890 GCA_013399835.1 Leptocoma aspasia
AAACCTCCATAAAGTAGGTTAATACTGTTCTGTTTATTGCCTCTTGAAGACTCTCTGCATAGTGTCCGTGAGTTGTGTTTAAGGTCCAAGTGAAGGTAAAACAGCAGAGCAGCAGAGAGGTGAGGAAGGGCCACAGAGGTGGGCAGTGCAGAACCTCAGAGGGTACATGGGACATGCTCCATTAAAGTATCCAGAAAACAGCAGCATTGCACACACACAACCCCCCTCCAAACAAACCTATTTTCACAAGATGATTTTTCAATTGTAAACGTTTTACTTTTTGTTTTTAAAAAAGAGGCTTATCTTTNACGTTTTCCAAAGCTAAGAACTGAATATTTCTCCCCAGTTATACTCTTTGGATTTATGCCAACATCGTTTTTTTATGTTCAGTGGGGAAAAAGTAAGCCTGGTAAGTATTGTATGAACTGCAGCTTTATTCTAAAGTTCCTCTGGATGACTAACCACTTTTAACCAGCTCTTCCCTCCTCCACACCTTACCACATTCCTCCCTCCAAAAAAAGGCAAAAAAATAAAAACAAACAAACAACCCCCCCACCAATGTACAGGCTATAACTCAGTGTTTTCTTAACAAACAGTCTGCGGTGTTTTCACTTTGGCCACTGTTAAAGATGCAGGCATAGAGAAGGGAGTGTTGGACTAGCATGTATTAAAGAAAAAGGAACATTAACATTGCAGATCTCTCTCAGAAAGACTAAAACACTAACAAATACAAGTCGATGCACGTTTGCTTTAAACTAGTGTAATTCTTTTTCACATTAGATTAAACATCATTTTGTATACCAAACATTACAGTGCTGTTTATCTCCTCTGACCACGCAAAAAATAGTTAAAAATGTGCCACTTCTGCCCACAAATAGAGTATGACCAATTCCCCTATATACCTTCCAAAATCAGGATTTGAAATGAGAAAAACAGAACTATCCTCCTTTAAAAGCTTTATAAAAGAATTTAGACACAAAGCTGCCACTTAATACCAAGATGGTACAATTTACAGATTTTTACAGAAAGTTCACATTAAGTCAACTGACACTTCTCTCAGCCTCATCATTTGAAAGGCCGTATCCTGCAACGTCAGAAAGCGATGACTTTAAAAGTATCCTGAACTTTTACAGCTCCCATCTACAGGAGTAGGAACAGTAGTGTCCAGGGATTTTGAAATACTTGGTATTTAATACCTTCAACTCACAAAGAATTTGAGGCACTCAGCAATTTACAGGATCATGCCTTACAGAGGTAGAAGAGACTTAAACTGGTGCAGTAATTCACAGAAGTTTCTAGAGAGCTGCCAGACAACTTTCTGAAAATCTTCAAGTGTGAATCATGCTTCAATGCTTGCCTGTGAAGACACATGAACTGCAATATATCTGGGGACCAAAGCAGCATCCAAATAAAATTGCTGCTTGGTTATGAACTGAGCATCTCCACTGTAAAACTGATAAAGAATGAAGACAATTTAATATTCTGCAAATGAGTAGGGACAGCAATCACAGCACGTGTGCCTTTCACTTTTGCTCTCTTGCCTGACACACCCACCCCCCTTTCCTCATTCCTCTGAGCGTCTCTGATAAACAGCATTGCAAGTTGGTTTAAAAAAAAAAAATTTACAAGAGAGTTCTGTTACCAGGTCACCTATTTACACGTGGCATCACTCCACAAGGAGCTTGATCTCATTGGCTAGTAGCTGGTTCATGTTGAAGAGAGCCCCCGGGAGCTTGGTGAGCAACTCTCTCTCCGTGGTCTCAGGGTCGCTGTCGACAGAGCTGGAGCTAGCACTCATGTTGTCGACAGCGGCCCCAGCTGGAGGGCCCAGCTCTGGCTCGCTAGTCTCGCTGGCCGTGGACACCACGGAGAGCAAGGACATGCGCCGCGTCAAGCGGCCGGGGGCCAGCAGGGAAGCGGCATAGTCCGCTATGATACCAGCTACGTCTAAATTACAAGCCTTGTCAAAGGCAATGAAACCTACATTTGCATTGGCCTCGCAGACGTAGAATGAGCCGTCGTCCTTCATCAGCAGGTCAATGCCGCACACATCCATCCCCAGGATGTTTGACACTTGGACTGCCAACTGCTTGCCTTGTTCGCTCAGTGAGCACATCATTCCTACACCACCTGGAAAAAGTGAAAAGAACTTGCTGTCTGCACTCAGGTCACAGGTGACTGACATCCTTCTCAACAGAGGGGGCGCTTTTTGGCTGGGAAGCTTCAAAGTGAGCCTGCAAGCACACTGCTGATGACTTAGAGAGCGACCTCCTTTCCACAGTGACTACTAATGAACTCGATGCCACACCAGGATTTCAAAATATTCTGACCTGCCTTTGGCAGGTCGAGATTATGGCTTGTTTAAAAACACTTAAGCGATGACTTCTTAGTCAAGAAAAAATACACTTTTTTATGATCCCAGGATATTAAAAAAAATGAACTAACACCCTTGTTCCTCCTAAGGTAGAGGCTTTCTTCACATGTTTGTAAGTGATCACAAGAAATATTTCAGCAAAATTAAACCTAGAGCTCTTGGTAAGACTACAACTCTCAACTGTAGATATAATTGAGGGGAATGGGGATTAAGACATTATCATCTACTCACATCCCTCTCAACTTGCTATCACAGGTTACTGTCTCTAAAGCAAGAATTAGTGAAGATTTGTGTCTGAACCTCAGCTGGCCAGGTTCACAGTCCATCACCTAAGTATTAACTGGCTCAAGCTTCATCTATCACAATACTTAAATTGAAAAATAACCCAAACGATAAGAAACAAAAAAACCCCATTTCGCAGAAAAATCTTTCAGGCTGTATTTCCTCTGCATGAAGTAGTAACTAAAATCCCTTAGGCATTTTGACTAACCAAAACTGCACTATACATGAACGCGTTTTATCCCATCCCTGCTCAAGTTCGGTACAGTTTCAGCCAGGCACCCACAAGCGTCCTTCCTCCTTTTACCCTCAGAAACCTCCATGTCCAACACCCAAACCTATGCAGAATCTCAGTTCTGAGTATGCTACAATCAATGCAGTAGCCTCCTCTTTCTCCTAGATATGGTCTTTGCGGGAAGAAGTAGCAGGGGAGGAACCTGACAGACTTAAGGCAGCACAGAAGATGCACAGTGCAATCCAATTGTTTATTGCCATCAGCAGTTTCCTCACTTAACATTTTCTCCTACTCTCTTGCCAAATTACTTGACTCCTCCACCTCCTCCCTTAGGTGTTGCTTTCTGTCTTCCTTCATTTTCTGTTCCTCTCAACAGGATGAAACAAATGGTAACATGGCATTAGCATCAGACTGCCATTACCACATCAGTTGCTCCATTTGTGTTCTAGAACTTTCCCCTGCTTGTCATCATCCCATCTATCAACAAAGATCATCTCTCCTTCTGTGTTTGCTCAACATGCTTCTTACCTAATCCTTATTCTCATATTCCCCTTTTAAACCCCCAGCAGTAAGCACAATTAATACAAAATAACACCTGCAGCTTATTTCAGTCAGCTTTGTGACTTTTCAACTGGGTTGAAATATTCTGATCAAAACTATGAGCAATGCTTTTCCTACCAAGTGAGCAGTTACTCTGCATCCTCCCATCTGTCGAGCAGCGGAGCATGGTGCCCACCACACGGCCTCCCACTACGATGACGCGTACATCCTTGCCATGGGACTCCTTAACGTATTTTTGAAATAAGTAAGGGGCATCGTGACGGATCAAATGGCTTAGGTCTGCCAAATGGTGCTTGTCTCGTGCCAGGAACACAGCTTTACCTGTATGGAGGAAAGAACATTGGGATGTTGAAAGCAGCAACCCATCTGAGCTGCATCAATGATTCAGCACATGAAAGTGAAACCTCTGACCGGCACACTGCCCGTTCTCAGAGTCCCCACCTGTAGCTTATAAAAATTTACTAATTCTTCCATGGACAACAGTGTTCCACTGATTCAGTGCTTTTAAGTGTTCAAGTACTGACAGAGCTGAGGAGACATGAGTTTAGAAAAAAAAGAAAAATAAAGAAGCAAGGAAAAAGAAAAAGGAGACAAAGGAGGTGGTCTTGCAGTTTCAACTTCTTTTGGTATAAGTCCTTAGTGAGAGGGAAAAAAAGGAAAAAATACTTAAAGAGCAGCCGACATGTAATTAATAACAATTTTATTAATCCAAGAGGACCCACAGCCTACAGCTTGGACACACAGGAACCAACAACACGAAACTGTCAAACACTGGGCATCTAAGAACTCTGAAGTCTCTAGTGTGCCACTGCAGAACCACCCACTTCTCTGTTAGGAAGTTCCTGAGAGCTGCTCTTCCCAACACTTAAAAGGACTCACAACTCCAGAATGAGGTCTGCAGTGAACTACATTCAGAGGAAAACGTTCCACTCCACAGTATCCAAGATAATTTATCAGAAGATTCCACAAGAAATAAAATGAATGGATTATCCTACAACTCAAAAAACCCCTCTTGACAAACCACTACCTTTTCTGCAAGCAAACATCTCTAGGACTTGGATTTTTTAACCTAAAATAAGTAATTTCATTCCCTTTCATTTTCAGAGCACACCAAAGACTTCTTTGTTCTTTTCCAGTTGTATTCATACTGGTTAAAGTCATCCCGGAACCAGACTCTACTACTTTCTATCCAATTTCCAGTCTCACAAGACTGCATCCCTTTCCGTCTTTATCTACATTTCCCAACTTCTTTCCCCCTTTCTTAAGGGCTCTATGTCATATTAGATTTATGTTTTGCAATAAAGCTGTACACTTTCTCTTTTAGCAGAACTGTCATTTAATTCTGTTATGGTGTTAACAGAGTACAAACATAAATTGATAAACTGCCCTCCTTAAGTAAGAGAGCAGAAATGCAGCAGTAGCAGAACTAGGATAAATAATGTGTAAAGAATTCCACAGAGTGTTCCTATGCCCTACTAGAGCAGCCTCTGTTTAGATAGAACTTAAGGTCTCCATAACACAGAACACTGCTTGAGGAACATGGAATTTCTCATTACAGAGACATGAGAATGTAAGCTTAAAATTCACAAAAAGAAAAAAACCTCCATGCCTTCTCTCCCACTCCAAACTTTATCCCCTCTACAGGCAATTAATAATCCTACTGTATTCCTGAAATGGAAAAGGAAGAATGATGCCTTGGAGAGGAACTACTTAGCTCTTGTGAATTATGCAGCATCCTGACATCTTGGCAAAACCAGGATTGGCCCATTTGCTGCAGCAGCAAACCGCACAGAAAATTTGCCTACAAGAGTATGAATTTTATTCATCAGCCAGTACCTATGACCATGTTTGCCTATTTATTTTAAATATTATTTCTAAATGGCTGCTCTTCAATTAATTTGAAAAAGCTTCCCCAACTCTCTTAATGTGAAAAGATAGGTACTTTGCATAAATTTGCACTAAAATGCCTGGAATTTAAAGTGCTCTAAAGCAAAACTTGTAAACAGATTTACAGGAATCCTGGCTAAAAAGGGGAGAAGAAAATCAATAGCTGAAGCTCTAAAATTATTTAGTCGATCTTCACTAGAGGCAGTGTTAAGTCAAATCCACTGTCTTAGATATTCCACAGCTGCCAAATTCACCTTGCTGGAACATCAAACTCCACCTTGGCTTTAGAGCTCCACCCACACTTTAAAACCACACTAACAGGTACTGCTGCCAGCAGCAGCAGGTCTGATCTGCCTCAGCCCCAGCGTTTTGCTCTCTTCCACTACATCAACACAAGCATTTGTGCGAGTAAGTGCTAAGTCATGTAAGGAATTAATCTGAGTAAAAATAACCCATCTAGATCAATTCGACATCAGTTCCTGAATCCATTTACTACATGGCTACAGAAGCATTCACACCAGCAGAAGAGAAGCAGCAGACTGAGAGCAAACTGACGGACAGAAAGAAAGAAGAAGTGGTGTCTTCTAGTTATGATTTTGTTTGAAGTAACTCCTGGTTTCGTGCCTTAACTTAATTTTTAGTCTCTTTATAGATCTAATATTTATTAAATTTGTTTTAAAGTATATTAAAAACAGAGCAACTTCCTGTGCAAATAACCTCTGAAATTGATTTAAACATGGTTTCCCTTAGTAACCACTATTTAACACTAAATTAAGTTGATGTTTGTTTTATATTCAACACTTAAAACAAAAGACTAATAACAGAGCAATTTAATCTGAACCTGCAGTAATACCACTGACACTGTCAGAGGTATTTTTCTGAAAAACTGAAATTCAGTTTTACAAACAGTACATAAGGTTTTAATTAAATCAGAATCCTAATAATAGACAAAGTCAAGTAGGAAAGAAGTCACTGAATGAACTGAGATTTTATTTCTTAGGCCTATTTAACAACATCCCTAAAATTCACGTAGGCTGCTTTCGACTTCACGAAGGCCAGACCTCCCATTTTTCCAGTTCAAAGCTTTCCTTACAGAAGTCACCAAAGCACGACAATTTTGAACACTTTCCCCCCTGCCTTTGCAAGACTGGGTTCTACTAAAACTGTTTCCCAGTGCTGCAGCCTATTCAACATTCAGCATTCAAGGGTGGTAAAATTTAGTTGTATTGGAAAGAAGTCCAAAACCTAACAGATCTTCTTAACTATCATTCCTTGATGAGAGAAAATCTTGGGAGTGCTGCTCAGAATACTCCTTGCCCTCACCTCTGACCTCACACCCACCTCGATGACCCCGCGTGTTCTTCACCACCATAGGGAACTCCAGCACTTCCGCCTCATCAATCATTTTGGAAAAATTCTCATGACCACCTGGCAAAAAGAAAACCAACAACATTATGTGCCACCAGTCTGCTGTGGCCAAAATTGGGATGTAATTGCCATACATTCCTCCCACCTTTACAGCTTAGATAATGCAGAAAAAATCATCAGTTAGGAGGACCTTGGTCACAGAGCATGATCAGACTTCGAAGGTGTTTGTGACATGTGGGATACACTAAGACCTACTTCCTTTGGAATTGAAGACACAAGATGACAAAGGCCTCTTCATCACAATCCCAAAAGGCTCAATCTAATCTTCCAAACCCAAATGCCCAAATTCTACCATCTTGTTCCAGTTTATCCCTTTTACTTTATCAACTTCCATCTTTTCGTATGTCTAACAGGAAAATAGCAGACACATAACACTAGTAACAGTTCCATCCAAACTACTAACCAGGAAAGCAACACAGAACACAATGACAAGGCATAATCCACAGAGCAGCAACAACCCATACCTTGTCAGTCCACCTCCCCCCTTCTGAATGCTTAAGTCTCCTGTATCTCGCTCTCCCTATACCCTGAAGTAGTACTTCAACCTTTTAATCTCATTGCATCTGTAAGGACCTTAGAGAATAGGTTTTAATGGCCATTGACACAATTATGGCTGATACTTTAAGGTTAGTTGAGTTCAATTCAGAGAAGGCTGACCACAGCTAAGAAATACAGAAAAGTCAGCAGACAAAGGGACAAGCCCCCTCTAACACATGGTGCAGTGAAGCGCAGTAAAGTGCAGAAGTCAAGCCAAGACACAAAGTCACAAAGCCAGCAGCAGCCATCATGACCCTGCCATGGAGTTTAATGCATGTCATGGAGCAACATGTCATCCAGCACACTCTGCTTTACTTGGCAAAGTCAGCTCTCACTGGTAACCTGATACTTGTGGTTTAAAAAAAAAACAAAAAGAAAACAAGAAAAGAAAGTCATGCTTCTGTCAAATTCCAGAGGCAGGCTCGAACAGAAGTGGGAGGGAGTTATGATCAAACAGGTATGCTCTGCAAATATTAAGCATCATTCATGGTCTTCCCTTCCCCCCAAAAATTAAAAACTCATTCCTTTGAAAACAAGTTAGGGCAATCACATGTATAAAGAAAGGGTATGTTTCTTCTCAAATGTGTTTTCACAGTAATTGATGGAAATAGTAATTCATAGCAATTGATGGAAAGCCATGGTTTTGTCAATTTTTTTTCTCATTTTGTCAAGTTCCCATTACAAAAGCCTATTGATGCAATCACAAAAAGGGGAGGAAAGCACTGGTATTCCCAGAAGGAATGGAAGGTTGAGAGGTATCTGCAGTTCTTTAATAGATTGTAATTAAAAGCAGAAAGAGCATCAGGGTAGCTCAGACAAATGGTTCCTCTAATCTAGCACTCTGTCAGGAACCAGAGATACCAGGGATTCCAGAGGCAGGCACAATAAACAGTAATTAACTGTTTTGGTGGGAAACAAAGCCTAAACTATTATTAAAAGGTGAACACAAGGGCTCGTACTCCTTGCTACTCTTGTCCTTTCACAAAAACTGATGTATTTGCAGACACTTTTATTCATATAGGAGTTTAATCTTCTTTCAGGTTGTACCAAAGTCGAGTTTTCTGTAGTACTTATGACATTTAGTACCCCAAGCTCTTGTCTGTTGTTTTGGGCAATTGGAAAAGAACAGAAAGTATTACAGCACTAACAGCCAAAGTCAGTTGCTTGGAAGGCTGAGGTACAGTTAAAGTACTCTTTTCAAAACCAGAATCTGGGTGTCATGACTTCAACTTCCTTTTTGGTTACTCAGCACTTAGTGTGGAACTGGGCCTCATGCTATGTAAATTTCTATTTCCAAAACTTCTATCTTTTGCACTGCAAAAGCCCAAGTTGTCTAGGCAACTACGCTACCCTTTTGATCCAACAGCCTTACCGTATGAAAAAGTGTCTGGAAGAGGCACACCATGGCCAGCAAGTTCTTGGAATGTCCAGAACTTGTTGACACAGTTGAGGATGGCTTGAGGACGGTTCATCAATCGGCAGCCCATCTTCTCTAGGTGGCGAAGGACTGTGATGTCGCTGTCACTCTGGACCCAAGGTGTTGGCACACGCACAACCACCACTTGTGGGTAAGCAGTAATGAGCTCCCCTTTCACCCGGAGACCTAAAGAAGGAAGAGAGAAAAACGTCCCAATCTTAAGTCATAAGGTCTCCAGGAGAAGATGAACAGGCACAGAAATACTGCACTATCTGTGATCACAGAGAAACCAGACTTCAGCAGTGAGTGCTAAAACAGCACAACTCTCCCTAGCACACATCCTGTTAGCTGTGCTGTTTCACTCATGTCACTCTTAACTCATTTAAAACTAGGACCAAGCAAAAACCAGACTTAATTAGGGCACACAGTCTTGGGCTCCTTCCCAGGGTGTCGGACATTTGTTTATAGGTTGACACTCCACCCTTTTTATGCGTGTAAGCTGCACACTACACTCACATCAGCTGTATCAACAGCTCAGGAGGTTTCTGCCTCCCTCCACTGGTTCTTGCCTACAGGATGCAGTTCGTACCTTTCCCAGTCCCAGCTGTATTGTTCCCTCTGTTTGTGGCACCACGTTACACAACATATTGCCAAAGTAACAGAGACTATATACGATCCTTAAAAAAACACAAAAAACCAGCAGTATTTTTAACAGGTAATTTCAACAATCTGATTTATATTAAGTAGTCAAGAGTAACTTTATCAGCTAACAGGGAGGCACCCTGTGACAAAGGCAGGAATTAGTGCACTAGCAGGAAAACCAGCTTTGCCACCAAGATCAATACACTACTTAATCATGACCTATAGTTTTACAGGCTAATTCTCTGAAAAAGAAACACTGAAAGACAAGCTGCAGGAATAGGAATACAACAGGCTTGGACAGGAAGGCATCAAGCTCAATGGAGACAGTCTGGCATCTAAGGACGGGAAAAGACAAATAAGGTTTGATATTTACTTTATTTGCCTTATGTTCAGAGCAAAAGTTTATGACTTCAGCAAAAAATACTCAGCTCACACTGCTGTCAGCACCTTAAGGGTTAAAAAAAATAAAAAAAATAAAAAAGTGAGCTGAGAAATCACAGCGCATCTGCATATTGTGCCTACCAAAGGCCACCTGTAACTAGTGAGATCTAACCAAACTTTATCATCTGATTACTGTATTCCAAAGATGCTACGTTACAAATAGACTTGTATCTACTCTACATGAAGGCACCGATTGCCAAGCTATATATTTCATGTCAAGGTGCATTAGAATTAATTGGGGGAGAATTGGGAGGGAGGGGGGAGAGAAGAAGCAGAGGGGTTTTCCCTCTCTGTGCTTTCCTTTTTCCTTTTCTTCTCCCAACCAAGATGTGTTTCAGTCTTTGCACTAAATATAATGAAGCAACCACCTAACTCCCAAAATGGAAGTTGAAATGTGCTGCCCAGTCCTCGGGAGAACACAGAACCACACTCTGGAAAGGCCAAAACAGAGCCACATCCAATACAAATCCCTTTTTGCAATCCCCACAGCCATAATTGCACAGAGATGAGCAAACATAAGCAGACGGGTGCTCTGGCTGCTCACCTCATTAGCACCAAGCACTGCCGCATTGCAGCTGACATGACTCGCGTGTTTAAGCAAGCAGGCTTCAGACACACACACACCCCCCATTTTAGAGAGGCATCTCAAGCAGGATTAAAAACAAGACACTGCTACAAACCTAAGCAGACTGTGAACAGCATGAAATGGACTACCATCTCCTTTAGCCAGAAAAGGAGTACAGATTCAGCAAGCAAAAGATTTTTTTACTTATTAGTCAGATTCCACCTTACACATGTATTTTTCCATTTAGGTGCATGCCCAATTACACCCACTTTTTGCCAATGTAATTGCATGCACATCCTGATCCACATGCAAGCTGTGCAACAATCATTTCAAGAAGGACTGCATTTTCTACACAGCCCCAAAATTGCCACCGTTATCTGTTGTGAACCAAAACGACACAGTTTTCCAATTCATAATCTCTCAGTCTATTTTGTTGTTTTGCTTTAAAGTCACGCCACATGTTGCAGTTTTGCACCATGGAGTCTGAAAAAGAAAAACAGCAGTTTGAGGAGATGTGTTTGTCTCACCTGGAATTCTCCTGAATACCTGTGTTAGACTTGACTATCAGACTGGTGTAAATTTAGCCAGGTCACCATTCCCCCTGAAGTGACTTTGGAAGTACAATGATGTTATCAACAGAACAGTCTGAGCTTTTGTTTCAGATTCGGTCATATTCTCTGGTCTGGATACTGTTCTCCCCTTACAGAAGGCAGTTTGCAAACAAAAAGAAGAGCTACTCAATGAAATGTATAATTTGCATCACTGCTACTGATATGCACCATAAAAATTAGCTGCAGTCTCCCAGCAACACAGTGCTGCAAACAGAAGCAGCTTTATTACAGTAAGGAGGAGAGGCAGATTCTGCCATTTTGGAACAAGCATGCATTCAGCATTCCATCTAAGACCCATCAGTTAACAATCAGGTTAATGGTCATTATTGCCTAGTGGGCTGATAAAATCATATTTATTCACAATGATGTGCTGAAAGCAGTAACACAGAAGATATTAATGCGTACGGGTAATTTTTTTCAAAAGAATTGATTCATGAATGCAAAAAAGAATAAGGGAAAAAAAGACTACAGAGATGTTCCTTAGTGGTTAAGTGGTAATCATTTTTTTTTTTTTTAAATCATAGATTGTGCTAAGTTGAAAGGGACCCACAAGGCTCATCATGTCCAACTCCTATCACTGCACAGAACAGCCCCAATAACCACACCATGTACCCAGGAGCATTGTCCAAACACTTCCTGAACTCTGTCAGGCTTGGAGCTGTGACCACTTTCCTGGGGAGCCTGTTCCAGTGCCCAACCACCCTCTGGGTAAAGAGCTGCCTTCTAATACCCAACCTAAACCTCCCTGACTCAGCTTTGGGCCTCGAGTTCTGTCACTGGTCAGCACAGAGAACAGATCAGTTCCTGCCCCTCTGCTTCCCCTCATGAGGAAGCTACAGATCACTCAAGGTCTTCCCTCAGCCTCCTCTTCTCCAGGCTGAACAAACCAAGTGACCTTTTTCACAGTGTGGCACACAAAACTGCACACGGCTGAGATGAACCCTCTTTTCTTTGCAGTTATAGAGTCATCCTGATCCCAAAACAGTAACAACAGGTTACACTCGCTGCTGCCTGTGGTCAGTGAACTGACCTCACAAACACACAGAAGGCAGACACCCAGATCATACAGAAATACCTTAACAAATAACAAGTTAATCCATTTGTTGACATTTTCAGTGGATGCCCATGACATTGCAGACACACCAAAGAGACAGCTATACAGTCCTTTGAAGTACCAACAATATAAGCCAGTAGAGGAAAATTCAAGCTTATCCAATACTCTGAACTTTCTTATCATATAACAACCATTTTACCAGTGCCTGAGGAACAATTTTTTAGGTTATCAGAAAATATTTGGGTATTCTTTGGTTCTATGATGTAAAAACTCCTGAGTCGGAATATCACACAGTAAAAACAGATGTAAACCCTGCTCCTGAACAAGACTCAGTTCCAGCTGTCTTTGTTCTTCCCCTGCAAGACAAAACTCTCCAAAATGGAACATGGTACACCTATAACATTATACACCAATCATCACAGTATTCAGACAAACTACAAAAGGAACTTTTGCAATGTGAACTGAAATCACCTAAGAATAAACCTGACCAGTTACACCTTATCCCTCAAAGTCAGAGTCTCAAGTTTCTCTCAAAAACAGCTCAAAGTAGCACATGATAAAACTGAGTGGGTAAATACATGACTATTCATCAGTTGGCCCAACCAGTCCTCCTGCTTCTCACTCCCAAAGAACAGCAGGCAAACTTAAAATGCAAAGCAACTGGTCTCTGCTAAAAAGGATTATTTTGACCCAAAAGGTAGAAGCCATCACATGAACCTGTGAAAACCACAGAAAACAGACAGAGCATTAAACTGTACTAAAGACAGAAGAAAGAGGTAGAGATGACTACTGCTGTTACCTGTGAGATCAGAGGATGTGCATCTACAGCCTTATAAAGTTCCTAAGACACTAACCTCGAGCATGGCAGAGCCTATTCACATAGTAAGATACTCAGGATGACAGCTGTCTCTCAGAAACCTGATATAGTACAATTTTAGGGTGGACAAACATATTCTGGAAAAAATCCACAATGATGGCATTACGGATGGCTAAAAAGGATCAAGATTTCAAGCAACTGTGTGTGGTTTCTGAACATTTTAATTCACATCCAAGCAGTATTTTAAATAGCTTACATTTCTGAAACTCATTATATTCTGTTTGCAGCCTACACAAATCCCTTCCAATCTCTACAAGAATCATTCATCAGCAGATTAGTAACTACTGCAAAGCAATATCTCACGTCCAGTTTGCATGTTACAAACAACTGTACTTTTAGTTAAAACCATACAAATGTTTTCACAGAAAGAATGTAGTTTCAGAAGGTAAGTCGAAAAACTCAAAGATTGCAAGGACATAAATAATTTCAGATGCTTTATATATTTTGATTTAGCAAACATCAGGCACTTTTAACAAATGACTAAACCTCAGTAATACTCAATAAATTTATAAAAGACCAAGCTTTTCACTGTGCCTGGAGACAGCTGGTACACTGCCTTGCTACCTTGCATGGAAGCTCATGACCTATCAAATCCATTTCTGACCAAACAGATCAAAAGAGCAGGAATGATGCACAAAAGGTGAGTTTGCCAAAGCTCCTTATGCAGTGCTGCCATGAATTCAGCAACATAAAACATTCTACTCATCACCTTCTTTCAAACTGACTTCCAAATGCATACATTTCACAGAATTTTTCTGAGAATTGTGTGGCTATGAGAAGTGCCCAAATGTGACAACACAGTTAATTATTCCATGTACAGAATGGGTAACTATGCAAAGAATCCTCACTGTGTGGCCTCAGCTGCCACAGGCTGCCACTGTAACTTCAGTGACTACCTCTGTCTTTAGCAAAACCCCCAATAAACACCAGCTCTCTGAAATACATACATAAAACAAAGCAGGAAAAAAGTATTTCAGTATTCAGACAGATCCAGTACATGGAATACTTTTTCTCCCAGGCATATAAGCATACGAGTGGAATAATGGTCGGTCATCGTGCATGCAGCACTACAAAAAAATAAAATCTGAATCAAATTTCACTAACACAAAATGTACACCAGCTCCCACCACATTCCCAACAGAAGCTAGCAGGGTCTGGGAACTTCCAGATATATTACCCAGATTTTTCCTTAGAGATCTGTATGCTACCATCAAAGTCTCCAGCTCTCAGAACTCTGTTATACAAATTTATTCATCCACCCATCCATGGAGTTGCTAACGTTTCCCAAATGAACAGTCACTCAGCAAGCAGGCTATAATGAATTCAACTCAGTCAGCTGGGAGAAACAGGCAAGCCTTCTATCACACAAACCTTTCCTCGTATTTTGATATTACATCCTGCTACTTGCTCTTCACAATTCATCAGTTGTTCTCACAGACATCACTGAATTTTGCTACAAGCCTGGACTCACTCCTGCTCTCAAATCACTGCATTCCTGTTTCTGGTTCATTTGTCCTCCCAATATCTGTCACCCACAAGACACTGCATAATATTTGCATTAAATCATTATAAAGTGTTTAATAATTACTTACAGTTTACTTGCAGGGAATTAAATGTGTTTCACCCTAATTGCTATGTTAAAGCAAGCTTAAAGCTCAGAAGGGAGCTATCCCAAACTTTAATAGCAGACTACTGCAATAACAAGTTATACATTCCCTCACTAAACTCAACCACAACTAAATCCGTAAAATTTTCAAAACTCAGCATACTTCAAACATACATTCTGCCAAGACTGTGTCAGAATTTAGGAATAATTAACATAAGTAAAATTAACATTAATGAAATACTAATCTATACCTCAAAAGCTTGGTGCTATATTGATTTAACTTTATGTATCCATCTTATAATCCAACTATAAACAACATAAAATTCCCAGAAATTTGGTGATAAGCATTCTTTTTTCCCAACTTCTTTTTTCAAACCTTCTTTGCAAAACATAAGTTCATTTGAAATATATAAGTATTTTGGAGTAATTAGCAATTCCTGGGGGTTTTGCCAAAGACAGAGACAGTCACTGAAGTTAAATTCCTCTTCTGAGAAGTGGCTGCTTGTGGCAGCTGTATGCTAGATAAAGTATCACACTACAAATGCAATTTCATTTGAACCAGAACTTAACCTCTGAAAGGAAGCTAAGCACTGAAATTTTAGAGAACCACCCATTTATTAACACCAAACTGAACTTCTCCCTTTGAAGTTGCACAGGACTTTTCCCTGTATCACTTATCACCTCATAGCCGCAGTCAAGTATTTTGGACATTAAGTTGTCACAATTCCTCCAAAATTTCACTGCCATGTAAAAGCCTCTTTGGTATCTAGTATTACAAAGCTATTTTTTACTCTAGTGTCCACAGAAACTGATTTCTACAATAGTTCTGTGCTGGGTGTTTTAAGTTCATATTCTCTCCCTTCCTATCCTGCTCACTAGTTTTTTCAAACCAAATTAACAAGCGTTAACATTCAACCCCATGTGTTTAAAATGACCTCATCCTCTTTCTCCACAAAAACTTAACCAGAAAGGCTTTCCCACCAAGATACACTTCCATAGCTCAGCAGTACCAAGGAAATCACACAGAGCAGAGACAAAACTGATCTGTCTAGAACAGTACTATGCCACTGTATTCTGAAAAAAAAAACAAGTATTTTGGAAGCCAGGAGCTGTATATTTAGCAAAGCCTTATGATGAAACCTTTACCTAAACCCACTGCTCAGCACAGACCACATTTCAAAAGCAGACATCTGTTTATAATCCAGACATGATATTTTAGTTTCTATATGGTTTAGGTGAGGCTTCTTGTATCTCATTAGGATTTTTGTACAATAGTTCCACAATGTGATCTCAGAACATTCCTGGGTCAAATAAGCATGATTGACAGAGTTTAAGAAGTCAAAAGCGTCCTCAACTGAGAGAACACCCACTTGTGGCAGGTATCTGTCCTGTATCATCTATCCAGAGCCTACCAACACTGAGAGCCTTAGAAATCACAAGTTCTGGAATCCAACTCAAATGCAGAAAGTCATAAACACCACACAATCCCATCCTAATTCAGCTGACAGAACAAGAACAGAATCATAAAATCATTAAAGCTGTAAAAAACCTCTAAAATCAAGTCCAACCATTAATCTAAAATTGCTAAATATATGTCAACTAACCTTATTGTAAACTAACTCCACTCTTAACACTCAGTCAGTTTTACATGTTTTACATGTGCTGTTTCTGTTCATTCTGAATAGCAGGTGAAGAAAAAAAGTTAAGGATACACCTGGAAAAAAAAGAGTGATTGGAAAGGTCTTTCTAAAAGCAGAAAGAAATCCCAAGGAAGACTTTGAGCAACCCATAACAGGTTCTCCTCCCATCTGAGAATAATCTATTTTTTTCCTTTAACATCAAAACCTACTAAATACCTTTAAAATGCCTAACATAATGCACCTCATCTATCTCTGCTACCAAACAATACACCAGGAGATGCCATTTACTTACTTAGGCAAAGTGCTGAAGCAAAGTGGAGAAGCATCCAATGCGAGTTTTCAATTTGTAATGAAGACACAGAGCCTTCATATCTGTCTCACATTAGAGAAAAGATACCTAGAAGAATGTCTACACTGTCAGAAACTTATAATAAATTTTATCCAATTCCATCTCCTTTCCAATTTTTCCTATATATATTTAGCTGAGCCTGAATTCTGGGGACTGGAAAGATCCTCTCAGTTTATTGTTTTGACTTGTCACTGCAGTCTAAGGCCTTCTTGGTCAAGATTGCACTAAATTTATTAATTGGAAGCACTTATTTTGGAAACAAATGCATCCTTTTTAAAGGAAGGAATTTAGCTGTGGTACTTTGGGGAAAAAAATTGCATTAAAACTGACTCTAAAGCTTGCAGAGATAAGATCAATTCCTTCAACTGGGAGAGTCTGTGGTTTTGTGGGGGTTTTTTAATGTGTCAGAGAAAAACTTGTACTTGGACATATAGATTACAACAGTTTCAGGTGTCATTGTGAGTACAGTATTTTCTTCCACAAACACCTTCAGTCCCCTAAAAAGGTTTTTCTAGACCAAAAGCTATAACCCAAAATTTCTTAGTTTTGACAGACATTAACATAAAACCATACACAAATCAAAGGTAGAAAAGGAAGAATTCACTTTTTCCTACATCTCTGTAAGCAAGCTCACTGAGCTTGTCTCCTCTTTCTGGCTTTAGAGGGTTAAAACTACATTGCAGTAGCTGTACATAAGCTCCATGCCCATACTGTAATGAAAATACAGATATAACATGGCAGTATTATTTTGCACCTGATCTGGATGCAGAAGCTTCCACCTAGTCACAAAAACATGTTAACTAATTAAGATTCTTATTTAGTATGCTCCCTAATTAATATACTCCATACAATCTGTAACTTTCCTCTTGGAAGAAAATGTTCCTCATTATTACACAACCCTTCCAACCAGTCCTGTCAAATAAAAAAAAATCATGTAGTGGTAGTACTGTACTCACAGATACCACGCTAAAGCAAGTAGAAGGGGAAAGCCCCCCCACTGTCAGGTTGTTTTGACCTTTGAAGGCAACACATATAAGAGATCAGCCAATTTACCAGTAATCTCTAGACTGTAAGGGTAATTCTGTGCTTACCAATCCCTACAAACTGGTAAGTATCTTTATAAACATTTAGTCTACACTTCAAGTTCTAAAGCTGTCTTGTCTTTTCTGAAATAATCACCCGCCCAATTTACAAAGAAATATAAATCACTAAGGGTCTACAGTTCTCATCACAAACAAGTCAATGGCAGAGAAGAGAAACAAAAGTTTTTTTACCACTTCAGCTATGTTAAATCTCCTTAGTTCATTTATCTCTTCCACAGATTACTCAAAGAATTGCCTTTAAATATTTGCAGATTACATTTTTCTTCAAGTTCTTCCATTTTATAGCAACATAATCATGGAATTTCATTACCAAATGCCTCTCTTGATCTGTTCTTAGTTACTGAATTGCAATTTACATTCATTCCTAGACTCTGCCTCTAACAACTTAAAAAGATTAAAACCTTTGAAAGGGAAAGGTTTAACAGCATGCTATGAACTTTGGAAGACCTAAGCAAGAAAGGGGAAGACATGAGCACCTCTTTAGAAATTCCCGTGTTGGAGAGAGCACTCACATAAGGTTGTGGTTCTAAGACAATTTTGACTTAAATCCTGTTGCTGCCAACAGTTTTATTCTCCAGCTCCATGCAATCCTACAGTGGCATGTAGTACCACCCACTCCCTATCACTCATCCACAGACCCACTGGTGAGCTGGTAAGCTTCCTACACCACCAGGAAACTCTTCTGTTCTTTTGTGGAATTCAATCTCTGCAGGTGTTGCAAGCTGAACAAGCTCACTGCAGGATCTGATGAATCCAGGTGTCAACTGCAACAGAGAAACCTGGATCACAGCAAGGACAGCAAGGATCTGAACTGTTCAAATTGTCAAGATAGTGCTGTTTTGAGACTAGACTTCTCTATAGTGAGGTGGGTATTCTTTCTGCATTACAACTCTATGGTCACTATGCTAGCCCAGTCTCCCACTTTGTAAAACCAAACCAACCAGACTGATTTCTGTTTCTCCAACTCCTGTCCTCCTGACCTGCGCAGGTAACACACTCTACAGTGGCTTCCACTCTCTCAGGTTAAGAAAAATTTGCAGCAAAACTGCTACAAACAGCTGCCAGAGTTGTTTGAGCAGGACTAACAATTACAAGCAGTAAGACATGCAGTTTATATGTACAGTATCCTTTCTCCCTGCAACCGCTGAACTTATTCAACCCAAAGCATCCACAAAGGGCATGCACTTTCAGAATCCTGCCTCACCTTCAGTCCCAAGCATGTAAGGAGGAGTGCACAAAGAACCATTTCAGTCTTAGGCCAGAATGATCCTGGGAAGGTTGACAGAAAAGAAAAGGAAGCAGGATATGAACATGCACATCTCAAAAATTTCCAGTCAACACTAAGTTCTTTCTACCTGCACTTACACCATGACTTCAACCTGTAATCTCTCCTCAACTGGCAGCTGGATAGTTTGCATGCCTGAGGTACTGCAGTGAATGGATAAAGGCTCCTTTAGGACAGGCTGTGAATATGAGAAGGGTTTGTGCCCCACACAAAGGAGCCGATCACATGCACGCAGCTCTGCTCTGGAGTGCACAGAGCTAGACAAGAGCCCAGCAACTGACACAGCATGCTAACACATTGTGACCATATATTTGGACCACCCACTCCATGAGGGTGGTCTAACTTTGTGACAGACCGAGAGGCTGCAGAAGCTTTATCCTTGGAGATATTCAAAACCTGACTTCATACACCCCAAGCAACCTGATCTAACTTCAGAGCTGGCTCCAGCTTTTAAGTTGGCCGCTGTTACTAGAAGGTTGGTCCAGACGGCTTTTTAAGGTCCCTTTCAAACCCAATTATCCCCATGATTCTCTGGGGCCTTCTCCTGCAGTATGCCTGGGCTCTTAAGTTACTTATTGTTATGCCTGGCTGTAACAGTAGGATGCTGGCTCCACAATGCCCTGTTTCACATCTCAAACTGAATATGTGGATTCACTGGGCAACATCCTGTCTTTCTTTTGCATTATCAAGATCATCTGACAAGTTCTTACAGTCATTAAAAAATTAAAGATCAAGTTCTTCATGCTAGAAGTGGAAAGTGCTTTTTTAGGTTTGACGGGTGCAGGGGAGAGACAGAGAGACCCAAGGCCTGATACTCTGACCACAAGGAAACTTGGGAAGAGATCAAAGAAGAAATTTAATATATGTAAAGGCAAATCCTGTCTGGAAAGCAAAGTAACAAAGTGGGGAAAGAAGTTGTAAGCTTTTATTGTTATGCTCTAAAGAAACAACTGAAAATGGGCCTCACACACCATCATTTCATTTTCCTGGTGGATGCAGTCATTCAACAAGACAGGCCTTCACAGAAAGATGCAGGTGCAGAAAACTGTCAGGGACACAAAGGGTAGTCCCCTTTAGGTCCTGAACTGAATTTGAATCTGAGTTTTGTGGAACAAAAGCTACTCCAAAAGTAAGAGTATCTTTAAGATACACTTACCAAAACTCTGTCTCACTGGGAATAAGCAGAGATGGACTGCACTCCAGACAAAGGAGAGTTAAACCTTTACTCTGAGTCTACAGGATATTCCTGAATGTTGTCTGAGTCAGGGGAACAAGGACACATAGTAACACTAGCAGGAGAGCTTGGTATGGCCTCTTCTGTTATTAAAAACAACTTTCATTGAAGGTTGAAAAAAAAGGCATGACATAGGACAGAAAGCTGCCCCACAACACGGAGAGGCGAGATTTGCATGGCTCTGCTTTCTAGAACAGTGTGTTTAGTGCAGGGAATCCTGAAGCTCACAAAAAATAATTTCATTATCATAACAAACAGCTGCCTCTGCCATGGCAGGCTCAGCCGTTCTCCCTTCCTACTTCATACTAAGAAAAATCTCAACTCAAAGCGGGGCATCCTGCCTGACCACAGAACTAAGAACGTAGTTCACGCTATGAGTCTGTTCCTCATCCAGGAACAGAAGGCCCAACACTTCACGTTGATGTCCAAAAGTAATACATTACTTCTTTTACATATATCTGAAGATATCCTTAACCACGAAAAACAGCCTGCAAGGCACCTCATAAAATATGAAATATAGACACTGAAAGCAGTGCTGTCAAAAGAATGCAAACTGAATTCCAAGAATGGAATAAGCCAATTTCCAAAGCAGCTGAGTACAGTAACAATAGGGACATGCCAATTTACATATTCATGAAACAATGTAAGGGAGAAGAAGGTACAAGAGCAACTCCCCCCAGGTACTTAGACAGGTAAAATTCCTCAGTCTCACTGAGAGAATACATATTATCTTCAATGTAAATTTATCCATGGACTACTATTCAAAGACAAGAGTAGGTCACCCAAGTAATTGGTTATCATTCCAGCACTTCTGGTTTCCCCTACATCTACATTGTTCAAAACATGGATAGTAAACAATGTTGATGCATCCAGCACAGTCCCTATGTGAACATACTTTATTTACAAAGAAGGTAGGCATTCAATATTACATTCAAAAGCTACATTAAGAGAAAACTATTGCAGCCACAAAGTCAAGCACACAAAGGTTAGAAAAAGCCACAACTAAGGATGTCTGTAGCACTGATCTACTACCCCACACACACACTGTCTTCAATTACACAAATAAACATCATTTTTCCCCATAGCAGATAGCTAATGTGTACAGAAGGTACAGCACCCATTTAACAAGCAGTGACTGAGGACTATATTTTCTTTTACATTGTTTAGTACGTAATCCATAGATTGGTATACTGAAATCCTTGCTTAAAATACACCACTATTAATTTCTTCTTGAGTTTTATGTATTGTGCTTATCACAGTAATATCTAAGTCCTTCACAATCATAATTAATTTTGTTAACACCACGGGAAATCAGTGAATATTCTACTGATCTCACATACGGGGGAGGGAAACCCAGAGATAAGTGTTGACGAAGGAATTCTAGATGCCACACTTGGGACACCATGATTTCTCAGTTGCTCAGGCTGTTCTGATTGACTTCATTTGTGGATCTAAGTATTCAGCTCTTTCACAAAGTTGATCCTAGCATTCAAAGTCTGGGCACTCAGAAAATGCAAAAACATGCAATTAAAGGCAATTTCTGAGCAGTTCAATTTAAATCACCAGACTAACATTTTTCTTCCAGCAATGTTCAGCTTCAATTGTCACAAATTTTTGTAATCACAAAAAAGGCACCCTACAAATTGTCCTCTCCACCATACTGCAAGTTACATTTCCAGAGCAGAACACCATGTACTTTAAGGAGGCTGACAAAAAAGTAGCAAGTAATTTTAAGTAATTGAAAATGTAGTAGCTGAAAACAAATACACAACAAAGAAGACAAAATCCAAAATATGATTTTGGCAATTTCTAAGTTTAGGTCATTTGCTACTGCTACTCATAATAGAATTTTATCTTCATACTTGCAGATAATCAAAAGCAAACCTCATCCCTTGGCACCTAAGTAACACCTGACATGGTGAAATAGCATTTGAGGGTGAGACCAGCTTGCTTTACCCCAAATTCTCACTCCCCACTCACCCCCCTATAGCAGTGATCTCCCTAGACATTCCAGTTAATTTCCAAACCATGGATTTCTTCTAGTATCATGTAGTTTCTTTGCCTGCAATTCTGAATACCACTGTAACCGCTCACTTGCCTGCCCTGCCTTCAAACTTGTTTCCCATTTGAGCCTCCTTGTTCAGTTTGCAAGTTTCAACACAAAACCTGTGCTCCCACCAGTTTCAATCTCCAATTTCCTTCATGAGGGAAGCAACTCCTTATCTAGCAAGAGTTTCTCCGCAAACACTTCCTGTTACCGTTTCTTGTTCCAGCATGTTTGCCAAGCACACTGCCTTCACACCAGATTTTTCTTCACTGGCACCTCAGTCCCCAGTCCCAAAACATTTTCAATCATCTTGTCCCCACTATATTTGAATGGACCATTCAGGTCTTTGTGTCAGAGAGAAGAGGTATAACCAGTATGAAAGAAGATCTCTGCTTTAAATCCTGTGCTCAGACCAAACTGTATCTCCCATCCCACAGCAGACAGAAGGCCACAACACCAGAGGTCCTTTCTTTTGCATAATACACAGCTATGTTTCAAATGTTTTACCTGTGAAGCTTAAACAAGTCTCTAAGATGCTTAACAGATTATTTTTTGAAATGGTAATAATTTGGGACAAATTTATGTCTATGTTCACTAGCAAAAGCCACTTCAGTCAAATTGAGTTCCTGTTCCAAGTTTGTCCTTCCAAAAACATCCTTACAGATTTGGGGGAAAACATTCATTTTTCCTTGAAGTGCCCTCCTTCCACCGCATGACTTGGCAAAAAATTCACAAGACTCCCTCAAAGAGATATTTAAGACTTAAGAGTCAGACATATATTAATAATAAAGTACAAACTCTAAGCAACAAAAATCTGATGTAAACATTTAGCCCACTGTAATGTTAAGATGGGTGATGTGAGACCCATCTGCAATGTAAAAAAAACCTCATTCAATGTTTTATCAGATATAAACACACCACTAAAAACAGAATCAGTAATAAAACTCAAAATTTCCTTGCCTGAACTAAGCAAAGTAGGACTATTGTACCAGTGTCACCTGTCTGGCCAACAGATGAAACCATGTTTTTATTTTGTTTCACACATAAGACAGAAAGCAAACCAATATGCTCTTCTTAATAAATTAGGACACGTCATCCATTTACCATCTTGAGTGTCTCAAATTATACTTTTGAACAAATCCTGGCTTTAACAGGAAGCAAGCATAATATCAGGACATCAGCAATTTCAGCAGTTAGGTAACGATCCAGATGTGAAAGCAAGTAACTTTTACTGGGGGTGGGGAAACCAAAAGAATCTATTCATTAGTTCAAGACCTTCACAGTACTATCTGGAGTGTAACAAGAAACTTGGAAGAAGCAGCTTGACTTTTCACACTAGGTTCACAAAGGGATTCTGGCACTTTTCACAGCAAGCCAAATTGGCGGTGAAGATATCCTTTTACCTCAACATTCAAGGACAGTTACTCGGATATGGAACCCAAATACTGACACAGTCATCAGACCACAGAGTCTTCCTAAGCCGGTCTCTCTCTGTATCATCACTCTGTGTTATACAAAGCATACACCTAGCATGCCAAAGACAAAAATACTCCATCTCTAAGGTCAGGGCATGAACCTGGGAAGAATTATACTTGTACTTACTACTTCAAGCAAAGACAGATGCTAAACAAGTCTAGCATCAATGCAAATGCCCCAAACTCCAGATTCCATGTACTCACAGCTCTTTTTTCCATGTGATGGATCAGTAAACTCCTAGGAAGGCTCAGCAGAGATGGGAAAATGTGATGTGCCTGTGAAGCTCTGGGAAAACATGGGAAGTGACTGACCACAGCTGCAGCTAAAGCAAGTTGACCCTATCATATGATGACTAGGGGGTAGAGCACCCCTCTGGCTCCACCCCTCTAGTCATCATATGATATGATGAGGCTGAGAGAATTGGGAATGTTCAGCCTGGAGAAGACTTTCAGGTGACCTAATTACAGTCTTTTAGTACTTGAAAGGAGACTACGAGAAAGATGGTAAGTATTTACAAGGGCATGTAATGACAGGACAAGGGGGAATGGCTTTAACTGAAAGAGGGTAGGTTTATTTTAGATATTAGGAGGAAATTCTTGACTATAAGGTGCTAAAGCACTGGCATAGGTTGCCCAGATAATCTGTGGTTGCCCCATCTCTGTAAGTGTTTAAGGACAGGTTGGACAGGGCTTTGAGGACCTGGTCTAGCAGAAGGTGTCCCTGTCCATGGCAGGGATGTGAAATAAGATGATCTTTAAGGTCCCTTCCAAATCAAACCATTCTATGACAAAAGAGACTGAAAGGTGGCTTTTAAGATAAAGGTCTGTAACAGTTAGGAGACTGACTCTCAGCTGAGTGAATCAATTGCATGTATAAATGTTTGTCCAGGAGAGCAGCATAGGGGAGTGTATCCAGGGCTCAGCCCAACTTAGAGGATAAAAACAGAATGATTAGCCAAAAGACTTTTGAAGAGAGCAATGGGCTTGAGTTAAGGGCTTAAACCCCTTTATGCCTTCCCAGGGACTGGGAATGCCCAGTGTTGTGATGGTGAGCATATCAAAAGGACCTGCAATGAGAATCACCTTTCCATTGTGCTCCAACAGCTCTGTCTATGCTCTATTTCTAAATTGCTTGGCAAAAAATTCATAGCTGTATATTTTGAACAGCTAAAGGGAACACTTACACAGCTTTTTACAAAAGACTTCTTCTGTCCTTGAAAAAACTTAAATTAAAAGGAAATCATCCCCCTCAAAGTTCCCCAGCATTGTACCAACACAAGACAACCGACACGACACCTAGAGGATACTTTCAAATCAAGTTCTTACAACTCAAGGGAAATATTTATTGATCTTCTGACTGCTGTGTTTCCCTACCACCATCTAATTATTCTTTAGACAGAAACTGCCAAGAAACAGGATTTGATAGCATGGATTTTGAGCATATTATTTCATGGGTGTTACATTACAACTACTACGGTTAACAAAATCTTTGACCCTAATAACTGTGTCGGTGCATTCCAACCTCGTTGTCAGCTAAAAAATCAAGAGCACTGGCATATCTAGTCTTTTTACTTCACACCTTGACAAAATGGATCAAATCACTAGCGTGTCTCTTCCAATATCTGTAATTCCATGCTTTACTCACAGATGTGTCAAGATGGATAACAAGAACAGCAAGACCGTCCCCAGCTCAATACCTGCCCTATATTGAAAGCAAGAAAACCTTTCTGTATAATAAGAAAGGTTCTCTACAAGTTAACACAATTAATCAGTGTAATTTGAGCAGAGTTTCTCTCCTAACATAAGCAGAATAACTTTGCTGTCAGGTATTCTGCTCAAGTTGTCAGACCACCTGTAACATATTCTGCTTCAACTTGCTTTACTTTTGACAAATAAGAATGCATTTTATCACACTTTTAATCCTAAAATTGACTAGACCTTTAGAGAGATGGAAATAATCTAAGTTCTACCATTCAAAGAACAATCATTATAAGGACACCGTTACAGATTTTTGTGACATTGTAAATGTTAATTATTTACAATATAAGGAAATAAAGTAGTTTCAGTAGTGACATTCTTTTATGTTGTTGTTCTGCTCTTCATTCCATACTTTCCATGCAGTAAAGGGCAGATATAAAAGGAAACTGTAATTCTTAAAACCGGTATTTCACCACAATTTACACATAAGAGTTCACAAAAATAAGAAAATAAAGTGACTCATCCATGGACACTGCTACTCCTAGAAGTCCATATCAATCAAACCCCGCTCTGCACACTGGAAGACCATCTCAATACTGGTCAAGGTTCTCTCTCACATTCACAGTTACTGAGAATCAACTGCCCATCATTCACAAATGGACAACCACCAGACTTGAGAAAAAGTGGACAAAGCCAAAGTTATTGTCATTGCTTAAAGAACAGGTGATAGAGTATTTCTCTGATCACAAATCTGGGAAAGCAAGCACAGCTGTCAGTTCCATAAGATTAAGTTTTTCACATCAATACTTGTGCTATCTTCTAATCTCTCCCACTCCAACACACAGTTTGCCCTTCTGATTTAAGTGCTGAAGAACTGTTCGTGCAGCCACACTGTTCTCTGACTCAGAGGACTGATGAAGTCTAAAAAAGACACCTGCCACCAAGAACACACTGGCTTAAAACTACATCAGTATGCAGACCCGGTTCACAATACAACTGCTCAGACAAATGTGCCAGCAAAACTTGCTTAGATGACACAGCACTGGAACAGGGATTGTTGGAAAAGTGACACAGAAACCCCCAGCCAGTTAAAGACTGTCTTGTGAAATGTTAGGCTAATTTTCATTTCTTGACTAGGATGTGTGGAAACACTTCTTTCATCTTGCTTTTGTCCCTTTTTACATTGTTTATCATCCAGATGGCCACTCCTGAGAATTCTTACAACAATTAAAAATCTGGCAATGCTTTCTGGCATTTTCAGATATGATGACATGCACGTATGTTCAAGATGATGCGCCCTACAAGTCTGATTTTTCTGGCTGGCTATTCTAGAACACATGCAAATGAAAAACTTCAGACCTTAACACAGCCCTCTGAAATTAACACAATAAAATATTTCCATGCAGAAACATTCCTACCCTTCCACCTTGCCAAGGTCTCTTTGGACTGAGCCCGTACGTACAACTGGTGACACATTGAAGAAACAGAACAATTTTGAGAATATGAAATTCACTGTTAGTCTTTGTTATTTTAGCATCAGTTTAAGATGACAATCATTCACATAAGAATAGAAATCCCTGACGGGAAGGAAGAAAACTGCAAGTACACCCAGGATGGTTACAGAGTATAAAACCTTTCTTTCTATATGCATTATAAGAAAGTTGTCTTTGGTGTCATAGTTCTGAAAAAAAACCAAACCAATTCTTCTTAACATATGTGGCAGCTGTTGAAAGGCACTGTTATTAAAATACAATAATAAAGCAAATGTTAAGTTTTTTCTGTTAGAGATGTGTTTGTCTTGAGTATCTAATACCGGGGTGTCACATAGTAGATTACACCCACCTCTGAACACAGCTACCATTCCAAAATATCCTGTATATAGTCCATAGCTGCCTAACACTAATGCTTATGGCTTTAACATCAATCAGACTGGAAGTGATCAATTTCCACAGTGAAAGAACATCAGAAATACTTTCAAGTGGTTCTGAGCCCAGCACTTTCCACAGCACAAAATCCACTTCATGTCTAACCACCGTCCAGTCCTTTGCACACAATGCAGCTCCTTCTCCCGCTCTCACTTGAGTCACAAACCAATTTCCCAACTCTGCAGAGGAAGTAATGGCTGCTCTGGCTGTAGTTAATAGCAGGAAACAGGCCAGCTCTGCAGTGCTCAAAAAGGCACCTTGCCAAGGCTGCTTGCCTCTGTTCCATCACTCCCAAAGCCACTGCTGCATGCTGCAGGAAAAGCTCTTACATTAAGGTGCACTGCTGGACTAACAAGTGCCAGGGGACTACTGAAACAGCCGGAAGGAAGATGAAGTGACTATGTTCCCTGTTGTGTGATGGAAGACAATCTTTAGGTGACTTACAAAAATATTAAGAGTTTTGATATTTTGATATGGAAACCATGTGTATAATCATGTATAACCATGTGTATAATCATATGTGTAAAAGTCCTCTCCTACCATGGACCTAGCTGATTCAAAGTGTTTTTCTTACCATTACATGAAAAGACAGGAATCTGTTATCCACCCTTACCTTTTTTCCCCCAGCTTTCTATAGTTTACAGAAATCTTTCAACTATGCCAATTCCTCCATGTTTATTTCAAATGATGTCTAATCCAGTGTGAGAAAAAAAAATCAAAGATCACAACTACTCATTACCAGTTCAAACTAAATAAGAAATAAAGGACAGATTATACAAAACAAAATCACATCTTGCAAGATGAAAGATTTAAACAAGACACTGCCTTCTATTGCAAAGTTCAGGCTCACACTGGAAACCCAGATGCCTAAATCAGCACACCAACCTTTACCAAATTAAAAGAATCTATCTTCTAAGTACTTCCTCTGCAGAAAAAAATGAAGGTAAGAAATCTGTTTCCAGATGCTACCCATCTGACTTAAGAAAAGTCAGCTGACTGTGCACAATGTATTACTGTTCTAGAATACAAGACTATTATGCTCCTTTTGTTCCTCACCTAAGCTGACCATTTGGTTTCAGATTCCCAAAAGAAAAGCCAACAAAGACTTAGGAAAAATTAATACTTTGTTTTATACTTTAGTCACTCCAGCATCTTCGACAGTTCGAAGTTCATGAAAGAAACTCTCCTTAAAACTATTTTTCTTCACAGGACAGTATCAGAAAATAAGGAGATTCCAAAAATCTACAATAAAGATACTGGTAAATTGCTGACTCACTGAATTCCAATTTCTGCTGTTCTGGTAGCAAAAAATTTTAAAGAAAATATTACTATATATCATTTTAATTAAGGAAGGATCCAAATTTCTCTAACATTTTCTTCACCAAAGAATATTTCTTGAACTGTGTTGCCCTACAGGTAAGGTGTGGAGTCTGTGGGGAAAGGTACTACTCGATCCTAGACACAGGGAAGACGGAAGAATATTCAGAATGAGGAGACAACCCATGGGTATGTTTTGTCTCTTGTCCACAAAGTCCCCCCTACAGGGTGAGGTTTTCCTACTGGCTTCCTCCACCTCCACCTCATCCCACACCACACACTCCTGCTCACAAGCTTTAATTTGTTTAGCTGCAAATTCCTCAAACCTGTTACATCACTGCATTAGCAAACTTAGACATAAAGTTTAAAAGTACACATTTTGACAGGACTCACTGCTAAGACTTCAGATAAACGTCTAAAAAATGTCCTCCAGAGGACATTTTTGTTGCATTACTTGCTATGTATTTCAAATAAATATAGGAATTGCCAAACTAGATTAGGAAACTAGACATTTCAGTTTGTAATCCTTACAGCAGTGAATACCAGATGCCATGCACAAACAAAATAATCCTAAAGCTGACACTATCAGACATTCCAACCACAAGAAAATTCCTCTTTTGAAGCATTTCTGGAGCTATAACTAAATCAACATAAATACAAGCCATTCCCTGAAAGCACAATCCCATTCTTCCTTGCCTATGTACCAGAGCTAGGAATTGTGTGACCACAAGAAGGGTTGGTGCAGCAATCTATTCCAACAGTAAACTGTTAATTATTTGGTGGAGTTAGTCTTCCATTGGATTGGCCAACTCAACTCACACAAATGCCAGATCCTGCAAAGTAGCAGACAATTTGGTAAACCTTTTATTTTAATTAGCTGAGGTACAACATGAAAGCAAGCCAAGAGAGCCATGAAGTCCTTTACAAGGCAAGCAGCAAGAGCAATGCTGGAAAGGGACAAGAGGAACACGGCTGCTCCGTTCAGCAGTAGATTGTCCTAGACTGGTTTAGTTTCAAAATTTAGCTCTTAAGAAACTTAGGCTACAGCTACATGGCCTAAGTTTAAATCAGAACAGCCCAGTATCACCCTCCACTTTTTTCCACATACGCATTCTTGTCCATTCCAGTGCAACAATGTTGTGCATGACTGATTCAGTAACCATCTCAGCAGGCCCAGCCCACCATGGAAGCAGAAAAAACTAATTTATACAGCTCTACTTTTCCACTTATTTTTTCTCAGCTTTTGCCTTGGAAATCTACAGAGTACTACTGCCACTGTGGAGAAAAAAAAAAGGAGTGCATGGCTTGGGTAAGCAGACACCTACTCAAGTAAGGTATAAATCATAGTTAATTTCAAAAAATACTTGTTGAACTTATTTCCAAAACCGTTTAAAGCATGAAGCAGTTTTAAGAATTTCCTTTTAGACTAAAAAGGAAAAACTTTAATTCTACATCTGTGAACTTGCATTTACAATCACTTCTGGACTCATGCTGTGTTGAGGTATCTAATGTGGATCTTGAGCAGCATGCAGGTTCATCATGTGGCCAGTGATACAGGGACTGTGTAGGGATGCTTGGGATTTTGGGTCATCCTGAGTTTCAGCTGTGAAAGAAAAGAACCAGCAGGGACTGCTGGGCCTACATTGTTGGTTTGCCTTGGGAATCCAGCCACGTTTCCCATCCAGCCCTGCAGTACAGCAGGAACCTGCCCCAAGGAGTGGCTGCTGCTGAGTTCGCTGAGTGAAACAACCCCACCCCCTCCCCCTTTCCCTTTGGCCATGGCAAATCTTATCATTTCTGACAGACACAAATTTTGTAAATCTCAGCATCACAAAAGCTTTACACATCAGTGATACCTGCATCAGTGCGCTCTACTGTTAAGGTAGAAGCCATGTGGTTTGTGGAAGGGACAATTTTCACATGAGTGTATCCCACAGTTCTGCTCAATTTTCCTAAATTTAGAAGTGTCTTTTCCACTCTACCCCTGCCAAGTAAATAATTTTAAGTTTTTTAATATCTTATGCTGAATTTTTGGTCTCTGAAGTCTCCAGCCATCTTCCTGACAGTCAGCAAGTCCACAAGAAGGATTACTGACTCTATCGCCTACAGAAATACCACATTTTTGAGGTTTGAAATAGCACCCTGTAGTGTTAAATGTAAATTTAACATTCTTCTAACAATTTACTTAAGAAATTGCCTTGGTTTTAAAGGACAAAAAAAAAGCTCTAATCAAAGTGTGAATATGTGGAAAAAACCCAACTATTACTTCCTCCAATATAATGTACTACCTTCAGAGTTGGAGCCTTGAATTGCCAAGCTTTCAAGACAAATAATGTCTTGAAAAGGAAGCAAAAGCACATTATTATCCACTAAAGATACATTCTCTTCATCAACTCCTCTATGTCATAGAAAATTCTACTCAACCTGGATGCTTCACACAACAGTAGATAACAAGGACGGTACAGAATGCACTATCTCCTGGATTTTGTTCCAGGACACCTTTTCCTAGGCCAACTGAGGTTTTTAAAAAGTAAAATGAAACACAAAGCTTTTGCTTGTGTCCTCCAGCAGAAATCTTTACCAAAGCATGTGCAAATGCTCTAGAAAAAACACAACTGGAAAATTAAGAGGGAAGATTTTTCACTGCTTTCCAAGAGAAAGAATTGTTTGATACAAGACAATTCCCACCCCTCAAAAAAAAAAAAACAAACAAAAAAAAAAACCACACCCACAACTAGACAGACCAGACTACCTATAACACAATTTCTATCCACAATCTTTCAGCACTTTTATCTCACTCCTTTCAAATGGTCAGTTTACATCATATTGAGTGAACACTTCGTATGAGAATAATCTCTCTTTTCTTGCATTTTGTTCTAGTAATTTTCTTAATTTTTCTTGTTCTTGTACTATACCTTCTTCAATATTAGTTTTACAACTTGCATTACTTTTATCTTTTTCCTTGCAATAGACACAGCGCTAGGAGACATTAGAAGACAGCAGAAAGGTCCACTATTTACACTTGGTCTATTTAACTCCCCAAAAATAGACAGAAGACAGAAAAGAAGAAATCACCAAGAAATAAAAACAGTACTGAAATGCTCAAGGACTAATTATGCATCTCAGAGACTGCAGCTACAGTCCAGGATGGCTGTTCCCATTACACACTGCCCAAAGGAAAGCACGCTCAGAGCTCAGACTTTCTGACAAGAAGTTACCTTGACTTGAAGACATCCTACAGAATTTCAATCTGTGATAAAAATCATGACTCCTCAGATTAAAAGACAAAACAGGTAAACAGAAGTTTAGAAATACCAGAATAAAAAATACTGGTTTCACCATGCATGTGTTTTATACTTGATTGATTCATGCCAAAATAGACTATAAATTCTGACCAAAGTTCTTCCCCACAGTCAGTTTTATGATTCCCTTCCTACATATGATTTCCCAAAGAGGAACAAGGTATACATGGCAGCCTCTTCTTCACGGCTGAAGGTACTTTCATATTTTCTTCCTGCACAGAATTACTCTAACACAACTTTCAGAAATGTAATTCTTCCCTGGGTCTCCAGCAATACATTTTTTTGACTGATAAATGGGGAAGAGGAATGAGAGAGTTAAAGGTAAAAAAAACCCACTGCAGGCTCCTTGCTTTAGGAAATCCAAATTAAAAAATGTTGAAACAAAAATAAATTTTAAGTGTTACACAACTTGACATTGGTGGTATTAGTATCTTCTTATCACATAAGCTTACTATCTACAGAATCCTTTTACTTAACATTTAACATTTTACTTTTCCTTTTTAATCACCACAGGGAAAAAAAGCTAGTAGGAAAACAGAACAGAAACCTTACCATTTAGTTTTAAACACTGTAAACTGTAGTAATAGCTCAAATTATTTGATGCACATACTTTATCAGCACTGTTCTTTTTTGGAATTCACATAACTCCACATCCGTACAGCAGCATGTTTTAGTTACGTCACATTACAACCTCTAGTTCCATGACACTTTGTACTGTTCACTGAAAATTCCTTTTAGATTATTTTCAGTGTTTTCTATTTTGGAGCCAGAACACAAACAGAAGAAAAAAGTCCCTCTGAAACTCTTAAATGTGACCCACAAAGTTCAAGTACTGAAGCAAAAATTAAGCTCCATGACTCCTTATTAATTCGGGGGTCCTGTAGTCCTTATCCTGGACTCATTAAAATGAAACAACTCTCCTCTTTTTTCTGTAGAGGGAAGGCAAAAGTGGTTCTAATGCAAATTAGCAAACTGAACAATTCTGTTTGATTAACATAATAAATTCTAAAAAAAATTGTATGATGTACATCTACATGATTTAGATGATGAATGGTACGTAGTCTGGCATACATGGAATTCATTATTAAATCGTACAGATGCTACATTTTACAATCTTCTTCCAAGTACCCGTTCAGCACACTCCCAGCCTTAGCTCATTCTCACCAAGATTTCCATCCTCAATGGTCAGCACCACTTCATCCATCACCAAGGCCCGGAAATCCAGCTCCTCTTCACAGCACTTGGCCTTCAGTGCTCTCAGGATCTCCTGCTGAGGGTAATCTTCTCTGATGCGACGGTCTGTTAGGAACCACAGCCTGGGAGCAACTGAACTGCACATCTTGGATTGTCTTGCAACCTTCAAAGTCTCCTTCCAATGGAACTGCTAGACAGTGGAGAAGATGAGACTCTGTTAGAGTACACAGGCTCTTATCTTCATGATCCCTGCTGTACTAAGTCCCACCTCCTCTGCACAAGTCAGTCCGTTTCAACAGACTGCAACTTCCAACCTCCAGGAACCAAATAATGGCTAGACCTACTCTGCAACCAAAAGTACCAACAACAGAAACAAATCCATTTACATTCCATGTTAAATGCTAGAAATTAGGTCTTGGTCCTCATCCCACCTTTCTGCTCAAGAAGCACACAAAGATGTAACTGAAAGCAATTTGAATGGCCACGTCTTAAGGCCAGAATTTCAACTTCATGATTAGGATCAAGCCTTCAACTGAAATAACTCTGCCCTTCTCCTAGGTACTGCTAAAATACCCAGTGATAGACTGGATTTTTCTCTTTCCACCACACATGGAAGAGTAGAGTGTGACAAACTCTTTATGGTAAAAAAGCAGACCAGAAGAACAGAAATTCATTACCACAGAATCTTCCAGGTAACTATTTAGGACTGTTTTACTCTCACAAATATTTCACATCTGCTGTGAGATACACTTAGAAATATATTAAGTAGTATCCAGAACACATGAGAATGGAAAAACCAACGGAACAAGGAGTACCAACAAAATGTCAGGAATACAGAACATTAAAACATGTAAAATAAAGCAAAATCAAGGCCAGAGTTTCAGTGGTAGCCCTTTCTTGCTTCAAATCAATTTTTTAAAATCACCTTTATACATAAACAGCGCTAATGAATTCAGGACCGAGAACAGAAAACACGGTTCAAATTGAAGAATTTCAATAGGGTTAGAATTGATAATAGCAAGGTACTGCTCCTTTTGCTTTGAATACAGAGCACTTGGGCTATTTTTGACTGAATGTATTTTTACTGAAATATTTTAAAAGCTGTAAACCAGTTACAGGTACATTAATGGACTATTCCTTTACGTTCAAGAAAGACAAGCATGGTGTCAGGAACAGGAATTCCGGAGAAAACCAGAACCGTTTTCTGTGTCATCTTTAAACTTTCCTATTAAAATAAAGTGGCAAAAATCATCACTTTCACCAATATAACTGACATGAGTGCCTAGCAGAACTGAATTCTGAGATATAACAGGAGTTTTGCCTGGTAGTCATAATGACTGCTGCCAGCAGACAATGTAAATACAAAAACACCTTTAGTATAAAATTGCTATCACTTGATATTACGAAGGATTTTAGTTTCTGAAGCAGGTCTTGGGACAAAAGGATTGTTTAGTTACAACCATAAGAAACAGCTAGGTTTTGCTAGCATTGAAAAACTATTTTTTTTCCTACCACAACAGCTTTTTCTTAATAAGAAAATAAAATTTTACATGGACATTTTTATTCCTGGTACTGAGAACCATAGTAACAACACACAAAGACTTTTTTTCCCATTGATTTGGTAAATGAGGTGCAACAATAAAGCCAAGGACTACAGTTCTTCATGCTAACAGACAGGAAGAAGGCAGAAGCTAGGGAAAGACAATCACAGATCCAGACCAGCCCTTGAATGCAGTCAAGATGTTCAAGGTAAAGCAGGAAAAAGAGTGTTTGCTCCCTGCAGAAAAATGGGTGTGGGAGGTTATAAGGAGTATCTTTTGATCTCTCAAAGAACCTCTTTGTTCTTCAAAGCAGCTCGAAGTGAAAAGGGCAAGATGAGGCTTGGGCTGGCAATGGCTGACATCTATCAGATCCTGCCCCACTTGTGTCTCCCTCAACAATGGATGTCTGGACGCGCTAGTTTACACGGAACTTCCTGGAACAACATCCTGGGCTGGGCAGCGGGACAGAGTGCGTTTTGCAGGAATGCCCCCGCCGCAGGCCCAGCCCGGAGGCCCCGGGCGCTGCCCCTCAGCGCTGCCATTTGCAGAGGGGCTGGCGAGGCCGAGCAGCGCCACCTGCCGGCCCTGCCGGGCAGCGCCGCTCTGCCCCGGCCCGCACGGGCGCATCCCACACAACAGCGGGAGAACGCCGAGGGCATGGAAAAACACACCACAAACGCTTTCTCAGAGCTAAAAAAAAAAAAAAAAAAAAAAAAAAAATAAAAAAA
>VXAX01005550.1:247586-295099 GCA_013399835.1 Leptocoma aspasia
CCAGCCCGGTGGGGACCGCCCGCCGCTGCTGCCGGCACGGACACACCGAGCGGCAGCAGAGGGGTCGGAGTGGGGAGCCTGCGGCTCCGGTGCGGTAGGGTCAGCCCCAGGCTCGCCTCCACTGCCCACCCGGACCCGAGCGCGCATCCGGATGGAGAGCGGTCGTGGGCTGGAGGGGCGGCCGGGGCCGAACGCGCTGGCAAGGGGAGGGCGCGACTGCCCGTTTCCTATGCCAGGCAGTGGGAAGGGAAGCCAGCAGGCTATTGCGGGGAAAATAATTGTTTTGCTGTAAATATTGGGGCAAAATAACAGTGGCGTGTGCATGTGGTGGAATAGAAGGAATGGGAACCCCCTTCTTCCCAGCATTTGAGACGAGTCTCAGGCTCAGGGTACGATCCTGACAGAAGAAAAGGGCTTGCAGGGGCATTGAGAGACCTTTCCTGACAGACAGCAACCGTTTGGGGACATAAGGGAGGAGTGCATGCATCTCATTGAATAGGTAACTTTGGAGGAGGTCAGAGGCTTCTGTTATCCTTATTCTGGGCACAGTTTGAGGACTGAGAGACACAAAGAAGCCCAGGCGGGCAGAGTTGCAGACAGAAACAAAGGGATGGATGAATAGCAGCTGGTAAGTTTCAAAGACTGGTATATAACCAGCAGCTCCCAGTTCCACAAGACAGGAGTGCATTTCTCCCAACTGAGTTGCGGTTCTGCTGCAGGGAAACAGAGAACGGTACCGAGGAGTTGGACGGAAAGATAAATGCGCTTCCGATGGAAACATTCATTGAAAGGAAAACACTTTGTCTGTATCTCTCTTCTCCCAGTCCCTGTTGTCTGCCTGGCCCCTTCTCCAGCTGTCTTTCTCAGTCTGCATTTTTGCTTTACCACCTTGAGAAAGTTTCTGCCTGCCTCCCTTTGTTTTCTACTCCTTTACCTCTTTTTGACTCATGTTTTGCCCTTTTCTGTCTCCTTCTCCATTGTCTTTTGATGAATGCTGTTGCAGTGATGACTTTGGATTTCAGTGCCTGTTGGAAAGGATCTGATGCAACCACAGGATGGCTGTATTTCGCAGGCACTTTGTTGCATTAAGTCTGATAAACATCTGCCCTCCGAGCTAAAGAGCTTCAGGCAGCAGGTTAAATGTCCCCGAGTTTATCCCAGTCGTGTAAGTGTTTTCCTCTTGCGTCCGGCAGTTCTGTCGCCGGAGCTGATGAGAGCTGGCAATCTGGTGGTTTTTTTCTCTCATTTTTGGGGAGCGGTTTCTTCATTTTTCTTCATCTGACGGATGCCCCCTCTCGCAGCTAGCAAGGTGCTTACACACCCAGCTCTGCTTGCCTGCTTTGAGCCGATGGAGCTGATTAGGGGGCGGGCGCCTGCATCTCCAATTCTGGTCTCCCCTCGCAGGGTCCGGCGCCATGATGGGAGCAGTGCTCAAGAGGCTCCCTGCGGTGCCAGGGGACCCTTCCCCTTCCATTCTCCTGCGCCAGGTGCTGAGGGAGGAGGGGGACAGAGGTGCCTCGCAGAGAGGCCAAAACTAGGTCAGTGTAGCTGGAAACCGCAGCTGGTGCACTGCGATGGGGGGCGGAGAGCCAGCTGTAGCCAGAGGGGGATGAGTAGATGGCGAGAGGAGGATGAGTGGATGGCGGGAGGGGGGAAGGGTCTCTTCGCGAAGTTGTAGGGGCGGGACAGCACGCCCGACCCGCTCCCCATCCTCCCCAGCCCCGCGCCCCCAGTTCCCGCCGCCGGGCCCCCGCCGAGCCCCTTCCGAGTGGGCAGGGGGAGGTCCGCGAGTGGGCAGGGGAGAGGGAGAGGAAGGAAGGGATGAAGGTAATGCTGGAAACGGAGAGATGGAGGAAAAATCTGGGCAATGAATGAGGAACAGATGGAGAAATGTATATTAAAAAAAGAGAGAAGAGAAGCGTGAAAGGCAACAAACAATGACAACTGATGTTTCAGCAGCACTTGCAATTGGTTCAGTGGGGAGGAGGTCATCTGCATTCCTCACAGTGCCCAGGCAAAAGGACGCATCCTCCTTGCCAAAATCCACAGGGCAATGAAGCAGCTGCAGCCAGACGCTGCAAGCTCCATCACCAGTAGGTTCGGCCGCACAGATGTACCTCGCAACTGCCCAGAGGTCATCCTGTTACCACCCTTCGGAGTGCAATGAAAGCCCATTTCAGTACAGTTTGGAGCATGCTTTGTTTGACCTTTTGAGTGTTTCTACATCAACACTGCCTCCTCTGTTACAGCTCCAAAGAAATCCAGATTGCCAGTTGTGTCCTTTTGTCGTTGCTGTACAACCAAAGCCTTATTTTCTCTAGCTCCGACTTTCTCTCCTCCTCCCTTTCCCTGTGTCGGTTTCCCATTTTCCCCGCCCGTCTCCCCTGCTGCCCAGTGCCAGCCTTGCTCCCACTGCCTGGTGCCTCCACCATTCCTGGGCTCACCAGTCTGATCGGAGCCGTGCTGCCTGCAGAAACGCACGATCTCCCAGCCATGCCCTCCCCATCCTCGTTTTCCAGTCCCCCCTTCCTCTCTCCTCATCAGCCCTTTACATCCTTCCTAGCCTGACGCCGGCAGCGTGTCTCCTCCCTCCTTCCCTCCCTCTCTCCTTCCCTTCCTTCCTCATCCCTCCCCCTCCTCTCCCTGCAGTGCTTCCCAGCCCTCGCTGCAGTGCAATCCATCACTCTCAGCAAGGTCCTCACACCAGGGGAGGGGGAAGCCTGGCTCCCTGTGAGGCTGGGGGTGGATGGGCAGGGAGTGCAACTATCTCCTCCTTTGCTAGGAAGTGAGAAAAGCTAGCAGAATACAGACCCTTCTGGAATTGAGACCTCCCATCTGCTTCCAGCTATTTTATTTATTCATTTACTTATTTAGTCTCTTTGTTTTCANAGTGCAGAAATAGTGGGGGGGAAAGATTAGATGCAGGAAGAAGAAAACATAGCAAAAAAAACCCCAAGAATGAAATTGGAGAGAAACCTGAGATGGCAGACATGGCAAGAAAACTCAAGGAATATACAATAAATAGCCAGAGGAGCCTTGCTAAAGAGGTTAGATTGATATGATGAAATAACATTTATATTTTAACAAACAAACACAGTGGGTTTTGATTTGAATGCATATATTCTATCCAGCTGCAAGCAAATAAAATTCCAGTTTTTTGGTTTTTTTTTTTTTTCTAAGAAAAATAACATAATGGTTAAATAGTTGAAGATTTCTTCAGAAAAAGATACGTATCAGGGCAGCTGCCTTCATGGACAGAGGCAAGAAATTATTAGAATAGTACCAAATTAGATTTTTCAGCTACCAGTGTTGCCCTTTCACAGGCATGTTGTGAAGGTGCTGTTGATGTTGATACAGAATGGTGTACACTTGTTGCTGTTTTCATCTCTTTAAAGCTGAGGTGAGCTGAAGCAGTGCAGGCCTTTTACGTGTACACATTTNGTCTCTTTGTTTTCAAAGAAAAATATGTTTCTGCCAACATTCCAGTGAGGGTGACTGAAAGGAAACCAAGGAGACAGAGAAAACGCCGGAGTCAGAAAAGCTTGTTCAGATAGAAAAGCCGGGAGACAGCACTGAGGGGGGAGGGAAAAAGAAGAAAAAGGAAAGAGAGGGAGAGAGGGAGAGGGAGAAAGAGAGAANAACAAACACAGTGGGTTTTGATTTGAATGCATATATTCTATCCAGCTGCAAGCAAATAAAATTCCAGTTTTTTGGTTTTTTTTTTTATTCTAAGAAAAATAACATAATGGTTAAATAGTTGAAGATTTCTTCAGAAAAAGATACGTATCAGGGCAGCTGCCTTCATGGACAGAGGCAAGAAATTATTAGAATAGTACCAAATTAGATTTTTCAGCTACCAGTGTTGCCCTTTCACAGGCATGTTGTGAAGGTGCTGTTGATGTTGATACAGAATGGTGTACACTTGTTGCTGTTTTCATCTCTTTAAAGCTGAGGTGAGCTGAAGCAGTGCAGGCCTTTTACGTGTACACATTTCACATCAGGACAGATTTTCATTAACATTGCTTGCCTTGATTTCAGTCTGCCATCGATTTAGAATAGTGACTACACCTGGGGAAGGTCACAAGAAAATTCAGGTGACCTGACTGAAGTCAGCAGTACCTACAGGAAACACAGTGATTTATATCAATGTGGTTGCAGTAATGCCCAAAATCTTTGTTCAGATTCCTGTAATGTCAACTGTAGAATAAAACATAAATGAATATTTAAGTCAGACTTTACAGTCCCTGTGAAGATATAGGAAATGGAGGGATGCAAACCTGAAAGTGGTGCTTCCTAATTTCCCCACAATGTAAACCCTCATCAATCTGTCTGCTAACATATAACATATATAACATATAATATCATTTGCATTTCTTCTACTCAGTACAACTTGTTCTTTCTTAAATCATTTCAGAAGCAGGGTGAGTGCTGTCAATGCTGACATAGAGAAGGACTTCAACAATTTGAATATTTTGGATGTGGCCAGTTTAAAAAAAGGCTTTGATATCAGATCTTTCATAAACGTTACAGAATTTAAACCAAATTACTTTTAAAATTGCCACCTTTGCCCCCTTCACCAACGATGTTTAAAAGCTTACACGGTATCCTATGTTTAAATATAATTAATATAGTTTTGCTGGCTTTGGACTGTTAGGGTAGACAAAACCACTAAAATCTGTTCCACCATGGAGGACTACTAAAAGACAATAAAATGGTATAAGAGGCTGGACTTTAAGTAAGACAGACATTATTGTTTGGAAGGCTCAGCTGTGACTTGATCTGTGCTGGAGCAGCTCTGTGAACCTCTCTGTGTCGGTGTAAGACACAGCTCTACTTCCCAGCAATGACTTCTTCAGCCAGCTCTGGTTACTGCTCCAGGGCACATTGCTGTGCTGCAACAGGAGGATTAATCCTGCTGGCTTTGCTCCAGGGTTTGTGATGTCCCGAAGAGATGGGAGAAGGGGAATCCATCAGGTCCTTGCTGGTGTTTTTTTTCTTGTGTCTGCAGCCTCATCTGTATATAAAATTGCACCAGTTGAATTAAGTATGGTGTTTTTATGTGCTCCAGAGTCTGTATGGACACACATAATTGAGCCTGAAGGAGGAATTTATATGTTTGTTAAGCTTAAAGTGTTATGCATCCCCTGAGAGAACAGTTTTGGAAAAAGTTCCCTGAGAAAAGCCGTATTTGAGCTCAGGTCCTTCGAGAAAGATTGGAGGAACAGGTGAAACAGTGGATGTTTGTGATAGTAAGAACTACACAAGATAGTAAGAACTACAAGAAAGAGCAGAGAAGGAAACCCCAAAGCACAACTAGTGAAGAAGGAAGGCCCTGACAACTCACCTAGGCCATGAGAAGCCTGAAGCACACAGCCAAACCACCAACCAAAGAGCAAAGAGCTCGCTCATTCCCTCTTCTTGTGCTCAGTTCTTCACAATGCTGAACTGATTTGAAGGAGCTGAGTCAGTATTAGTTAGAGTTTCATGGACTACCTTAGTGTATTTTGTGACTGCAAGACTGTCTGCCCACTAAGCACTGCCTTGTTGATTTGGAAATAAAGGGGTGAAGAATTCCTTACTTTTGTAGGTGGGACAACAGAAAACATGACTATGAGTAAAAAAGAGACAAATTGTGTGCCTAGGCTCCTCTACTTGGCAGTGTTCACTCTTCTACAATGTGATGAAGATATGAAGATGAAAAGTGGGGATAGATGGATCTGGCCTTCAACTCATGTCCCTTCCCACTGATGACCTCAGCAACACCAGTGGAGCAACTGCAGGACGGTGTCAGACCTGAGGTATTAAAGGAGCCTATCAGGAGTGAGGTCCCACAAAAATTCCTTTCAGCCCCAATTCATGTGACTACTAGAGCTGCATTATTGACATGATGCATTCACAGATCTCACAGCAGTTCATTAATTTCTTATCACTCAGATGTAACTTAATGCCCTGTTACCATGAGGATATGTGAAAGCCAGGGAAACAAAGAGGACAGGTAAAGGTCTCCAAGACCTTTGCAAATAGCATGCCCCAGGATCACTTAACTGTCTGTTCAGATGCAGTAGTCTACAGGGTGAAATGCACCAATAGATTTTAATTTCCAGGAAGGCTGATTTTGTATCTCATCCAAAATATGCTACCATCACTGCAGCGTCCCGGATAACATAGTGGGATCAGTACCAACTGGAAAGGAAGATAAGCTTTTGCTGAATCACTGTCACTGCATCTGATCTTAGGTAAACACCTACAGGCACTGGGGTCAGCACTTGAGGATGTATGGATGTATGGATGTATGGGAGTGTTTCCTTTATGAGTCACCCACGTTATTTACTGTGGCACAGTTCTCCGAACCATACTGTGGCACTGACGCCTAACTTTTAGAAGAAAGAGTGCTTTACCTTGAGTCATCAGCTGTAGATCTCCCCCAAGATACCCTGTGATGGAGGGCAGCAGCATGCAAAGCAGAAAACAGCAAAGTGCAGAACTATGTGAAGTATTCATCTCTCCCAGCCATGAAGGGCAATCTTTGTCAATGTCATGAGTCAAGGGCAGGGTGGGGGGAGGAAATCAAGATTATTTTCTATCACAAAACAACAGGTTAAACAGTTGCTAATCCAGCAGGCAGAAAAACAGGAGAGCTAAGAGGAGATGCTTCACACCAGACGAAGGCCTGCAGATGCAGAGCCACATCTCGTGGAGAATGTGCTTGGGCTGCAAGAGAAAAAAGGGGCGTTCGTGTGCCGGTGTGCTGCGGCTCCCTCCGGTGTCCACCGCGAGCAAGAGCAGCAGGACACCTCCAGCTATTTCTCTGCGGCTTGTCCGGTGTGTAAAATACTGAACAGCTTCCCAGCAAGCAGTTCCTGGCCAGCAGCATCGCCCCCATCCACACCAAGCTCTCCAAACGGAGGGGTTCTGCTAGCACAAGGGATCTACCCGCACCTAGCAGCTGAGGGAGAATGCCTTCCAGTTTGAAATAAAAATTTAAAGCTCAAAAGCAATCAGCAGCAGCTTCACCCAGTACTGGTTGTGAATCCTGTGCTCTGTGGGAGGTGGTGGTACATCAACACATTGGTAGATGAAAACATTTGGCATCAATGAAAATTTCCAAATAAATGTGTTCGAAACACACAAGGTCTTCAGGAGGTTTTAGTTAGCCTGTTAAGCAGTAACAGCTCAAATGACAACACAGAGGCACAGAGAAGAACAAAAGCCAAATCGAGGTGTGTGGAAAATTGTCCAAACATACTCCTATGTGGACTTCCAGAAAAAGCCAAGGATCTGAGAGGATTCCTCAAACTGGTGTGTGGTTCCATCACATCTTTTTGGTTGTTTAATGACCTGTTGAGCATTTCCAATGGACTCAGTTTTAGCCAGTCCCTGAAAGTGGGAATGGTGGTGTCTTGCTCCAGTGAAACAGAGGAATGGTGTTCGGGTTCAGAGGGCTGCCCTGCTGAGCAGGGAAATGCTTAGCTTTCCCCACCCCCTCTGCACCTCTTCTGGTATGGTCCACCACTGGGGCATCCTCCAGGAGTCCTGGGAGGACCACAAATAAGAAGGAGCAGTAGTTTTCCTCTTGAGCACCACAAGCAATGTTCAGCCACTCTCAGGTAAGAAGTGGTGGCTTCAGTTATGTCATGTGTGGGCAACGTGGGTCTCACGTGGCAGGGGGGACACAGTGAGCATTTCCTTGGTAACTGAGTATAAGGCATTATAGGATTTTATTTTCAGTTTGCAATGAGTTGAGGACAAATGAGGGTTACCAAGCTACCAGGATGAGCCTTAGGGGACACAGCTTTACCTTACAAGGTTTCTGTCTTTCATTGCTGTATGAGGTAGGGAGCTGGGGTCATTTCCTAGCTTTCTCCTTGGCTCCAGGACTGAGATTGTGTCTTGAAGCTCATCCAGTGCTCCTCAAACGCAGCAGAGTTGTTACAGAAGCAGTAAAGGGAAAAGAAGTCACTAAAAGCAACAGGAGGGGATCCAGGGGCTGTTGGAGGAAGAGTTAGGGGGGAGTGGCTATTCCAGTGGGACTTGGGGGGCTTGCACCTCCGTCCATCATAAAATGCACCGTGCTTGGAGGCACAGGGGACTCAGGAGGATGGCAGTGAAGGTCAGGTCTCATTCATCGTCTTTCTTCTCAGTTTGTGTCTCTCTCATTTTCCTACTTTTTAACTTTTTTTCCCGTATTCCCTGCCTTTCTCAGGCCAGAACGGCAGCGGCGCTGCAGGACGGGCCCCGTGGCCGGTACCTGCTCCCGTTCCTTGTGCTCCCTGCTCGCCACGAGCCTGGTCCGGTGGGAAGCCCAGTCCCTCCATCCCGCCGAGAAGCGCCAGCTGGGCAGCGGGGTGATGTCACCGCTGTCGCTGCCCACCGATGTCCTCCTGCCAGCCCATGTCCTCCTGCCAGCCCGTCTGCCCGCCGGCCCCGGCCCCGCCACCGGCCCTGCTCCATCCCGCAGGGCGGAGAGCCGCGGGCAGCATCCATGGGCGCGTCCTGCGGGAGAAAGGGGTGCGGGCTCCGCAGCGTCCCTGTGCCACAGGCAGCCAGGGAAGACGACCGAAGCACTGGGGTGGGGACAGGCGGCAGCTGAGTCGGGAAACGTGGCTAGAGGTTCCTAGCGGCCTGAGGAGAAGCCGGGCTGCATAGAAGGGCAGGGCGAAACGGGACACCAGTGTGCAACGCAGACCCAAGAATCCATCCCTGGTGCTGGGCCATCCTGGGGGAATGGGAGGAGCCCCTTCGGAGGACAATAAACTCTGGAATGAGGGTGTGGGCTGCTGCTCCTCGCTCCCCCCCCCCTCATTCCACATGCATGATGATACCATATCCCTCCATCTCGCTGGCTTCTTGGGGTTTTTTTCTTTTTTTTTCTCTTTTCCCAGAAATTGTATTTTGAAGACAACCAAAAGGAGAACGTGTTCTGGGTGTGGCTGCATGTGATTTACCCAATAGCCAAAGTGGGGGGGGCGCCGAAGGGGAAAAACAGAGCGTCTGCTGCTGAAGGGAGTGGAAGCTGAGGGCTGCAGTAAGTGATGGGGACCCTGTCTTTTCTTTCAGTGCTCCTCGAAATAACTGAAAAGTAGAAGAGAATGGAGGGAGAGAACGTGGGGGAAACTTTTGCATGCTGAGGGTGTGTATGGAACAGGGCTTAGCCATCTAAATGGGAAAAGAGATGGGGACTGGAGAAAGGAGATGGAAAGAGGAGGTGTTATAAGTTCAGCCCGGAATGTTTGAGAAATACCTGGAAAACTGGCCACATGAGGAGGGAGACAGGAGGGAGGCTGGGAAGACCAAATGGTCTTGACAGGAAAATGGGTACAACAAGCGAAGTTACTGAGGTGTAGGGGAGGGTGTACCAGCTCCTGCCTTAGCTTTCCTCTGTTCTCTCCTCCACTCCACAGGGATGAAGACCTCTGGAACCTGTATACTGTTTTGTGTCTTAACACTCTTCTTGTCCCCAGCTGGTGAGTCCTTATGCCCAGGGGAAGGATTTCTTCCCCACCTTGGCCCCACGGAGTTTCCTACACAGAATAATGTGCAACGATCTAAGGACAAAGACAACGATGTGTAGAGGAGTAGTGAAGGGGGAAGGACTGATCGGGAAAGGCAAGGTGGATATAGGATTGTAAGGAGAAAATTAGAAACTGGAAACAGTTTCCCATCTGTGACACTCTCCAGTAAGTACTGGGAGCCACAAGAGACAGGTCCACAGCTTCTACTGCAGGTATGTTATAGTAAGCAAAATATCCAGATCAAGCTGAGAAAGAGGGTTAGGTGTGCTTTGTGCTTACTGCTGTACCACCTGTGTATGCATGATCTGTTGGGCATTTCCCAGTGCTCTGCAAAATTTGTTCTGTCATAGTTGTAACATGTTTGCTGTCACTAGCAGTTCCTGCTGGAATGACCTCATTCCAAGCCACTCAGCTGTTGGGAGGTTTTGTAGTATTTGTACAGCTGTCTTGAGAAACCTCACCTTTGTAGTTCAGACCATTTTCTGCTTTTGGTGGTGGTGGTGGTTGTTGTTATTCTGTTTTGTGTCTCCATTATTTTGTTTGCTTGGAGATACTTTGGCAAAAATTCAGATAAAATTTGGGGTTTTTTTTTTAAAAAGCACAATAGACAGCAGAAAAGAATGAAACTAGAGGGCAACATCAGACATTATAGTCAGAAGATTCAGGACAGATAGTGAAAGATTAATTTCAGTGAATGGACAAAGCTTTGTCCAGGAAAGACTGTATGTAGGAGAGAGATGACTACCTATCACTTTCAAACTCGGTTATTCTAATACCCTCCTTGATCCTCCCCTCATGCTGAAACCTGATTCTGCTCCAAATAGCATTTTTTTCCTTTAAAGGTGCACAATAAACAATGTCATGTTTATGACTGTGAAGCAGGGAGGTGAGGCATCCAAGAGATGAGCTTATAGGTGGACTACAATTTGAAAGAGGAAAAAAAAAAGGCTGTGTTTTTTGTTATGCATGAAGGAAGCTGAAAGGAATATTTCTTACTTTTGGGTATTTTGTTTTAGCACTTCTCTTTGGGTTTGTTTGTTTTAACTTGGAAAACAACGGGAATCACCAGCTGGTCTCTCATTGTTTCTTTTGACTTCAGGTAAGCTACAGATTTGGTGAGTTAGGGTTGCAGTTCTAGACCTCAAGGATGAATTTATTGCAGCTTGGATAAGAAAGCCCAATTGTTTATAAGGCTTATTTATTGGGTACCATAGTAATTATAAATTGAAGTGATTGAAGGTGGGATAAGAAAATCACTCTTTTTGTGTCCTCACCTCATATGCAGAGATTTCACTTCACTTATGTCCTTTTGTTTTAGAATTGGACTGGTTCTCTATTCAACCCCTAGGGGAAAACAAAATTCGTAATAGCTGACTTTTCAATGTTAAAAAAGAGGGAGGAGCCTCCCTGTCTTTTCTACACGTCTCTTCAAATCCAACTTCTGCAATGGTTTCGGGATTTGCATCCTTCCTTTTGCATCAGGAACAAATGAGAAAGTGCTCAGCACCATTTTCTTCCCCACTTGTTACAATTAAGAGATTAGCCAGAGCAGGGGAAGTTTTGGGCTGTATTAAATTGCGTACTTAAGTTATTATACGGGTCTGGCTCTCCCTGGGTTAATCATGAGCAGCTGGCAGCTGGGTGGGGAACAGAATATCAGGGTTCAGCAACTCCTGTAATGCTGTGGAGCAGGATTATGCAGGGTCCCAAGAGACCCTCTGCGGCCCGCAAGTAACTGCCCTTGGAATGTGGAAGAACTATGACAAAAACTCCAGACCTGATAGTTTTTACCCACACCGTGCTCCCATTAAGAGCAGAAAGCAGCAGGCTGGGGTCACAGGACGTAGCAGGACGTACTGATTTTTGGGCTGGTCATGCACACACACATCCCTGCAGTGCCCCAGATCACTGGCTTTTTCCTGCCAACTCCTTCCTTCATCCCACCCCAGTTATGCAGACATTTCCCTTGTCTGTGGCTAGCAGGAAATATTTTCCTATTCCTGGCTGCTGCAAGGAAGCTGCTCTGTCACCCTTTATATTTGAACAAACAAACAGTCTAGCCCAGCTTCAATTTCTTCCATCTAGCTTGCACAGCCAAGCCTTCATCATTCCCCTTCTCCAGTTCACCCAGAGGCTGAGAGGGGAAAGATTATCTGCTCTGTGCTCCATACCCAGGCTGGATGATTTGCCTAAGGAGCTACAAAACCTGCAGTCTGCTTTTTACTGTACCAATGACTCAAGCCGTGCCCCCAAGTGAATAATTTCCATGACTCAGTTTCCTCTTTTATAAAATAGAGATAGGGATTTTGCTCAGCCTCCAGAGCAGGGAGGCCACATGGATTATTTTTTCCAGATGCATCAAAAGAGGTTTCAGAAGGGCAAAGTCTGATAGCAAATCTGGAGGTATTTACTAACTTGTCCCCATGCCTAGCCATTGACCCTGGTGGAAGGAGCAGGGATAGGATCAGGACCTGCTGCATCCACGAGCCTTTAAACAGCAAGCGCAGCCGGCAGTGGAGGCTGAGGCTGAGTTGAGAGCATTTCTCCCTTCAGCAGAGGGCAGTGGTGTCTCCTGCATAGATAAAATTTCACAAAGCCTGCAGACTATAAAAATCTGTCTTTCTTCATGGCCCTCTCTTCTGTTGCAGACTGGTTTCCATGGATGGTCAATGGCCAAGAACTGGAAAGTGTAACTGGTAAGTATTACAGGCATGCTAATGTGCTGAGGATTGCTCATGTGACCCAGTTGTCCTGTGGAGTTACATCCTGTTTATTAGAAAGTACTGTTCTTTGTTTCTTTGCCTCTGACGTTGTGAGCTTACCTTTCAGTGAAGCTCAAACAAGGTCTCCAAGACAACCTGCTAAGTGTTACATGCTCTTTACAAACAATTCTCTAGTGCAGGAGTCCTGAACACTTAGCTGAAGGGTACAAAGTTCTGTTCACAGTCAAGGTTTGTGGGAGATCCACAAAAGCTGGTTTGTTTTCAACCACGAGATGCTTGGGGAACTCTACTGCTGCTCAGAAAAATCCTAGGGAAAATGGTGCACAAGTGGCATGGTGCTTTAGTAGTGAGGCCATTAGGAAAGGATATTGACTAATCTTCTTACTGGCTGTGTTGTTGGGGGTGAATTGCTTTATCCCTCTGGACCTCATTTCATTTTTGCCACATGGTAAGGTAAAATTAATGTACATTTACATCACGCTTTGGCACCCAAAAGGACCACAAGGGCTTGCCTTTTCTTCAAACCTGAAGCCCCTGGCTAAGCCTGCAGACATCTCCCAGCTATGATCTTATGATGTGTAATACCTGGGGTTTCCCAGAAAACTATGCAGAAGCCAGCCCAAAACGTCCTCCAAGCATCCTTTCCTACATGCTTTACCTCTCTACCCTACCCCAGCTTTGCCATCAGTTGCTTTTCAAAGAAACTCATCCACTGATGAATTTCTGCAGTCAAGGTTAGGTTTTGGACTTGCCTCCCTCCTTCTCTGCCATGGGTGGCTCAGCTGTCTGTCCTAGTGCTGCAAGAGTCCTCAGCACCTTCATTTCAGAAGTCTGTCTTTCCTGTCAAGATGCCAACAGCAGCCATATCTGAGAAGTCAAAATATGCCTCCAAAATACACGGAGGATTGATACAACGTGTGCACTAAGAAATCCAGTGCCAGGCCAGTCACCAGAAAGGGGAGAGGATACAGGCAGGTTGGGGGTACTGTGTTTGATTATCTATTTGCTGGGTTGGATCCCACTGTCTCATGAGCCTATGATGGCAGGAGAGGTAATTCAAGCTGGCTCTGGCTGGCTGTGTAAGGGACCATAAAGTAAAGAAAGCTTTTTCAAGGACATTCTCTTTTCCAGGTGGAGTTACCCCCGACAGCAGCTCTGGTAAGCTCCAATCCCTTGGCATCTTCATGCTTCTTTTTCCCTTTTCACCACTCCTGCCTACACAGACACAGAAATGGCCCATTATGCCCAGAAACTCCTCCTCCCACTTTTGATGTGCAGCAATGTTCTTCCAGCACTTATGGCTGTCTGGGAGTCCCTGCTCCACACAGGGAGATGAATTTAGGATGACTTAATGGTCTGTTCTCCAAGGAAATGCCAATCTCACTTAATGTATCAGGGCTCCCTGAAGATGTTTCCACTGCAGGAAGCCATGAAATTCAAAGCTCACACATCCTTGGCTTCCAAAGAAGGTGGCAGGAACAGACTAAATTATGAGGGTGAGAAATTGGACAGGTTCAAACTGGGACACAGGTTGTGTGTGTGTGTCTGCTGACAGGTAGCAGATGTGCTTCAGTTCTCAGGAGACAGAGGTGCCAAAAATCCCCTGAAAATAGTAAGCCAGAGCATTGTTGGAGCGGGGAAGTGGAAATGCTGTTATTTCAGTACTGTCTGCCCCCCTGTGCCTGCAGCTGTGTCACGGGGGGGGGCAGCAAAATGTCTGGGAAGGGAAGGGTAGATGGAGGACTTGGAAGATAAGCACTTAGAGCACACAGTGCGTGTCCTTAGAGAGTGGAGATGGCCTCAGGAGAAGGACACAGGGCTGATGGGAGTGTAGGCAATTGCAACAATGGGCAGTGGAGGAAAAGAGAGGCTCAAGAAGGAGCTTGAGCACTTGACCACTTTTTCCAACCCCACTCTGAGTTCAAATCTGTCACCACTGGCTTTGGGGATGGTTTCTCTCTCTGCTGGAGCAGTCTCTCAAACACATCCCTCTAAGGTGGTGAAGACCTGGCAGGCCAGGGAGAGGGAGAACACGTGTGGTCGATGCTGTGGGTCAGAGAGAGGCAGCTCTGCATGGCTGTTTCTGGGGAGTGTGCTCTGAGCGTATGGGAGTCACGCTGACTCTCAGGCTCAGATTCCCAGGCTCAAAATTCTAAACAGGGTCTCTTAAACATGGGATTGCCTAAATAACTGCTCCACAGACCCATGGCCCTGTTCCTGCAGCCATTCCTCAACAGTGTTGTGTTCTCTAGAATATTGGCTCCACAGTTTGTCCTCTGCCCTGGCTCTGCTCATCAGCTGGCTGCAGTATTTGTTGTGGATCAGGCTGCCATGAGGCAACACTGGAAGAGGAAAGTGGAAGCACAATGTTGTATCTACAAGATGTATGATCTTCGTGGTTGGGATGGGAGGTGAAAGCAGCTGTGTTCAGTGTATGAGGCCTGACAGTCTGTAGGAAGGTAGAGAGGACTTAGTGTCCAGACCAAACTGGTGGTGACTGACCTACATCTAGAGGTTAAAAGATTAAAAGTGAAGCCTTTCCAGCAAACCTGGGTTTCAAAATGCTTACTGTTGAGGGATCAAGCAAAACTCTTCACAAAGGATGTGCCACTGGGACCCATCTTTGCTCTGCAGCATCCTATCAGCTCTAGCACACCCAGCATATTTGCAGGGAAAGCCTGCAGTTACTCTGACAAATGAGATAATAACAACACCATGATCAGCATTGTCTATGAACCAGATGTGAGATGGCTACTAGTCAGGACTGGTAAGCCATCAGCAGAACAGTGGCAGGAGGAAAGAGATTGTAAGCTCAAATTAAGATCTTCTGTACATCTCTTTTTCCAGGTGCAGCTGCCACACCACCTGTGCTTCTTCCTCCTGGTGAGTTTATTCTCAGTTTGCAGCCACATGATGTGGACCCTCCTTCCCTCTCCTCACGCAGTCCCTTGCACACCTGGAATCCTGCCTTCTCTGACTGCCCCTAAGCCCCACACCCAAAAGATTCATTCTCTTTAACACACGTGTTTTGTCTATGCTTCTGACTAACACTATGGCACCTGAGCAGAAGCAGAAGTCCTCTGTAATTGCTCATAAGAACTTGCACCTGGCAGTCAGTTCTCTGAATTCCCTCCCTATTTGTTACTGGATAAATTATAAAATGTACTGGTTTGCTGTAGTGCAGATGGGTTACTTTATCAGAGAGAGTAACAAGCCAACCTCTTTTTGACCCCTTGTCATGGACATTAAAGAACCAGTGGTGTTGGGATGCTGTTTCTTAAAGGTGTGTGTCACTGTTCCTTATGAAGGGAATTCACAAACTCCTTCACCGCTTGACTCGATAAAGGGTAATTACAGCAGCTAAAGAAATTTACCTGACCTTTTAAGTCAGAATGTCCTTACAATATAATTTTGAACAGTAGTGGTAATGCTTTATGGGAAAGCTTAGGCAAATTTTTAGTGTTGTTAGCTGCATAGCGGGCACTAGACTCTCACATTGGATCTGTACCTTATGGTTTCATGTCAGTAACAATTAAATCCTTTTCCACATTAGAAGTTACAGTGGAAGGCTCTTGAAAGAGTTTTCCAGATATTTGTTTTGATTAAGCTGATTTCTAGGAAGGAATGATGGTAACTAACTAACTTTGCTACCCTCTGTCTTCCAGTTCAGTCTGACAGCGAAACGACAACGGCTTCGTCAGGTGTGTTTTAAGTTTCTTGCCTGCACCCCCTCCCAGACCCACTTTCACCCCCCCTGTTAGCTCTCCAGAGAGGTTCTGGCTGGGCACAGAACTTTGTCTCCCGGAAAATTGCTTTAAATTGTTCCTTGAGGTAGAAGTACTGGAGAATGATGGTAGTGGAAGCTGAAGCATTCTCCTGGATGGCATGCCTGGGAAGGGAGGAGCTGGCAGATCAACAGACCAGATACAATGGGTCAATATTGTGTCAGTGTCAGTGGCCAAGACCTGGCATTTCAGAACAAGATGCAAGAAAATCCATTGTAGTTAGTTACAGGGTTGATTGTCCAGAAAAGAAAGGAACTAGATTTGTATCCTAAATGTGATAATTGCACATCTATTAGAAACACGTCTTAAATATGCAACTAAAATTTACATTTTGTTTGTATGTGTCTGTCCCCTTTACAACATCTGCCTCCTGTATTCTGGGTGTCCAATGAGCTTGGTTTTGCATTTCACTTAACTTTCCCTTCCTTTTTTCTTGTGAAGCAAGGGGATCAGAAATGTCTGCACTATTTTCCTCTTCTCTAAACCAGCCCTATCTCTCACATGAGAGTGACATTAGAGGCTGGGGTCTTTCCCTAGAAGCCTGGAGGACTGTACCTAGTGGTTAAGTTATATCTGTGCCTGAATGAGTGCACCTGGCCATGATGCTGGACTGCACCTCTGTGTTTGTGTGTGTGTTCACAGACTGCCGTGAGGAGAAGTTCCCTTGCACACGCCTGTACTCTGTTCACAAGCCAGTAAAGCAGTGTATCAGCTACCTCTGTGTTACAAGGTAAGAAACCAGCAGTCCCTAAGAAAAGCACTAAAAACTGCCCATAAATGGTATATCCAGTTCAGCAGTTGTTCCCTTTGAAGACTAGAGGTTTTCTCTGGGAACTTATTGGTCAGATGAATCCTATCCTCAGAGAGTCCTTTTAGGGTAATTTATTTAAAACAGCACAATGGCTACAGTGTGTACAGCACTAAGGATCTGTAATGTGCTCTATATTGTAATCCATATTTAAGGTATTTGGTCATTTGTAGGGCCATGAAAATGATCAGAGGTATGCAGCACCTCTCCTACAGACAGGCTGAGAGAGCTGGGATTATTCAGCTTGAGAAGAGAAAGCTCCAGGGAGAACTCATTGCAGCCTGGAGTACCTAAAGGGGGCTTATTAAACAGAGGGAGAGCAACATCTTACATGGGCAAATAGTGATAAGACAAGGGGGAATGGTTTTAAACTGAAAAGAAGAGAGATTTACATTTGATGTCAGGAAGAAAGTCTTTACTCAGAGGGTGATGAGGCACTGGCACAGATTGCCCAGGGAAGTTGTCAATGCCCCATCTTTGGGAGTGTTCAAGGCAAGGTCCGATGTGGGGCCTTGAGCAACTTGATCCAGTGGGTTACATTCCTGCCCATGGAAGTGAGTTTGGAACTAGGTGATCTTCAAGGTCCCTTCCAACCCAAGCCTTTCTATGATTCTAAGATTTCATGAAGTCTTTACAAAGATTACTTTGCTATTAAGCAGCCTTATTCTAGGCTAAGAAATCATAAAAAATTAGGATTTGCCTGCTCATTAGTGAATATACATGTTTATTCCCTATTCCCCTTTTTTGTTTCTTTGTGTCCCTGTGCCTTCCGCTGCTGATCCTGGTGATCCCGCAGTGTGCGTCGCATGTACGTAATAAACAAGGAGGTGTGCACTCGCATTGTCTGCAAGGAGAACGAGGTCATGCAAGGTGAGTGGTATCACAGGCTAGCCTAGAAGGATAGCTGCAGCCATCTGATAGAGTCTCCAAGCTAACTAGACTCTGATCCACATGCAGTGGCTTCCCTGGAATTTGAAAGAGTTCTAATGCAATGCAGTCCTGGACATAATACACATGCCATGATAAAAAAACTGGGAAGGAGATATTGTACTACTAAGAAATATGGTAGCTCTGTATTCCTCGATCTTGATCATGGTCTAGTTGTCCCAGACACACCCTTACTCAAAGTTGCACTCCTTTGAGGTTAAAGAGTAAATCTCAGTATTTCTGTTCATGAATAGAAGCAGGATCCAGCCTAGATTTTTAATGCAATCTTTGTTGCAGCAAAATACAAGTGGTTTTAATATGTAATGTACATGCATAAAGCCAGAAGAAAATTCATAAAAGCCTAAGGACTTGCTTTGCTTGCCTCATGTATATGAGGATTGAGCAGTTTCAACAGTTTCTGTAGATGCAGTGAAGGATGTACCTCTAACTATTCTGCTGGTGAAGAATTTGAAGGAAGCTTTGATTATCTGTCAGCCTGTGTGTGTCTGCTTGTCTTCAGATGAGATCTGTCGCCAGCTGGCTGGCCTTCCTCCTCGACGTCTCCGCCGATCCGGGCAGCCCCTGCCCCTCCCTTGCAGACAGCTCCTGGAGCAGCAGCGCAGGCCTGATGCTCTGTGAGCTGCCAACAGTAGAAGAAAAGGAAGAGAGAGAAGAGAAGTCGTCATCCACTACCTACAGTCCAAGACAAGTGGCTCTTGTTCGTGATTCCCCCATCATTTCCTTGCTTCTGTGCCTTCTTCCACATCCTCTTCTTCAGGTGCTGCAGTGCACAGAGTACCCTCTCTGCCAGTCTGTCATGGTAGCTGTTGTCATCTTTATGATCTATTGCTGAGGATATGGGATTCTCCCCTCTTTTCTCTCACACTCTGCCTGGCAGGCTGCGAGCTGCTCATTTCCCAGAGGTCTTTATAAATGCGCTGCACCTTCTCTTGCTTTGCTCCTGGAGAGAGCCAGAAATGGGGACAGGATGAAGTCCTCCCCGATGGTACAGATGCTCTAAGCTGCATCTCATCTCACCTTCATGCCCTAGGACTCTTGCCCTAGATTTCTTACCTGGCATCAGCATGAGCTGGGATGTGGTGGGTCAGCCTGAGCCTCTCCGATTCTGCCGAGCCAGGATAGCACATTCTCCTCCTTGTGTCTGCTGGCCTCAGGGAAGTGACAGCACTGGAGATGAGCTGTCCTGAACCCAAGGCAGGCCTCATTGTCCCTGGGTGGCAACAGATCATTTATAACTACCTCTGGGAAGTTTTTGTCTCAAGCCAATTGCCTCCCTCACACACATCTCCTACCAAAAGGAAAAATTATGGATTTAGTATGGCATTATATTTTTCTCAAGATTGTGTTAGATGAGAGTGCTTCCTCTTCTACTCCTCCTCTCCTCTCCCCTGTTCTTGTCCCTCCCTTCCCACTGAAGACATCTCCTGATGCCCATTCCAGGCAAGTTTCAGGGAGCAGTAATTACCGCTGCCTCCACTCCTAAGCCCAAGAAAGCCAATGAAGAACCTGTGTGACCTGACATTACTGAGACCTTGCAATGAATTATCCTGTCTTGGTGTCTTGTCTTGGTCTGGCTACCTCCACATTCTCCAGTTGCTGTGCCTGCTTTCAATCTCCAGTTGAGTTCCTACCTCCTGACCTGGAAGCTCCTGCACAAAGCAGAAAGGAGTTGCAAATTGGAATCAAATGTGGGAGCAGAATCATTATCTGGGATTGCTGTTTATCTGGAACCTGGGATTTTCCTGCAGAATCTCTGACTGTGCTGACCTGCACAGAACCAGGTGCTGATGGGGAAGGTAAACACATCTGCAGGTATAAGCACACATACAGGCCAGCCTGGGCAGAAGAATTCACTGTGGCAGCACTGGATGTCTGGTCTGCTCAAGGACTTTGTTTTCTAGATATATGGAGAACATTTCCAGGTACATGGGCAGTTTTCATGATGAGACTGGGTAGGGTAAGTGGGGAAGAGCAGTCTGAATTTTATTAATCACTCCATGTGACTCCTAGTGGCATGATTCTGTGGGGCACCAGAGGATCAGCAAGACCCTGTCTCTAGAATCTCTGTGTTGTTCCCAAGTAACTGAAAGCCAGTTTGCTAGATTGGGCATTCACTCCCCTCACATAATAAACTCTTCTGCTGAACAGAGACCATTCAGCCTTGCAGGAGCACTGCCCTGTTGCACAGAGCCAGGGTCACACAGTGTTGGGGACAGTTTGCTGCACAGAGGCAGATATCTCAGAAAAAAAGCAAAACAATTAGTGTAGGACTATCTTGCCATGACCTGAATTTCTGCTGTATGCAGCAGGAAGCTGATTACATCCTTGGTGTAGGGGAAGACACCCTGTGCAGACAGATTCCATATGAGGTCAAAATTAGCCCTAGATGGGCTAAATCCCTCTATATTGATCCAGTATACAGGAGAAAGAATTCCAAATTACACAGTGACTAGAATTTTGTCCTACATATAGGAGCACTGCACTTCTACTCAGAGGATGATGCTCCTCTCAAGTACTCCAGGCTCATGAGACTAGGAATGAAGGAGGGATTTCTTTGTACTGAGAGGGTGCACATTTCTGTAGAGAGGAGGGTACTGAGAGCTTGATCTCAAAGACATTCAAGCCACTGGCAGCCACTGGCTTCCATGCTGGGATACCTGTGAAAATTGCCTGTGTGGAGGAAGGTAGGATGGAGATGGATGTGAGATCTTGGAAATTGGACTAGGTCAAGTCTGTTCTCTGTATTTAGAGGAGAATATTCATCACTATAGATACATAACTGGGTAATATAGCTACTGTACAGCATATAGAAACTTAACTTCCATACAGGTTGGGAAGTGGTTAGAAGCCTTTCTGTTACTTGCTTTCAGCAGGGACAGGAAGAGGTGCTCCTGTCCAGGAGAACACTGTTTTAATGCTAGAGTCTATATAATCCATATTAAAAGAAAATTTATTTCCTGTTATTCTTGGCAACTCTCATGTGTTTGGGTTTATTTGTCTCTTGCTGTATTTCCTCCAGATTTGTGGGGAGACTTGATTCCATATTGAATCTATCATTTGGAACCTTTTACTCCCTGCTAGCCTTGTCCTCTGCTGTCACCCTCCTCTCACTATGAATTACAGGTCTTCCTGGGAACTCTTTTTTTCCTAGAGAAACATAACATTTTCTCCAGATTTTTTTTTTTTTACCATGGATAGCTGTGGTAGATTTTCCTGACAATTGGTAGCTGCTGAACATAAGGATAACTCCTCCCAGCCCATGAAATTTGTGCTGAGGACACATCTTTTCACTGTGCACGTGCCATGACTTTTTGGTGGAGAATTAACATCTCCAAATAAAATGGCAAGGTGACTGAAATAAGAGAAAAGCTGTAATAAATATCACATAAGCAGAGAAGAACTTGTTCACTACAACCATTTAACTCAATAAAGGGAATATCTGAGAGACTACATTAAAAATTACACATCTAGGTCAAAAGGATTAGGAGAATTTCCTTTTCATTGATTTTCTGACTTTTTCATAGTTTCATCAGGCATTGACTGTACATCATATTTTGGTTGAAAAGATGAAGCACTAAGACGTGGGGGGCTCTGAGCAGTGTCTTCATGTGCAAGCAGTCAAGTCTGCATTTAGATGGTATTTCTAGAACAAAAGTGGCTGTGGGCCAAATTACCCATTAAGCTGCCTCTGACAGTGCCCCACAGATCTTCCTTCAGGACTAAACCACACAATGCAGGTTATTGCACAACACTCTCCTCTACTCCCCTTCCTGGCTGAAGCTGTGGTGTCCTGATCTCAGACTGCTGTAATGGGCACAGCCTCAGCCCCAGTGACTGGAGATACTGCTGCCACCTACACAGGCCAGACCCTGCTCTGTCTCATAAACTCAGCCTTTGCACTGCTCCTGTTTTGGCACTTTTCCCCTGGCTGTGTGAGCCAACCACAACATATGCCATCAACTGTTTGTAATTCAGCTTATTCTTCCTTTTCCCTTACACTAGAGTCGGCCCACACTTCATTGGCACTTGTCCCGTACACAGATTTATCTCCCCTGCCACTCCAACCTGACTTGCTATGATATCTGGACATCACTTTCTCTTGCAAGCCAGGGAAGTGGTTTTAAATACGTCTCCAGGTAGGTGTGCTGCTCATGCAGTTGTGCTAGCCACAAAGAAAGCCGACAGAGCCCTGTTTTTAGAAGCATGATTCTGCATTTGTGGCTGATTTTCATAACCTCTCCTGACCTGGAGCAGGAGTTAGATGCCCTGCGGTCCCTTCCCACACAATGGCTGTTCCTTGCCTTTTGCTGTCACAGCTCCCCAGTACCCATCTGTGTGACCAGTTTGAAGGCTGCTGTTTGAAGCCAGTGCTCCGATGTCTGCTCCCCAGTTTGAAGCAGTGCCTCACTGCTGAGCATGTGGAGCTAACAAGCACGGGAAGGCTGTTGGAAGCAGCTGACATGTCACCTAGAAGCTCCTGAAAATTGTTGCCTGAATCTTGTCCACAAGAACCCACAGTGTGAACGAAGAGCTTTGGCATCGGGCATCTCAGCTTGGAAGGATCCCTCAAGGATGTACTGCTGGCTGCCGTGCGGGCTTGTCCTTCACAGAGGGGACTGGTCCTTGCCACCCACCCAAAAAGAGCTCCTCTACTAGACAAAGAATAGCTGGGTTGAAGCCAAAAGGGATTTTAGCTTTAATTTTTTTGTGTGTGTGTTTTTTTTTCCTGAGGTATTAAAGTACATGATCCTGTAGTATTGACCCCTGACACCACATGGTGACATTATTTGATGGTGTACATTTGTCCAGTTGTGAACAGCTTCTTGACTGGGGCACAGGAAATCTGAATTCCAGTTCTGAATCTCTTCACCCCCTGCTCTCTGATCTTTAGCATATTGCTTTTTGCTCTCTGTTCCCTGCCATCCTTAGCCCCTGTAATGCAGCAAGTTGGAATAAACTCCCACAAAATAGAGAGCTGGATTTTAGTCCATTAAAAAAAGTTATTTTAAAATGTGTGGGAAATACCACAAAGGTATTTGTCTACTTTTGCTGTTAGTATAAATTATTTTTTCAAATAAAAACATTTTCAATAATGTGAATTATATCAGTTAAAATACAAAGAGCATGTGCTTGTTGCTAGTATACTGAAGTATATTTAAAAAGTGAATTGTGAAAAACATTCAATTCATTTAATGAATAAATTATCTATCAGAATGCAGTTAGGGGCGTTTTATTAAGACTGCAATTTCCATACAAATACAGCTGGTCACAAATTAGCAAAAAGGTGTAATAAAGAAGCATATGTAATTCAATGTGTCTAACTAATAAGACGTGTCAAATCTCACCTGCTTAAATATAAGAATAAATATAGGTTAAGCTGTTCATTTTTTTTAATAAATCTGGATATTGAGATAGTATATGTTCCCACTTCCCAGTAAGATCACAGATAAACTTACATTGAAAGTTAGCATGCAGAGCTAACTTCAAAGCTACTCAGAGCCTTGTCCAACTGAATTTTGAAAAATTCAGCAGGGGATGGAGAATCCACAACTTGTTCTAATATTGCACCACACTTAAGATGGAGAATAGTTTCCTGATGTCAGATCAGAAATTCCTTTATTGCATCTTTCATCTGCTCCCTCTGTTCTTTTTGCTGTGCATCTCAGAGCAAACTCTGTCTCCCCTGCAATATTGCTGCAGACAACTGAAGAAAATAACAAGAAGAAACTTTTAATTAATAAAAACCATAAGTTTAATTGCAAAACAAAGCATTAAAACTTGAAATCAGTTCTCTTCCTTTGGGGAAATTGTGTTTAAAAATGCAAAACATGACAAAAATCAGTGATTCAGTTAGAGGATGTAGCAGGCCACTTTTTCTGTGCTCACACAGCATCTATTTCTTGTGCGCTACCTTCTCACCCTGAGGTCACTTTCAATTTCTCTGCCTTGGGTTTGGTAGCCTTGGGTTTCACTATTTCACTCTTAGCTGGATCTTTGTCTCCTTTGGTCTGTCAGTTTTCCTATTCTGTAGCCATTTCTTGGCCATCTTGGCTTTCCTTGGGACTTCCTTCACAGCCAGAGCTAATCAGGGCTCCTTGGCAATGCCAGTTGAGGGCCAGGTGGATCTGGGCCTTTGCTGCCTTCTTGGCACCTTCAAAAGCCTCTCTTTTGTGCCTGGTGCAGTGTGAGTGTAGTTGCTCCCGAGCCTCTCCGTGCTGTGGTGATTTTCTCATCAGCCCTGCTGGAGCTCAGCACTGCCATCACACACCGTCTCTTTTGGCTCCATCATCCATCAGCTGCTCTCTTTGTGGTCGCTCATTGGTTTAGCTTAGGAAAGGCCCCTGAACTCTTTGTAGTCTCTGTAAACCTCTTTGCCATTTCTGTTCCCTGACAGTCCCCAGGGGCACTGCTTCATGGTGGATTTTTGCCTCTCCAATCTAAAAGCTTTTCTGGCCTTGTTCCCTGTTTTCCAAATTGGAACAGGACCGAGCTAGCCACCCATAAGTAAATTTGCCTGTGCCTTACCTGTACCTGTGCAAAAATGATAGAAGAGGGGAGTGGACATGGTGTCCCCATGTTGAGCACAGACTGGGCAAAAGGAAATTACCTGGCTGTGTATGTGAGTGCAAGATCAAGAAGTGCTCGTGAGAACTTCCAGCCAAGGAAACCTTGTACAACTGCAAGGTACACAGCACACGACTGACAGCCAAGGAACATCCAACACACGATTTTTTACTGAACTCCCAAGACTTCTGTCTCAGTCTCTCCAACAAAGTACTTCTCCAAAGACAACAGGGAAGTTAAAATCAGGATTTACCACCCAGGCCCCAGGTGCAAGCTCTTTTTGCACTGAGTAGCACAAGCTGCAGCACTGCACAAACACGAGCTAATCACAGGCAGCACTGGTTTGCAAAACCATAACTACAGCTAGTAGGTGAGTCTCATTGTGAAAAACTGCAGTGCAAAACCAAGTTTCTCCCTGTGGCTAGCAGATGATTGCAGAGATATGGAGCCAGTGACTTCCATTGAGGAGAGGGGGGGAAAATGTGATCTGAAGCAGGGTGTGGGCCACCCAGACCAGGGGGGCTGAGCAGTAGGAGAAAGGAGTAATGCTGGAATAGAGCCTGCAGCTCCCTGAGCACACAGAGAGTGTTCTCCAGGTCAGCTCAGTCAGGAGCCAAGTGGGATGGGCAGGGCATGGTGGAGGCTGAAGCTGCAGGCACTGCAGTGGGAAGCAGCAGGGTGCCAGCAGCTCTGCTTGGTACTTTACTCCCCAGCTCTCAGCGTGGGGAGGGCACATTCTGCTTTGATCACAGAGTCTGTTAGCATAAATGAGGTAAGCTCCCAACCATGTCACGGCCTCAAGCCAGAGAACCCACTAGAGGACATTTAGCATAAGTATGTGGATTTTGGTCACATTTCTTATCTGCATTCATGATGGGGAAGCCATTCACTAGGTCTCAAACTCCTCAACACAATCTAGCCCCTTTCCTGCCTTCCCGCTGGTGATCCCAGCAGGTCTCAGTCTCTGGTAGCAAGGGCTGGAAGTGCTGTGGCCTAGAGACATGGTGGAGGGTACTAATATAGACAGGGAAAGAAAATAATTGTGGGGTCACAGGGCCAGAATTAAGGATTATTAGCTTTATAAGGAGCCTCGGGCTGGGCTAGCAGAGAGCTGCAGGGCAGGAATGAGAAGCACTCACAGGGCTGCGGTTTTAAAATGTACACTCAATTCAATAGTTTCACCCTAATTTGCCTCATCCCCCAGCATCAAAACAAGCTCAACAGTGAACCAAAAATAAGCTGCAGGTCAAGTCTCCAAGTAGAGATTTTGCAGTGCAAGCCTGGAAAGCTGAATTACTAGTAAAACACGCAGTAACATATAACCTCAGTGCACAGCCAACAACCAGGTGCCCTCAATTCTGCATCAGTGGCATCACTGACAATCCTGCAGCATGCAGCAGTGCAAGTTTTGTAAACCCACCCTCCCACACATCCTGAACTCCTGCCTTTTTTACTTCCCCCTTCCTTCTCGTAACCTGGGATCCCTGCTCTTGTCTAATTTAGATGCAGCCTCCGTGACACTCACCCCACAGTGCTTTAGCTTTGCATTTGTAAACCCCACCACCACACCATCCCTCTCTGCTGAAGTCCACCCCAGACAGACCTCACACACATCCTCACAGCTCAGCTTTTATATATCTCTGTGGTGCTGCACATTCCGCAAAAATCACTGCTTTGTAAAGCAATGGCTGAAACCTTTTCCCAGGCATGGCATCCACAGCTGCATCACAGGATGAGCTGGCATCTCTAGGGACAAGGCTCTCTGCCCCATGTCCTAACAGCAAGCTGCTCTACATCTAGTGTGGAGGGTTTTTTGCACCCAGGACTGGAGTAACGGGAGTGGTGTGCCTGGCAGAGGTGTCTGAGCAAGCGCACCACCTTTGTGTTGTGTCTGTCATTCTAAAGAGGGTGACAAATCTTTGTGGAGTGAACGCAGCGCAATGTGTGTGTAATAAATAAGCATTTTGATATATAGTCTCACTCTTAGTATATGCCCATATTAAGTGAACATGTTCTACGTGCTTATAAAAAATGAGCATAACAGCTTATTTACCTGCCAGTGCCTAACCACAAGGAGCTCCACCATTCCCCTGCTCAGCGTCTCTGTGCAAGTCAGTGGCTGTGGTGCATCAGCACTTGTGGAGCAGAGAAAGTTTTTTTCTGTTTGAGGTTTTCTCTTGAGGCCAGGGGAAGCAGGTGTCTGTGTTTCTTGTGTTCAGTGTAAAACCAACCAACTGGTGATAGAGGCGCTACTTTCAAAAGGCGATTTCTGAGCAAAGGGTGAATGGAAAAAATAAATATATATTTATAATGGTATGCACCAACACGTGACTTCCTGTTGACTAAACAAGCAACCTCTCCTCTGCTTTGGGGCTAGATAATTTAAATTATTCACTGTATTTTTGCTGTCTAATTTCTTGGTAATTTGCTTTCTGAATATTTTGTAAAAGTAATGGTGGCATTCCTCCTCTCACCGCACCTTACACCTGACCACTGTTCTTCAGCCAGCAGTTATTTCTCTGTTCTCACTCCAAGATAGAAAATAAAGCTCTGAGCACAAGAAACCCGAAGGGATGCTAAAACATCCTTCCATGATCCCAAAAAGCTGGAGCAGTGCCTCTTGCTAGATAACACTCCAAAACATAGCAGCGCAGGGACACAGTTCCCCACCAGCCTTTAACTGACCCAGGCTTTGATCAGAAACAGTGATGGAGACAACTTCAGTATTTTCCTCTCCCATCTTCAGGTCCATCTCCAAATAGGTTTTTGTTCAGCAGAAAGGACAGAAAACCGAAATGGTCAGCATATCTCCTTGTGTATCAGCTTATGCTTGACATATATAACAGATTTGGCAATTTACAACCAGGGAGAAAGCTGGACAAGCAACCAGATCACGGATCAGCAACCTTTCCACAGTTTTCTAAACGATTTTTTTTTTTTTAACCAGAGCAGGGGTGGCATCTGCTAATGAGCAAAATCTTGCTGTGGCAAGCGAGTGCAGCTCCTGTTTTAGGCAGAACTGCATAGGAACTGAAGGTCCTGCTTGATATGTCCCCTAGACTTGCTACAAGGCACTAAAACACACCCACACCAGCAGGTTTCTGCTCTGGGGATTAGAGATAGAGGCAGAGAATCTCTACTACTGTCTTTGTGCCCTTGCACCTCACATGTGAGGGAAGTTACCAGTCTAAATGAAGGGCATTAGAAAGCCGACAGCAGTGCTTAGACTTGAGAGCCTTGCCATTAATTATAGTTCATCTGTTTGTTCATCCATTCCTTCTTTTTCATCTTTGTGGAGAGCTAAAAATCTCTCAACATTTAAGGGAAAGAGCATGTTTTAAACATGGAAGGATGAATTCCACTTACAGGCAGGACCAGAGAAAGGTTCTAGTTATATATTTTATGAGACTTGCCATGTAAAACCTTTGAGAAAATAATTTTGCACCAATTAAATTTATGGGGAAGACCAGACTGGCCATGGAGATATTTCTTGACTCCTTTCAAAGTAGAAAAGTTTATATAAAATTTTCTGCAATCTTTCGGCTATGAAAAGTAAGAACCAGTGCAAGAATAAAGGAGAATTTACTTCAATTTATTGAATGAAACACAAACAGTTGTGATCTCTAAGAAGCAGATTTCCCAGAGTGTTTTGCTTTTTGTTTTTGTTTTTCTCTTTTTTTGATGTCCTGTGTAACAAATGTCCTCTTTGAATTATTAAAAGAAAACCTAGTATTAAAGTGTGATGTTTTGGTCTGACCTAGGAGATTTGTCACAAGGTGCTACTAGACCAAAGGCTGAAAGGGGACAGCTGTTTCATTAGCTAGAGTTTTTCTCTTAAACTTTGTTAAGTAGGACAGGGATTCTCAAGAATTTCAGTCTCTTCTAGCTTTGGTCAAACACTAGGAGCCAGACCCTCAAGGAGGATAATTGCCACAGCTCTTGAGACCAATGCAGCTGCCAAAATGTGTGTTCATTGAGCATGTCCTACCCAGGCATTTCCCTCAAGTGTGGGACAGCCCATGCCTGGGCCTTGCAGGAGTGCTTCTCCTTTTCCTGAAGTATGCCATGCTCTCTGCTCTCACAAACAAGTCCTCTCCAAATGCTGGGCTAGAGAGTCTGCTCTGTTCTGGCAACTCATCTCTCCTTTGCATGTTTTTGCTTATACTGGTTTCACAACCAGTGAAAAATTTTAGCATTCTGAAAACCAGTAAAATTAATAAGGAAAGTAAACCAAGCAGAGAAAAAATGAAGAACTACCATAGCATGAGGTAAACAAAAGCCCTGCTTCTCAGCCATGCCCCACCTGAGGCAGAAACAGAGCAGAATGTCCCCTGGCTGCCTCCTCGGCACCCTGCCCAGCCCAAGGCACTGCCCCATTCCTCGGCTGTCCTCCAGCCCTGCACAGGGCATGGGTGCCAGGCAGGAGCAGAGCCTGGGCAGCCCAGAACACTGCTGGCAGAGCAAAGTGTGTGCATCCTGAGTGCCAGCCTGGCTGTGACAGCACAGACCTCAGTCAGGGGTCCTGACTGTCACCCTGCCACCGGCAGAGCTCGGTGCTGGTGCCAGTACCACGTGGAACAGCAGGATCAGGCCCAGAGTCATTCCCCACTGGTGCTTTGTGTACAGCTTTGCAATGCAGGTCTGCCACCAGTCCTGGCGTGTTGACAGGGCTCAGACACCCGTGGCAATGTTCAGGTGCCAAAGTGAGGCCAGCCACTCTCCACTGAGCCCTGGGAGCCGAGTCCCTCTCACTCTCGTCTTCAGCTTCGGTGCTGCTCCATGCAACTGCCAGGCCTTTCAGGGGGTCTCAGAGGAGTGGGGAAAGTCTGCCCCAAATTTGGTGTTCCCTGAGCTCCTTCCAGCGGGGTAGCTCCAGGTTGCTGCACAGAGCTGCCTCTGTGGTGGAGCAGGGCAGGGTCACCACCGTCCCTGCACAGCTGCGTGATGCGAGGCCCAGAGGGATGGTGTGGTTTTGCCCACATTCACACTAGTGGTACACAAGCTCTCAGGCCCCCCTCTAACCACTAGACAATGTTTCCTGCCTTGTTATGCTATTGATATTATTTCAGAGTAATTTTGCAGGTGGGGGGGGCAGCAGGCAGTGCAGGGGGGGGTGGTGACCAATGGGTGCTGAGCATCTTTCAGAACTGATGCCCCTTTGCATCTCAACACTTTCCTCTTCAGCTCCTGCAGCTCCAGAGACCCTTCTAACTCCTCCCTCAACCACACCCCGATGAAAGCCAGCAGGGAGTAGATAGGGGTGAATGGGGAGAGGACACAGGCCAGTCCACATTTCTGTACATCAGGTCAGAGGGCTGCACAGACAGAGTCTGTGAGATAACCTCCCTGTCATCCCATCATCTGAGAGAGACCCTGGGAATCATGGACAGGTAAGATGAGTGTCTCTAGTTTCTTGCTGATACGAGAGATGAGAGTCTTTCTGTCAGAATTACCTTGCTTTCCCTCTGGTTTCCGTCCCTTTCCCTTTCTCCGTCTGACTCACTGATCTAATTCCCTGCCTGTCCCGCTCTTGCAACTTGCATCTCTGTGTCTCTGTTGTTCTTTCTCTTTGACTGTCTGCCACCTGTACTCTTCTCCCTTTCTGTCATTTCTTTCTTGCGGCTATTCTCTGTTCCTTTCATTGTTTTTCTTTTCTAGAAAACAAAGGATGGTAACAGAAGGATGAACAGCCAGATGCTTAAGCACCTCCATCCTCTACTTGCACTGAAATTAGTCTGTGAGCTTATTATGACTAATCACTCTTCACAATTGCATACTATGCACACACTCAGGGGGCTTCACTCTGATCTCATGAATCTTTATTTGAGGAGAAGATCTCTGTTCAGGCTGCTTCTTCAGTGCCCAGGTATAATCACAGCTCCTTGCTCTTTCATTGTGTCCATGCTGCTTTCCCTTGAGCTATGCTATAGCCATAGGAGTTGCATGTGTATCCAGCACTTTACACCTAACCAGACATCTGCTCAGTTACACCACACAACATCTGTTCATTCGTTATTTTGCTTGCACCAACCATATTCTGAAAACCTCACTGGGAAAAAAACCCTGGGATGGGGAACTCCAGAGGAAAGGGAGAAAAAGAACTTATGTTAATGAGCATTTCTAGGTGAACAAATGTCTTCTGTGATTCAAACTGTCTTCAATTTGTTCTGAAACTGAAAAATAATCTAAGTGATCATAATTTTATTTTTCTGTGGTTTGGGGTCATTTCTTGTTCTTCACTCATTTGCATCCACATGTGACTCTGCAGGGGCAAAAACATTGAATAGAGAAAAATGGAATGAGATGAGAAAAGGGACAACTAGAAGAGGAATCAGAAACATTTTGAAAGCAAATGGTTTTGCCCAAAACTTAAAAAAAAATAGAAAAGTGAAAGTCTGTTTTCCCTTATGTTTTTGATGTGATAAAAAGCATTTTTCCATATGGGTTTTAATGAAACATCAACAAAATTGTAATTGTTTTCCACCTGGCTTATGTGTTTCTTCAGCAAGCAATTGCCTTGTGCACAGGGCCTCTGCTCTGTTTCCTGCAGTTGTGGCACACCCCAGGTAAATGCTTTGCAAGCCTCTGGCCTATCACACCTGTGCAATTTTCTGGGTTATCCTGTCTGAACAACCTGAGGATCTGTCACCACAGAACAGATCCCCTCTCCAGCATCTCTGTTATGGGGCACAGTCTTTTCCACCTCCCTGCAATAACACATCTAAGACATAGAAACCTGCAGTGAACCACTGGTTGATAATTTTATGGGGAGACCAATATGTATGTGTGTGTGTCAGCAATATACACAGGTGTTCATTTGTGTTTGTACAAAGGCAGGGAAACAGGGTGAATCTAAGGTGGTAGGAAGTGAGTCAGCTCCAAGAGTGAGACAGATGATGAAGAACATAGAGTGGGTATGGGAAACACGCACACAACATGAACAGCCAGAGAAAGGGGTGATGAAATGCAGTGGGATCAGCTCATGCTCTACTCCTGACACAACCTGCAAGCCCAACAGAGCAGGACTGCAACAGTGCTTACAGGACAGACCTCCAGGAACAGCCTCAGACTGTTGTTGGGCTTAATGAAATACTTAATGGGGATGCTTTACCCTCCTGAGTGTGTGCAGTCTTCTCTATGGACTTTCTGCTAACAGAAGACATGCTTGCATGTGATGTGCTTCTGCAGGAGCCTGTCTGTATGAAGCATGGCATAACAGAGTATGTGTGTGCTTCCTCTTTCTGTGAGAGCAGGACAGGTATTTCTGCACTGAAGGCTGAAGGAGACAGGGCAGAAAAGAGCCGTTTGCCTGTCTGTGGGACAATCAGGGAAGCAAGGGTGCCTGAGGGAGAATGTGTCTGATGCAGGTGAGGAGCAGTGGGGAGTGTGACACAACCTCAAAGCACATCACTAGGTAACAAAAGGTAAGAGGATGTGCATGACTGCATGAATGAGTATCTGTGATGCAGTGGCCGTGTGTCAGGGTGCACAAGGGACAGAAGCTCCTGGAGGAGCAGAGAGGATGCCTGTTAGCTGGTCATTAAGTGTTCTGCAGTGCTCAAGCTTTATGGTGACATTGGCAAACAGATGAAGGGTGTATATATGTGCCTAGACTCCCAGATTTAAATTCCCAACAAACCCAAATTCCCCTTTTCTACACCTCACTGGAGATCCTCCAGAAAACCCAGCTCAGTATCTCTAAAACTTACCCCATCTTTGTGCTTAGCATCAGCCTAACAGTGGGAAAAGATGACAAAGGACGTGATTATTTTTAACCTATTCTGTTTTGCATTGCTGCGGGGGAGGTGAGTATCTCACCTCAATGAACCCAGCTGCCCGCGTCCCTCCACTTGGCAGCGAGGCTGTTAGATACGGCTCATGGCTACCTTACACCCTCCCTGTGCTCCTGCTGCCTCTCCCCGGCAGGATCCCTGGGCACAAGAGCAGGCCCATGCCAGTCTTGATGTCTGTCTGCTGTGGAAATGGTACTTGTGTCTGGAGAGGTGTCAGCATGCCTACCCTTTATATATTCCATCAGCTACTGGACGGCATCTTTCCCTAGTTCCTGCACACTTTCAGCTCTGCTCTTCTTTCAGGCAGTGCTTGGAAGAGATTCAGTCCAATCTTCTCTGGAGAGATTCTAATTTGATCCATCCCTTGCCCCAGCAGATTTTCAGGGTTTCATATAGCAAAAATAACATCTCTTGATGACTGAACTCCGCACCCTCTCATCTTCACAGGTCTTCTCAGATGCCTTCATCCTCCTCCCTCATTGGTGTCCATGTTCTGGATATTTTCAGATATTTTCACACTCTGCCCAGCCATAGTTGCTGTTTGACTAATCACTATTAATTCACATGCCATTTCCACTCACAAGGTCACCTGCTTCATCCCCAGAGTCACGTCTGCATCCTTTCCCTAGAACATTTCATGCAAATTACCGATGCTCTTCTCGTACCGAGAGGCTTGGATGCGAAGAGGATATTTTTGGTGCTGAGCCCTCAACAGAGACATGGTAAACTGCTGGCTGCAGTAAATGTAAATTCTCTCTTGTCTTCTCCTGCAGCATCCTCATGCAAAGGAGGCTCTTCCTCTACAACTTCAGGAACCTGCGCAAGGCCAAGGGCCGGCGTGAGACCTACCTCTGCTACGTGGTAAAGCGCCGGGACAGCGCTACCTCGTGCTCCCTGGACTTCGGCTACCTGCGCAACCAGGTACGGGCAACACCTTGCCAGCCTGTTCTGAGGTGCCTGGGGCACTAGGGAGCAGAGGGCTGTGACAGCAATGCAGGCACACCTGGGCGCTGTGCTGGCACACACCGTTTGGGGGATGCAGCCTCCGGGTAAAGCTGTACTTTGTGCTACCCCGGAGTGTGTCACCAGCGAGACACCCACACTCCCTGCTGCTTTACCAGCCTCCCGACCTTCCTGCTTAGCTCCCGCCCATCCCGTTTGTACATCCCTGCACACCGGTGCCCTCCGGTGCTTCTCTAGCCCTTAAGTACTGCCGTGTGTGCTGACCCAAGAACTCGCCCCCCACCTTGTTTGTCCACCCATCCACGCCAGCCTTCCCTCCTTGCCCCTCTTACACCGTGCTCCCTCCCCGCCACCTCACGCCTGTCCCCGTTTCCCGAAGATGGGCTGTCACGTGGAGGTGCTCTTCCTGCGCTACATCGCAGCCTGGGACCTGGACCCGGGGCGCTGCTACCGAATCACCTGGTTCACCTCCTGGAGCCCCTGCTACGACTGCGCCCAGCACATCGCCAGCTTCCTTCGCTCCTACCCCAACCTGACCCTCCGCATCTTCATGGCCCGCCTCTACTTCTGCGAGGACCGCAAGGCAGAGCCCGAGGGGCTGAGGCGCCTGCACAAGGCCGGGGCACAAATTGCCATCATGACCTTCAAAGGTGAGTTGTGCAGGCAGGAAAGAGATGATGGAGAGCTAAGGGGCACTGGGGAGACCCAGGAGAGGGGGAGAAGGTAGGGCAAGGAGCCAGAGAAGACGATACAGAGTGTGATGATTCAGTGACCCTAAGAGAGGTCAGTGTCCTGTTGAGCACCCTGTAGCTCCCCTGTACCTTGCACAGATTACTTCTACTGCTGGAACACATTTGTGGAGAACAGGGAACAGACATTCAAAGGCTGGGAAGGGCTGCATGAAAACTCTGTCCATCTTGCCAGGAAACTTCGACGAATCCTCCTGGTAAGGGCCAATTCTCCTTCTTCTTCCAGGGCCTCTTCCCTCAGCTTATTCCTCTCTTCCTCACTATAATTCCTCTCTGCTCTTGCTGCTCATCCCTGCCATCTGCCATTTCATTCACTCATGTGTCTTCATCTTCCACATCCCTTATGCCTCTTCCCCCAATTTTCTTCATCTCTCCTCTCCTCATTCATTTCCCCTTCTTCCACCTTTCATCCCATCTCCTGCCATTCCTTCCTCATATCCATGGGTTCCTGCTCACTTGACAACTGACCTACCATTTCTATTTTGTCCTGCAGCCGCTGTATGAAGTAGATGATTTACGAGATGCTTTTAGAGTTCTGGGACTTTGAAGTGAAAGTCATCAGCAATCAGAAGACTTTGCAAACACCTGTTCTTTGATTTCCAACTCTTGCTCTTACAACAGATCTTTCTCCTCTTCCCTCCTTACATTGCTCTTCCTTCCAGCCCTGTGTCTAGAGATAAGACCATCCTTACTTTTTATTTCCAAGGAGAATTAGGCTGATCTTGTGAAGACACCTTCCCCAGGCTCACACATTATCCATTGCTAACTGGGAATAGCCAGGACTGCAGTGACATTGCCAGAGAGTGATCTGCCTCCCCTCAGTCCCTGCAGAGCTAATCCAGGTGGTCCACTAAATGGAGCTCTGGGTTTAGTCTTGCCCAGGTGGGAGCAGACAGCCTGCAAAGCTGTTTATATGACTGTGCTCTCCCTGGCACTGCACTGACCTGCACATTTCATGAAGGCTTCAGGGAGCACACTTTTTGGCTCTTAGAGCTGCACTACACTCAGCTGCTCTGTGTCATCCTCTGTGAAATGGTATGTTTGTCCTTCTGGGTGTTGGTAGGAAGTTGAAAACCATCATAACTGAAGTGGTACAGCCTATATATTAACAGCATAGTTGGCCAGCTACTGGAAAGTTCAGCTGAGAGTCTTGAAGTGAGTCCTTGACAGGCCAGGTAGCTCAGCTAGAAAACCTCACGTGAAACCAGCAGGTCTGTCTAAATGGATTCTGTGCAGAGCACCACAGCTCTCACTGTATGGAGTGCTCTTCATCCACTGAGCATTTCCCCCTAGACCAGACATGCAATATGCTCCCTCCCCAGCCCACTGCCTCTGCAGGAGGCACCTTTACAGTCCCACAGTCTTCTGTTTTTCCAAGTCTTTTACTGCCCATAATATGGCCAGCAATGTCTAGTTGGTGACTGTACTGAGAGGTGGCCAGAAAAAAAAATCCTGGCATACACAAAGCTCTTTAGCCTGTAAAAAGGTATCTTCTGTAGGGGCACAAATCAAACCATCCTCCTGCCTGGCAATCACTCTGTTTCCACTAGGGGACCCCATTAGCTCCTGATCTGGTGGACACAGTTTTTACAGGCTGAAAATACGGGTTCATAGTACATGCCTGCTCACCACCACCACCTAAATTACAGCTGGATCACCCTCTCCAATCTAACCTCTTGAGGCTTTGACAAGGCTAAGTGTGTGTCCCACACTCTGGGTGTGCTCTGTCATTTCCTTCATGGTGCCTACAAATTCTCTGCTCCATCCTGTTCCTCCTTCTGGGAAAGGCTGGAGGCTCGTCAGAACACCTCCTCTGGTGCTAAGCCAGCTGCAGGAGGGCAGCAGAGAGCCCTGCTCCTATAGGGCCTCCTCCTGCTAGGAGAGGTCACAACCAGGTGCATCACAAGCTTCCTACAGCTTCAGGCTCCCGAGGCACTCTCAGAATTTTGACCAGGAACAGCAATGAGAGTCCTTTGCAAAGCATTAATTTGCAAGCATGGTGTTGTATATTTGTTTCATACAGTGCATATTATTTATATAAATAAAGGTCTTATAAACAAGCATCTGATTTGGTCATTTTTTTTGGTACCATGTGGGTGAAGAATGTAAATTGGACACAGAGGATTGATGTGTCATCTCTCCTTTCTGATTTCTGGAAGCACAACCTGGAAATATTAAACTGTCTTTGTACTTTTACTTGTAGCTTTGCAGTTATTGACAGTGTCACCCAGCAGATCAAGGCAGATATCTTGTTTGGGTACCTTGGAAATACTACCAAAAATCTCTGAAGTTATTTGAGATGCTTCTTTCGTTGATGGCCACCCTACTGTGCCCATTCATGGCTCATAATTGACCACACTGGGCACAAAAGGGCTGACCCAATATGCTTCACAAAACAAGAAGAGAAGCAAAGATGTGTAAAGAATCTTCGTCTTTCAGCTTTTGATATTGGCCTGTACAACAGTGAAATTGTTAGAAAATTTAGCATTTTCTTAAAAAGGAGTTGAGACACCAGCTTTTGCTTAAATTCTGACTTACACTGAGTTGAAGATACTTGCTGAAACATGACAACAGGTGACATTGTACTGAAGGAGAAAAAAATGCAATGAGTAAATGCAAAGAATCATGAACTACATTAAAAATACATCCTATGCTTAGATTCTTCTGAACATAAATCTGATTAAGTTCAGAGTAGACTCTGGAGTTAATCCATGGGATTCAGCTATAGGAATTTAGCTCTTTTGCACACAAGATTGCTTTAACTGCGCTTTTTCTGTTCAGAAATACCAATTCATATTGTTTGTTACAAGATATTCTTTAATTTGGCTTTCTAAATTAATTCAGCCTCAAATGCTTTAGATGTCTCTGCCAAGAACAACTCCCTGGAGGGTGACTGTTATGCACTAACATTACTTTTTTAACCTAAGATATTTTTCTTGCTTTGTAAACTGTGCACATAGCAAACATTTCACTACTGATTATATATTTTTGAGGACCACTTACCTTTACAGCCTTATGGAGATTGTGGGTGTGCTATTCTAGGTGTCTCTCTCCTTTATATGTACCTGGGCAAAAGCTAAGCTCTCAAGGGGACTGTGGCAAATATACCTCTGGCCCCAGTTGTCTGAGCTGTGGGAAATGGGGGCTTGTGATTTCTGGGAGGACATTTCCTCCCCAGAGCAGGGGCCTTGGTGCTGGCTGAAAACCCCAGTCTCACTTGGTCAACACTCCATGGTTTGCAGCAATGAACGAGGCACAGGCACATCCAGGTAGCTGTAGAGGATTGTCCTCGATAAGAGAGGAACCAGGGACAAACGGGATGGGATGGCGACTGGTGTGGACAACTGGGCATGGCTGCCATCTCCTGGTGCAGGGGGATGTCTGCCACCCTGCTGAGGGTGTTGCCTTGAAGAGATGTTGATCCAGGCTGCAAACAGCTCCCAAAGCTGTCTCTCAGCAAACCCCAGAACATGCCCACAGAAGAGCAGGACACTGACATCATTCCCACAGCTGCACACAGCATTGCTCCAGGTCAGTACACGGTGTCCCCAGACTCTGCAATAATGAGAAACAGATTACCATTAAATAATGCAAAGACACACTCCAGACCCTTGTAAACACAAGCATGTCTTCTCCCCCCTTGCTTTCTCTTCCTCTCCTGCGTGCTGGTACTTGGAAATCAGGATACAAAAGGGTTTCAGGGTCATGGAATCTCCCTTGCTACTTGTCTCTTCAGGGGTTTTTCAGCCTAGATGTTTTTGTGTCCAGCATTGTCTTTGAGTACGTTTTTCTACTCTCCCCGGTGCTGTCCCTTTTGTGTTCCTATGAGCAGAAATGTCATTATTTCATCACATGTATTAAACATTCACAGTGATGGAAGTCAGATTTGGTTCACAGAAGAAACATGAAGGGATTTGGCAGAGAAGAGACCCCTCGTTCAAACAACGTGAGCAATGATGAGCAGAGCCCCTGCTGGGGAAAGAGAAAGTGGCTTGCTGCAAGAGCAGAGGTCATAGAGGATGAGGAGGCATCAAAGGGTGGCAAGTATTCTGAAGGCTGCCTTTGGCTTTTAAACTTCTCATACACTTCTGTCTTAGGCAAGTTTCCCCTCAGGCTTCCAAACCCACACCAGATATGGCTAAAACTCCATTGCTGTTGCTGCTGTTGCACCCAAGCTCCAGTGCAGGGAGGGTGTTGATGTCTCCTCACTATAACCTTGTCATTAATTCACACTTAAGAACTATCCCACTCTACAAGCTGGCACAATATTTTTACCAGTCCAGAGGGCCAGAAGAAGATGATACCAGACCAGCTGCCTTCTGTGGTTACCTTGAAAGGCTACCAGTGTGGTAGGCCCACCTCTAGGCTTCACATGCCAGTAGGGGCACAGCAGAGATACAACAGATTGCAAATTCACTCTGGCAGATAAAACTAGTGTGAAAAACTTCACTGGGCTGGCTTGGAACTGGCAAGCTTCCAAACAAACCAGAGAAATTTGTCCTCCTGCCTTCAGTGGAAAGGGCTGAGCCCTGGGAATGAATGGTTATGGACCCTGCAATACTAAACTGCATGTTGAGTAAGTGACTTGATTGCTCCCTAAGGAAACAAGGAGTAAATACTATAATGTCCAGAGAGCATGTGACATCCAGTATGAGGCCCTGGACAGGGAGAAGAAAACTTTAGCTGGGTTGTACATTGCTTGGAGTTGTTTTATTTGACTAATGTAGGAGCCAGCTGTGCTCGGCCTTAGATACACTCTCATACTGCAGGGACTGGAGCTGCTTCCTCAGCCTGAAGCTTTTCTGGCTGTCTCAATGGTCTGCTAAACATCTGGAGATTTTGGCATGGCCAAAGGATGTTATAAGCATTAATAAACTGGAAGAGATAGGCATGGTTCCCACCAGCCCCTGCTTTGTTCTTCAAGCTATCATGTGTGCATGTTGTGGATCCCAGCATCAACACATTCCTCAGTGGGATCACACAGTGTGCCTCCTGCTTGAAGAGGTTGGGAATCATGATACATGAAGCTCCTCACGTGATTCATTCAGATGATCTACATTATTTGCTGGTCAAATTCAAAACTGCTGCAAGACCCAGCACACCTGTATCTTCTTTTTGCCTTCTTCCAGTAGAGAGAGCTCAGAGCTTTCAATATCTCACCGTTCCACTCCATGTTTCCAGCTGGAAAAGCAGAGACTTTTTACTTTGTTTCCCCAGTTTGCAATGAACAGCTATGTCTCCAGAGTGTAGAATTACAAGGGAAGATTATCTACCAAGGAGCTGAACAAGAAAAGCAAAGTTTTCACAGTGTTGACATCTTCCCTTTTATTACACTAGTTTTACAGTCATAAATAAAGTTTACACTCATAGCAAAACCTTAAAATGAAGTATTATTACAGTATTGCATAAATACTTTAATAGTATGAAATATATTCTGAAACATACATATGTAGCCATAAAAGTGATCTTCATAAGAAATTCCGAAAGCAAGAATGCATGGGTGATTACTTCATAGGAACAGATCAGAGCATGAAAAATGTTACATGCCAGCCTCCCAATCAGACACTTGCAGAATCCGATTGCAGAATCTGCAGACTGATTATGAATCTGATTATGGGGCATGGTCTCCATCCCCACTGGACTCTCAGGAAGGTCTGTAAAGACCAGAGTGTCCTGGATGCCTGGCTGCATCATCTGAGCTTCCTGATGGCTTCTCATATGCTCCTTCTGTTCTGTTCAATACTTAGCAATGCCCAGCCAGTGATAAGAGTCTTCTCTGGTGGCAGCAAGGAACTTATCAAGGCTGCAGCAGAAAAGACTGCCAGGGACTGGCTTTTCTAGTCTTGTATTGATGCACAAACTGAGCTTGAAAGCATGGTGGCGATGCTCATTAGCATTCAGTTTGCCAAAAGTGGAGGAAGCCCCTAGGAGGAAGAAAAAAAATGTTCCAAATTAGATACCAAAAGCTTAAGCTTCAGCATGATAGAGAATTTGAAAATAAAGCATCTACTCTAGATCACTCTGACCCTCCTTCAGTGTGTTAGATAATCTCCCTCAGGATACATCTTTCCAGACAACAGGGTAGCACCTCATAATTTACTGTGCCGTGTATGCCACTCCTAGAAATACAGACCATTTAGAAACAGAAGCATTTAAAAGGTGGCAGCTTGCATAGCTGAATGCAGGGAGGTGGAGTTGGATCCTGTGAAAAGGCAGATTTTTGGGGGCATTAGAAAGCCCCTCCCCAGAGGTTTCTACTACCACAGCACGTTTGCAGCATGGCTAACTCCAAGGCTGGATCTGGCAGCTCAGAGGAAAGTTCTCAGTGTCTCCAGGGATGGAGGTGACAGCCTCTCTGGGCTCCAGTACAGCAGCATTGTCAGGGGAGACACTTCTTCCTTCTATCATGTTGCAACTTCACCCATTGCAGCTTGTGTGTGCTACCTTGTTTTCTCTCTGTGCATCATTGAGGAGAGCTTGGCTATGTCTTTACTGCCTGTATGTCGTGGAAAACTGCAGTTATATGCCACTTAGCCACCCTCTCTATAGGTCTAGGAAGGCCTGTTGGCTCAGCCTCTCCTCGTAGGGCAGGTGCCCCAGCCCCCTGCCCTTTGCAGCGGGACTCCACCAAATCCCCTCTGGTTCCTCAGTGTCTTTCTCCTGCCAGGGAGGCCAGGGCTTGATGCAACAGTGTGTATTTCTCTGGAGCACATGCCTGGAACTCATTACACCTCTGCGTAATTAGCAAAACGGGGCAGGATGTTAAAAAGGGCTGAGCACACAGACATTCCCATTCCTTCTGTGGAGGAACTATTAGTTAGAACTATTGATGATGGGCCCTGTTCACCTTCATTTGAGGGGTGGCTTGTGTTTAGCTGAGACAGCAGAGCAGTTGGGCAAGTGCCTGACTTCCAGCAGGCTTCCCAGCCAGCAGGACTCTGCAGAAATCATCAAGGTTGCCCGGCTGGGACAGGCAATTTGTTAGCTGGCTCTTTAAAACCAAGACCTGAAGGGCAGATTCCCCTTGCACTGCTGTACAGGGAGCTGTGCTGAGTCAGCAGCAGTTTGTCAGCACTCAGGAGCCTTTAGCAGACAGCTCTGCTCAGCTCCCGGCAGGCATCGCACCATGCACTTGATCGTGCGTAAACTGCTAAATTATTTAATCATCTCAGGCATTAGGAGACTCAGAAAGGCTGAAAGCCAAGGGGAAAATGTCTCCTAAACCATTACATTGCATAAAGTACTTCGTTAGATCAGCTGATTGACTGGATATTGCTACTGACTGCATATCCTGTCACCTGAATGTCTTACTCAGACAAGAAATGGAAAGGTCAGGTCTTGAGGTACTGAAAGTCCTGTGTAATGTTTGGGGTGGATGGAACTGAAATGAAGTGTAATGTGTACCTTTTCCTCAGCTAGAAATAAAACTAGGCATTCATAGAATCAAACAAACAGGTTAGGTTTATGTCTGTGACTCTGAATTCCTGCCAGCAGTTCTGTGCATCCCTTCCTCCACCTCCTGCCATCCGTTCTGCACAGAGGGACCAGTTCAAGAAAGAACTGGCTTGCCCCACAAAGGGTGGCTGAGCCCCACGGTTTACTCCAGTCCTGGTCCTCTCTCCTGCTCAGTAGACCATTTCCTCTTTCTGAGTAGGATATCAGGCTGTACAAATAACTTCTGCAGTTGTATGGATTGCAAGAAAAAGGGAAAGCAGATCTTGGTCATATGATACTCTTATATGTAAACTCTGACCCTGAAGATAAATCCACCCATCTGGGCTTTTGAACTTGTTCAGAACTTAACTGAAATCCATGGCCCTGTCCTGAGAGGCAAAAAGAGAATACTTGAACTCATGATTACAGAGGTGAAGGAGCTTTTGGGGTCAAATAGCTCTTGTAAGCTGCAAGATAATGAACTGGTAGCTGATTCATGCAAAGGGTTGAAATAATGTAACCTTTCCTTAGTTAAAATCTGAGAGTACTGCTAAATCTCTTTTCTCCTCTGCTCCTGGCCACAAAGGCACAATGCAGCAGCATAGTCCTTTGGCAATATCTTGCCTGCTTGGCTCTCTGCTTATGCAGCTTTGAGCCCATGCTTATTTTTTCCTACTGTCATTTCTGCTAACACCATTGCTGGGATCATCCAATCCAGTTTTCCTTGGATTTTTTTGCATTTATTTTTGCTTTTGGTGTTTTCTTCAGGTGTCTACGTACCAAAAAGATATGAAAGAGTTCTGTGCTATTCAGGAAGAAGTATACAATGACGTTCTGGGGCCAATAATCGTCTTCTCCAGGTTGGTGTGAAACAAAATTTCTCCAGCAGTACCTGTAATCTAAGAAGAGAGATACCGAGTCACTCTTGATGAAAGGATACTCAGTTCTTTCTTCATTAACATGTCAGTGAGTCATTTGTTTCTCAGTAAGAATACAGTAAAGGACAAAGATATTCATACAAGGGGTACACAAATAACTACACAAATAAGTTAGTGGAAAGGGGAACCAAAACTCTACAGAGTAGCAATATGTCTAAAAATGAATTGCCAGAGAGAGAAATTGATCATTGTGGTGGCTTGTGCAACCCTTATCACAAATAGCATGCTCTGGCATAAAGTCAAGAGAGAAGGAATCAGCAAGTGGGAGGAGTGAAAAGGGAAGTGTGACATGCAGTCAGAGCTGGTCAGGCTCTCCTTTTGGCAGCCTTGTGCTTGAGAACACAGCTTTGGTAAGACAAGTTGCTTCAATCATGATGAATCTGTCTGACTTATCCCAATGACCAGGGAAAACCTGGAGTGAACACTCTTAACATTTAGCAGTTTCGTATTGATCTTAGTGTTGATAGGATGGCCAGAGCTTCTGTCAATGTTCTGGTGCTGTAATCCCAGAGACAGTACCCCCAATATAAGCAATGTCCTTTAAGATTACATTTGACCTGGTGGGTTGTTGGGAAAGATGAAAGTTTGACAAGAAAGTTTCACAGATATGTATGCCTGGCAGAAAGCTCTCTGAATGTAGCACCTGAGAGCGGAATAGAGATGGAAGCAAGTTTTGATATAGAAGAATAATAGATGACTAAATTAAGAATTGCTGAGCCAGTTGTTACTGGACAACTAAGAAAGCAAAGGTTAAGTCAAGCTGGAAGGAGGTTCTATGGCTAGAGCAAAGGATATGTTGACCACAAACCAAAAAGATGTTTTTACCAAGCAGAAATAGGTCTTAGGAAAAGCAGAAGATACCACAGGCAAACAAACATGCCGACGTAGCAAGTAGAAAAAAGGTCTACGAATTTTACACTGAAAGAAAACAGAAAAACCACTTTAAGCTTAAACTGTAACAAACTAACTCAAGTGGTTGGATAGTAATGACCATAATGATAGTACTCATGATAGGCTATAGGTAATAGTAAAGGTTTTGTGTATGATGCTGATTGGTTGTTATGTATTAAGATGCTCAGCGAAGATAAATAGATAATGCATTATTAGATGCATTAATGCATAAATTAGATGCAAAATAGATAATGCAGTAACCAGAACTAAAGTGGCTTCAGGCATGGCTATAAGCTGTGGCTGGCAACTGTAGGTGAGGCTCTGTCACGCACAACCCTGGACTGCTGTAACATCTTCTGTACAATAAACAGCATTTTGAAGAGCCACCTGATGTCCCACATCTCTCGTCTCAGGCTCTTACAGTGGGTTTTGTAGCTCCACACTCCAGTGGTAAGTATCCACACAGGTGTGTGAGGTTCACCTCTTCAAATATACATTCCTTTTTGTGAGCTGCTTGTCTGGACTGTTTTTCCAGCCCAACATCACCAGGCAAGCAAGATACACACACCAAAAGGCACACGTGCAAGACACGTCTTCTGTGATGTATCATCTGAAAGTCTCCTTTGGACAAGTTTCCTTCTCTTCTCCAGCTACCAAGGGAAACCAATTACTTGATGCAGCTGGCAAGCTGATCTGCATGTGTATTCTAGGAAGGACAGGTTCTGTCTTGCCCAGGATTTTACACTGCATATAAAGGAGGTGTGGGCAGCTAGAGAAACCTCCAACCCTCCATGTTGAGATTTGACAAGAGGAAATGACCATGCTGGTCCTGCTGCTGTACAGGACTGGGGAAGAAATGAGGCAGAATAGAGTGACGTTTTTGCACTCATTAGTCCTCCCCAAAGCCAGCCATCACCTCTGTTACAAACTAAGAGTGCACATAATCCCAGGACTTTCAATCCACACTTAGACAAAGAGTAGCTGGGTTACCTTCAAGATTCATGATACGTATAGAGACTCCATTCATCATCAGGTTGCGGAGACCTTCTCGGTTACGGGGATCGTGGTGCCTGAACAGCCTGGCTGTATGTATTTCCAAGTTCACATTAGGGTGTGACCTCAGGAACTCCAGAATCCTTCTGGAGCAGTTTCCACAGGGACTAGTTGAAAGGAACCAGGTGATGGAGCAAGGGGCTTGTGGCCTGTCACCAAAACGATTTTCCAAGAAGTTGACTTCAGCATGGTGGTCACGATCATTTGAGCACCAGTTCCTCCAGATGGTACCTGTTCTCCACCTGAGTTCATACAGCAGGTACACTGCCTGTCCTTGTTGGGTAGGAGAATAATTTCTTTGGAAGTCTCTTGGCTGTATCCTCCACCTGAAGAAGAGTACCAGCAGTACTGTGATCCCAGCACTTCAATGATGTTTGGTCCCACTGTGCTTTGCCTACACTCAAACCAGCCAGGACTCCCACTCCCAGCTTTTCCCATCAGAAATGAGCAGCTTGAAGAATGTTGCGATTTAGCGATCTAAATCTGGAATTTGATGAAAACTTCAGAACGCCCCCAGCACCTCCTTGAGAACTGTTGGGTGGGTAAGCAACCCCATCACCACTCAGAGATCAGCACCAGTCAAAGCAGTAAGGCAACTGGAAAGCAAGACTGAGGAAAGGGATAGCAAGAATAAAACAAGGCACAAGGCTGTCTCTGGAAATTGCCGTGTAGCTAAGGCAGCAGTGAGTGACAGAGCTACATCTCTTACCCCTGGTTGTTCTCTCTGGGTAAGGGACCTGTGTAGAAAAGATTTGTGAGTCACTGAGGACAGCAGGTCAGAAAACAAAATTTCCCCTACCCTTTCTGTCCAGACCCCTTTCAGTTCTATACACTCCCTGCCAAATCTCTTTTCTCTAAAAGGGCTCAATAAGCAATCACAGCACAGCAGGACAGGCACTCTGGGATGCAGGAGGTGTGGACTCCTACCTGGAAGTTGAACTTGATGGTTGTTTAAACTATGTTGTACATGAACCCTCGCTCAGTTTAGCACATTATGGTCGATTGTGTAAACGCTCAAGTTTAAATTCCCTGATTTCAGCAGTACTGCATCTGTCTTTCCCTGACTAATCAAAGAGCAGAATCAAATGTCTTATCCCTTTAAACCTTCCAAACCACTTCTATGAGACAGACAAAGCTTGAGCCATTTTTTCATTGGTACTCATTATCTTGGCAATCTAGACAAAAACATTTCCACAACTGACTTCCAATCTTTACTTAATCTATAACTTTCTGAAAAACTAAAAAAATATCAGTGCCAAGGACAAAAATACCAGTACAGAAAGGAGGGTAACAAATACATACAGGGTGCCAACGCAGACCTGCCTGATTATACATATTTTATCTTCCAGGGGAGCAAGCAACTTTGACCCCATGACTTATTCATCCCTTCCCAGCTGACGCTCTAGAGGAAAACAACTGCAGGTGATCAAGACTACTTATTTATTTTGTAAAAATCCACCAATAGAAAACTTAAGGATCTAGGAACCATCATTTTATTTGATAAAATAATTAATTTCAATTTTTAGATTTTTAAGTGTATATAAAATAAAAATAATTAATTTTATTTTTGGTTTTTATGTGTTATACATAATATAATAAAGATTTTTTTAAATTTACTTAGAAGTAAGATACTAAAGGCATTCTGCAGCAGCTTAGCTCTTGAAGATGAGAAATTATGAATTATACAGAGTAAAATTACATTCTAACAGGAAGAAAATAGTTTTCCACATCAACAGAGACATGATCAACTCCTTGCACAGCCCTATTGCCCTGATTCTTTAAGAAGACTATTCTAGTTATTTATCACAATGAAAATAAAATAGGTGAATACATAAGCTAATTAAATTGCTCCATTCTTAAATGCTTTTGAGATCTCTTTTCACAGTAAAAGTTCTTTTGGATTTTGAATTCTTCCTGACATACCAAGGTTAACAAAATTATATTAATATTTTGAACCTGGACCTAAGACTCAAGATATGGTAATGTATTCAAAGACATAAAACAAATCCACATCTGTCTCCTGTGTATCCATATCCCAACAAAACACAGCTACACTCCAGTCTTTTAGATACAACTACAGTGAATATCTACACTTGAATATGGAGAAATAGGCCTGTCTTTCACATAAATGTGCTTACCTCTGGCATTGAGAGCAGCCATGGGTATTTCTGGATTTGTTATGTTGCTTCCTGGGAGACTGGTGTGCCTTTATAAGTCTTACATTAGTTTCAGTTTCTATTCCTGAATCAGAATACTGATCTTTGAGCCTTATTAATGCTGCTCAGCTGAGTATTTCCTTATGGTGACTTTTTTCACTTTTACTTGCACTATCCAACTGACTGAAGCCGAAAGCAAGCTCCTGGCAACAAAGAACTGCAAATGGGGGTGATCCCACTCAGAAATTATCTGGCCTTGAGTACAAGGTTACCTTCCAGAAGCTGGAATTAACAGGTGAGCCAATTTTTGCTGTGCAGACAGAAATTACATTTCTTTTTAAAACTCTGGCTCCAGAACAGAAAAAGCAAATCTTCTCTAGTCACCCCAGTGCAACAAGAGAGAAAAGCACCTACACAAATGGCATCAAGCCACATAGCTGTGGCATGGCATGTCATTTTTCTGACACCCAGATGCCACAAGGAAGTTGAACAGAGCCCAATGGAAAGAGGTAAACAGAACATACCATGTGCAAAGCCTGTCAGTCTGTGGAACTCCAGCAGGTGATGGTGTTTACTGCCATTTCCCTTCATGGGACTTCTGTGCAGTTCCAAGGACCTGAGTTCCAACTCAGGTCTTGAGCCTGAGTCCTCACGTAATCAAGGAAGACGTTTGATGTGTGACACTGAGCTGTGGTCAGTGACTGGGCAGCCACTCTCAGGCTAGCTCTAAGAAAGCTTCCCAGCACCCAGAAGAGCTTTGGCAGTGGACACCTTGTCATGAGGGAACATCCAGATGTTTTTGAAATGTCGCAACTGAGAAGGTCTCTGTACTCATGTGTGTTATAGATATAGAAGGTAATTCAGGCTGGAAAGTTAATCTGTTGTGTTTAATAAAATGTTATAAAAATATTGTACGGTTGGGGAAATAGAATATAAGATTCAAGAGACTAACCCGATATGACTCAGAAGAATTCAGCTCCAGCCGCAGCTGGCAGACCACAGAGAATGCCTTATTAACAGAATAAAAGGAAGAGACTTTTGGTGGGGATGGGCCATTCTCTCCTGATATCCAGACACGCCCTGGCACAGATTCAAGATGGATATCTCCGCCCATCACAAGAAAAGCCGGCCATCAAATTCCTACACCCCAATCTCGAGGTCCGAAAACTGATTGACAATATTCATCACGGTCCGGG
>VXAX01005551.1:3805-37958 GCA_013399835.1 Leptocoma aspasia
CCCGCCCGCAGGTGCCCGGCTGGGCTCGGGAGGGAGCGGCCGCCGCCGCCTCCAGCTCCGCTCCCAGCCGTGTCCAGCTTGGAGGCATCCCTGGAGACAGCAGATGCTTCCTCCAGCCACTTTCTTTCGACGCCCCGAGAGTTAGAAATCCGCTATTATTGTCTCCCGTTTGCCTAACCTTGGTGCTTTATACAGTTTACATTCCTCAAAAATTGCTATATTAGCTGTTTTCATAAGCAACAGCTAGGCAGACATAGTAAGTTTTTTAAACTATTTTTTCAAGGGCTTATGTGTTATTGAGAACATCCCTGGATAGTTTCAGGGAAAAAAATATGAAGCTTTGTGGAATTATACTCCCTGCTAAAGCTCGTGAGGAAAAAAAAAAAAAACAACAGATTTAGACTACAGATTTTTTTTTAACAAAGCAGTAGGTTAAACCAAACTTTTTACTTTTCTCTCACTATTTCACTTTCATAAGCAGAAAAAGATGTACCTCAAAGTTATCCTATTTTTTTTTTCCTTTGGATATATTGTGGGATCATAGAATCATAAAATCATAGAATGGTTTTGGGTTGGAAGGGGACTTAGAAGATCAAGGTCCAACACCCCTGCTGTGGGCAGGGACACCTTCCACTAGACCAGGTTGCTCAAAGCCCCATCCAAGGATGGAACATCCACAACTTCCCTGGGCAACCTGTTCCAGTGCTTTACCACCCTCACAGGGAAGAATTTTTTTCCTAATATAATTAGGAATGGGACAGAGCAGGGGAAGGGGGAGGGGGGAGTGTCTGTTTTCTTGCCTGATTTTGGTAATTCTTTAAAAATTCAAACTATATGAAATCAGGCACGCTTTAGAAGCTGTGAAAGAAGAGATCTTGGTTCAGTTTCTTTCAACCAGTTTCTTTAAAAACTGAAGCCAAAAATTGATTTTCTATCTAAAAATATGTGCATCCAAAATCTCTGTCTCCAGCTTCAGAGAGCTTTGTATACACAACAGTGGCATATCAATAAACTCTTTTCTTGTATGAAGCAAGGCTTTGGCAGAAATAGGAAGAGTGCAGGTACTTACTTGACAGAGGCTGTAAGGGGGAAATGGGAGATCAGGGAACAATGAAAATAAATTCTAATTTATCATCTATATATGTGCAAGGTGTTTCTAGGAAACTAGGTGCAGATGACACCAAGCTGGGTGATGCTGCTGACACACCTGAAGGACAGGATACCAACCAGAGGGCCCTAGACAGGCTCCAGAAGTGGGCCCATGGGAATCTCATGAGGTTTAACAAGGCCAAGAGCAAGGTGCTGCACCTGGGTTGGGAAAATCCCCAGTACCAGCACAGGCTGGGATAAGAGCAGACTGAGAGCAGCTCTGCCGAGAAGGACTTGGGGTGCTGGTGGATGAGAGGTTGGACATGACCCAGCCATGGGCACTCACAGCCCTGAGAGCCAAACCTGTCCTGGGCTGCATCCAAAGCAGCGTGGGCAGCAGGTGAGGGAGGGGATTCTGCCCCTCTGCTCTGCTCTGGTGAGACCCCACCTGTTGCAAGAACATATTGTAAGTTTCTCTGTGTGCAGCCTGCAGGAGAAAATTTCCCATGGGAGAACATCCTTTTGCTGTCCTTTTACTCTAGATAAGTTTTCTATAAACAAAATATCTGTGTTGTTCTTCAAGGATGTTTTTAGATTGCTCTGCCTGTCTCCTGAGAGTGGGAGAAGGAGGTGAAGGACTTATCTTTCTGATATTGTAAGCATTCTGAGATTCTTGTACAGAGCAGTGAAGAAGAAGCATCTGAGCTCTGTACCTGGGCACATCATAGCCCGAAATCTTCTGATTATGGAGTCATTTTAATAAATCATATTTAGCCTTCTGAAATTGTTGTCAAGAGTCCTTTGTCAATGCATGGACCACGGCAATACCCACCTGCAGGGCTGCATGCAGCTCTTGGGTTCCCAGCACAGGAAGGACATGGACCTGTTGGAGCAAGTCCAGAGAAGGCCACCAAGTCATCAGAGAAATGGAGCACATCTCCAATGAGGAAAGGTTGAGAGAAGTGGGATTCTTTAGCCTGGAAAAGAGAAGGCTTTGAGGTGACCTAATTGTTGCCTTCCAGTACCTGAAGGAAACTTAGAGAAAAGATGAGGCAAGATTATTTGCAAGTGCATGTAGTGAAAGGACAAGGTGAATGGGTTTAAATTGAAACAGAGTATGTTTAGTTTAGATATTAGGGAAAAAAATTTTTACTGTGAGGGTGGTGAAGCACTGGAACAGGCTGCCCAGGGAAGCTGTGGCTGCTCCATCCCTGGAGGTGTTCAAGGCCAGGCTGGATGGGGCTCTCAGCAACCTGGTCTAATTGAAAGTGTCCCTGCCCACAGGGATCTTCAAGATCCCCTTCCAAGGCAAACCATTCTATGATTCTAGGATGCTGTATCAAGCAGAAGTATGGGAAATATTCTCAGTCTCCTTCGAAAAAGAGGTTTTGGCAACAACTAGAAGATCAGAAGAATTATGCTAGGCAGCTAAAAAGACTTATTAAAGCTTTTCTGTAACATCATAAGGATTTCTGGATATGACATTAAAAGCATGAAAAACAAGACAAGACTGCTGCACTGTAACAATTGTCACAAAGTCAACTGATAGCTGAATTAGCCCATTTTCTTTGCTACTCAGCCTTATCTACTATATCTCGTCTTCATGCTCCTGAAGAGCTTTCCTCTCTAACTCCTCTGATCCTATCTTTCCCATGTAATTTTCTTATAATTTCTCACCCTTGGATTTTTTTACAACCCTTTCCATGAATTTTTTTTTTAAATATCTAAGCTAAACCTCCTCTGGTGCAACTTGAGGACATTTCATTTTGTTTCCTTTCTGCCTAGCATAACAGGAGATGCATTTTCTCCTTTTAAATAAAAAGACCAGCAACCAACAAGTAAATTTTAATGAAGTTATGCACTTAACACCAAAACGTTGCTGCTTTTGGTGCATTTTTCTTGTGCATAAGTTGTGATACTCCTCAACTATGTAAGACCTTAATACAACCCCATGTCTACTTGTCTAAGGGTTTAAAAAAGTTTGAAGAAAAATGCCGGAAGGTATACAAAATAATCTCAAAAGAAATTTTGCTATTATTTTGCACAAGACTGTAGAATAAAGTCTGACTCTGAAATAATGGCTAAAGACATTCTGACAGATATCCTTCAAGTAAGTGAATGAGTCATGAACCTCAAAGGTAAAGAAGAAAAAGACAGAATTGACTCATATATCAATTCTGATTTTTAAATATGACATGCTTTTTTGATATGCTATGTATTAGCAGGGCTTTAACATGTCTTCTTTTTCACAGGACCCAAAAGATAAATGAGCTTGGTAAAAAGACATGTAGACTTTTGTTCCATTGTATTTGAAATGTATTCAGAAGTAATTTGGTCCTTATTCTTCCTTGGAAGCAAAATGCCCTGGTGTCACTTACTAAAGTCATGGCTAAGAGGTTTAGCACAAAGGCCACGGTCAAGAAAATGTTTAATGGGTGATTTTTTAGACTGAAAAGCGTAAGTCTTTGTTGCTATGAACATATTATAAGTTTCTCTGTGTGTAAGCCTTCTGATCATTTTCTCATGGGAGAACATCTTTTTACTGTTCTTTTACTCTGCATAAGCTTTCTGTAAACAAATATATCTGGTGTTCTTCAAGGACATTTTAGAATTCCTCATCTCTCTTCCTTGAGAGTGGGAGAAGGAGCTGAAAGACTGTAATCTTTCTGATATTGTAAGCATTCGGGATATTCCCTGGACGAAGCAGCAGCAGGAGCATGGAGAATGCTCTCTGCTGAGCAGATATAGAAAAATACTAGAATTATAGAATCATTTTAATAAATCATTTAGCCTTCTAATATTGTCGTCAAGAGTCTTTTCTTCAATGCATGGACCACGACAATAAGTCTTTCTGCCAGTTTCTATGTATCATCACATAGATATGATTAGATGGCTTCTGATGGCATGAAGCCAAGGGATCCAGGTATTGTTATGTCCTGCCAAATGTACATTACTGTCATAGGAACATGTTCTAAAGTGTCTTTTCCTTTGATTCACGTTTTTAAATTGATTTGGAGGAGGATGCAAAAAGAGTGAGTTACAATACAGGGAGAAGGGTTCTTCCTATCTGATAAGAAAAAGGGTGAAGTATCTTCTCAAGTGTCTACCTTGAGAAGAGGGGCAGATCTCAGAAAAGATGAGGAGGCTGATAGTTTTCCTTGAAGTATCTCATGGAAGACACAATAGCACAGTCTTGACTTTTAGGTGCTACAAGTTTATACATAGGCAGACCTCTGAGATGTCTTCATTGTTAAGAGTCTAGATCCCTGTTCTGCTCTTATAAATAAATCAAAAGAAGTTGTAAATATAGATGTCTCCAAGTTTGCACACACTAGGAAAGGCACTAGAAAGTAAGATGGAAATGGAAGTATATTCAGCAATCTGATGTTGATGGGAATCTTGTATCTAGTATGAATATAATTGATACTGATTAATTATGCACTAAGCTGATTTAGCATTGTGTCAGTTCCGGGACAGGCATAAAAAGTATGAAAGCATTAGAAATCCAGTGTAATAGGCTTTGAAGAAGGAACTATACTGAAACCAGAAATATGAGCATCCTTAGCTTTCTTTCAGAGTATGAAGAAAAGCAAAGCATGTATTATACTCTGACTGGAGAGTATAATAGTACTACTGGAGAATAGTACTTGTTTCGGACCAAATAAGAATGAGAAAATGGTGGCAGCCACTGCCTCACAATAACACCCCTAGTAAGTTACTGACCAAATGTAATTAATGAAAAGAAGAAGCTTTTTACCATGTTTGACTGAACCAAAAGCAGCCTTTGTCAATCACCTTATAGAAATAACTCCAGGCAAGCATTTTTCTAGCCCCTCTGGAAAACCTGCAGTACCTGTAGTCTCTTCTAAGACAAAAAAAACCCCCACCAAACCAAAACCAAGAAAAAAACCCTCTGCAAATATCCAGTATGCACTCTCACTCAAATATCTTATTTCTACTCTGCTTGATACTTGTATTTTCCAAATATTATTTTATAACATTGTTCATTTCTTCACAAAAATGTAGAGAGAGGGGCTAATGAGAATACCAGAAAAATATTGCAACAGAGAACTATGCCACAGTAGGCAGTCGTGGCTAAACATAGTACTGTGGTCACTGGTACCCTAGTTAGTTAGGACCTCTTCCTTTAACTTTCTGCTGGGGCCTAGGACACGTGTCAGCTGGGAATGGCACAATCCACAGCACTGGAAAAGTATTTTCACATCACCCAAGAGCTGTAAGGAGAGTCTATGTAATGATTCCTGAAGATTTAATGCTGCAGTGATTATACAAATTGATTAAACATTGTATTTAGAGGTACTGAGATTTTTTTTTCATTCTTTTTTTAAAACCTATTGCTACTTAACTTGAAATGCCTTAGTTTACATCTTAAGGTGTTGTTATTTTGCTGTCATATGGAGACAAGTAGAAAGACAAACTAGAAACAGTCCCTTATATATATGTATATTCTTATTTGTGATTCTGACTCCTGTTACAGACAGAAAGAGAGGGAAACCAGATTTTCAGATTAGGCACAGGATACCTCCAGCAGCAAAAAGTACTAAATCTAGGATGTAAGGTGGAATACAAGTGTCTTATATTCTTTATATCTCTGGAATCGTCTGGGGATTAACAGCCCTTGAGCCAGAGAGCTCTTGGCTAAGAGGTCATGATCTAACACTGGACATCCTGGGAACAGAAGAACTGGAGCCCACCAGAGGCCAGTGTCAATCGCTTCCATTCCACTCTTTTCCTATACATCACAGCAGTCCACATGCTGATGCTAACAGCATCAGCTGTTTATGGTCATGCAGTCCTTTATGCAGACACCAGCTCCTGGGATAATTTTTGTTTCCTGTATATTTGTCTTAAAATAGTTGCATTATTTACTAGTGATTTGTACAACTACATTTTATGTCTTATAATGGATTTGTGGTAATAACTTTCTCAGATGGTGAAGGTTTTATGCCACTATCCTTTAAAAAATGCCAGGCAGGATAGGGCACAAATGGAATGAATGCAAATACTGCTGACTGTGACTGCCTAACAAAGCTTAAAGGAAACACATTTGTTCTAGTTAGCTAAATTTTCCTTGAGACTCTCAGAGTTACATCTTGCTTTCTGTCCTTTCAACCTCCTCCTCAAAGCTGAGTCAACACTTAGTTCAGACCAGACCGCCCAGAGCTTTGTCCAGTTGGGTCTTGAAAGCCTCTGAGACCTCAGTCTCTCAGGGAAACCTGCTCCAACACATTTTCCTTGTATCTAGCTGGAACTCCCTTTCTCGATTTCTCATTGCTGTTTCTCATTCTCTGTTCTTGTCCCTCTGTAGAGCCTGACATCAGACTTTGGTTGGTAACTTTCTCCTGAGCATTGGAAGGCTGGTCTAGGCCTTCACTAGGGCTTATCTTCTGACAAACTTATTGTCTTCTTTAACTGAATGCCTGCTAAATCTGTAAACCGTTTAGGGAGGTACTGGATAAAAAAAATCCATGCAAATCCATAAAGCTCTGCAGGTCACTGATAATATTCTTGAAATCCTATGAAATTTCCATATTATAAAATATTCAGAAATATGTTTGTGTACTTAAAATTTTTAGGAGAAATCTGACATTTTAAAGAGAAATACAGAATCGTATTTTATTTCAGTCCTTAGCAACCAAGTAGGTGGGTCATAATCGGTAGCTCTTTGTTGATCTAGAAGGGAGTTTCCAAAATAAAATGGAAGAAAGCCCCACATATCTCCTTCTGTATTTTTGGATAATGTGAAAAAGGTCGAGAACAACAATTTCTCCTCTGCAGGATTTAAAATGACTACTTACATTTTCTTAATCAAGAATAGAAGCTGTAGTATGAGAATAAAAATTATAAATACTACATTTTCACATTGACTATTCGGTTATAAAAAACTTTAATTCTTACTGATGGTGGAATCCAAGGCAGTCAGTCATTAATGTGCAAGCTCAAAGTCTTGAGGGATATACATTGTGACTGCTTCTCCTCCACCTAAATTTGCTATAATTTTCTCTGTTCATTACTATTTTCATCATCCTCCTCTGCTATTCCTTCCCTTTGCTCTGCAGGTTTTTGAATGGCTGAGGTGCTTTGTGTATATTCTTGCTTTCATTCAAGGTTTGTATGACCTGACTTCTTTTCTTTAAACAGCTCTCAAAGTGACAAAAAGTTAAGATTTTGGTGAGTAACTTAAACACTTAAGTCAGTAAGAAAATGAAGATATGGCTATTTTTACATATTGTAAGGGTGTCTTCTTTAAGAGTTAACCTAAGTTTTACATAATTTTAACGTTTTCAATATTTCTTCAAATATTGATATGTAATGGATATTCAGTTGATTTTTCTAATAATTTCTTATTAGCAATAAAATATTCAGTTTTTTTTATCTTCAGGCTTTTGTAAAAAGGAAAGTATGTATGATTTTCCCAGTTACTAGATAAAAATGGGTTTGTACAGTATTGACTTCTCCAATGTTAGGCTGCATATCAGAAAGAGGATGAGGTTTTCTGACTTCAGCTCATTCGTCTATATTCTACAAGCAAACATTACACTATTTTTTATCAGTGGGAAATCTAGTACATAGAATAAATAAATATTGAAAATTCGAAATAAGTTCAAAATGAAAACCTATTGGGACAGAGGGAGTGTCTGTGTGTGTGCTTGCATGTGAGACAGATCATGCCTCTGGTATTTGGAGTATGAGAAGAAACTTCAGAATCACAAACTGCTGAAGTAATCCTTTTAATATGACTATATTATAATATTATTCCAAGAATATTACAGCAGGAAAGAAGGCCACATAAGCCCACAGTGTTAAGCTAAACTTCTTAAGCCTGCCAAAAAAATAAAATCCCAAACCTCACAGAAGCTAGGGAACACTGCAAATCTAGTATTTGTCTTAGGATTTTAAAATATAAGACTGGAATTATATTTCTAGGTCTGCTTTGCAATGTCTGACAGGGTGCTTCTAATTATAGTTTATATATATTTTCACTGGTTTTTGACAGCCCAGTTATCAGGGACCTCTGACCAGTCTCCTCTATCAAAGACTTTGATGGGTTGTGACTGTGTTTTGAAACTCTCAAATAAGTTTATACATATTTTTTGGGGGGGACCCACCCCCTAATTTTTCTTCCCATTGATCTGTCCATTTTTTAAAAATACTATTGAAATGTCACCTAAAACTGAATATCTGGAAAACTGACTGTATGTCTGTACTTGTATTTCTGACTAGTTGGATGAAGTTTATATGTTTTTTTGACTTCTCAGGCTATTTCAAAAGTATATACTAAAGAGGTTGGTTGTTATTTTTTAATATACAAGTCTATTGCAGTAAGTACTGCTAATGTTAGCTCAGCTAAGACATGGGCCATAGCATCCTAAGCCCTAATGGATGGACACTTGTATTAGTTGTAATCATTACAGCTTTTAGAAAACCCCTTCTCAGTTTACAGAAATTAACTGTATAAGGGAAACTGCAGGGACCTCTATGTTTCAACAATATCCCCTGTACGGTTTATAAATAAATAAATAATAATTAGAAAAACACCTTGACATCCCTTATACCAAGTACAAGCATCAATAACAGCAATGGAAAAAACATGGATTAAAATAATGCTTCTTTCCATCTGAAAACTTGTATTGTACAGCAGTTGTGGATATTTCCTAAAACTGCATTGATAGCAGCACTGAAAAAACAGAAATTCACCTTGCTAATGACCTCTGGTTCTGGCAAGATAATAAGTACATGAAAAAGAGGAGATCATTCTTACCATAAACAGGAAAAGAGGCTTTATAATAGCAGCATTTGCTAGCACCTCTAAAATTAACTCTGGGTCAAGCTTTCCATGAGAAATGCTTTTTTTAGAATTAATACAGAGCAGCTCAGCTACAGAGAATGTATTTTAAACCAGTCAGTCTGGACACCAGGTTTTAAAATAGTACACATGGAAACAAAAACATAAATTTGTATGGAGCATCCATTTTCTCTTATAAATTTTCTGGCCTAAGGTGTTTCCAACTTTCCCTGTGATTGAAACATAAGGCAATTTAGGCCACAGAGTTCTCTCCAAATTGTAGCAGAGGTTAGACAGCATCTCTGGAGGTCATGCAATACAACTCATTGCCAAAGCTGGGCTAGTCAAATATCTATTTTCTCTGAACTTTAAAACATTTTAAAAAATGTATATTTCACGCTATTTTTGGAACAAGGCAAATCTTTACTATGATATTATTTTGTAGTGATGGATGGTACTTCATATACATGTTCTAGAAAAAGGTTGTGAGGTTTCACAGTAAAAAACATGAATGTGTGTGGTAAATGTAATCAATCTTAAGATGTTGCTGTTAACAGCAACTAACCACTTACACTGGTTTCTGCCCATTTTTTAAGATCAATCAGTTAGATTCCAGTTAGATACTAATGTCAATTAAATTTTCAGGTTAAATACTAGGGCATCACTGTATTCTAGATTCTCCTGGATTCTGTTTGGGTGAGTTGCTTCAGTTATAAAACTCAAATCTCCCATATAGAACTTCAAATCCAAATAATTCTAGGGAGAGCCATCTATCATCTTTCATACCAATATTAATTTTTGAAGTCTAATATTAACAGTATAAAGACTAATCTGTGTACTTTGTAGAACCTGAATATTCACAGACAAAGGCCTTCCTATGCATTTTGCTGCCTGTTTGTAACCAAATAAGCCATTTGAGCCAAGTAAGTATAGGCTGTCTAAATAACCGCATTTCCTCATGTCCAATTTTCTTTTGTGCATAAGTACATAAAAGCATAAATACGACAAAGTATGTATGAAACATCTTGTTAACTTCATTAGGAAAATACAGATTTTAACTATTAGCATATTAACAGAGACTTAAAATAGAAAGAAAGCCTGAAAAATGAATTGCCATTATTGTTCCCTAAGCAGAGCACTGAATAACAACTTCTTATTTTCTTCTTCTATCTAACTTTGTAACTAGAAGAAAAATAAAAGAAAAAAAATTAACTATTAACTTTTTAATTAATGGATACCTTGTATGATTTAAAGAAAATAATCTGTATTGAATTGGTATATATGTTTGGAATTTGTTCTGCCAAAGGAACACTTACGGCATTTTGCAGTAGCTGGCAGATACAGCAGTGGGTATGTTTATATCTGAAGTGATCTTTTGTGGTGTCTTGTAAAAGAACTCTTTAAATTATTCATGTCTAAACCAAGTTAGATTCTAGAAAAATACCTTTAGTGAAATCTATTTTAAGGGCAGTAGAATTGTGAGGTCACCTGGCTTAGCTATAGTGATTTCTAACAATCATTTGGTTGCTAGTAATATCTCAGTCACCATGTAAAAACCACCCTCAGCCACTGAACATAAAAGCAGTGGTGCAAAATAAATTTAGATAACAGGCCTCAGAAGGCACCTTAATGGTCTATCCCTTTGTCTCAGAAGTACTAGCCTGTTATGTTCTTTCGGGGCAGGAAACAAAACCATGTGGATAATAAATGACCAGTCCTAAAGCCTTGAGATTAACACCCTTCAACACATTGCAATTTTTTTAAAGAAATGGAATCAGGCTTTCTGAAGCCTGGGCACTCTGAAACAGTACTGGCCAAAGTCAACAGTCTTCTTGGGCTTCTTGGGCTCCTCAGTTTTAACAGTGCAGAAACAAAAACAAGGTTGTGAAGTGCTCATCTGAATGATGAAATGAATATGTAAAATGAATTGTTTCTAGGACACATATACATACAAGAACTGGTAATATTATTTGAATACACTGATAATGGTTATCACTTACTCTATAAGGGTGGACACTTGAGTACTGGGGAGAGAAAAGACACTGACAGCTCAAGACTAGGAATAAGCATCTGTTAGTCTCTCTCGACCAAGAGATTGCTACACAGATACTCATAAAGAACTGGTAAAGTTTTAAATTTGTTTTTCTTTTCATGAGTGCTTCCAAGCCTATTGTGCAAGGCACTGAGCTGCCAGCAGGTATAACTATGCCATCTCCTTAGGCTGAGGTCATCCTGAGTGGCACATAAAATAGCTGAAGTAATGTAGATGTTGTAGCACAAGAACTCTGTGCCAGCAAGTTGTCCAAATATTTACTTACCTTTACAGGCAGCTTTTACAGCTGACATGAACTGCTTGCTGCCATGGCTACGCTGTTTCCAGTAGCTGAGCTAGTTCATTTGAATCTAGTTTGAGTTTCTCTTTAAAACTCTGCAGATATCTCTCCATATCTCTACAAGGTTTGTGACTTTAGTTACCAATATGCAAATTTTTCTGTTCACTTTCTACACCATGTAAAACATTGGATTAGGATTAAGTTAAATATATCACAAAATCTTACATATAAAACACTATTACTCTGTGACAATGGTAAATGGATTACATGATAAAGCTGTAAAACCAGCTGAATTTAAAGGTGTTTCTCCAGATATCTTAACACCATTAACTTCTCAGGATTTCAATTTGTGCTATGGAGAGTCTTTTAGTGTTTAGAATCTGCAAGCATAGTCTGTACTGTTCCATTTTGTTGGTGGTTTGTTTTGTTTTGTTTCGTTTTGTTTTGGTTTTTTACTTTCCTGTTATGTATTGCTCCATCTAACATAACCCCCTCTACTGCTTTAACATAATACAATTTATGTTACTATAATTAAAGCTGCACTGTTGAACTGGTGCATGGATTAGATGCTGCACGTAGAGTGCTTGATTTCTGTTCACTACTCTGTACCAAACCCAGCTGTTTTTACTCACCCTCCATTTTAGTGAAGCATGTCTGGAAAGACCTGCAAGGAGGGAAGAGACCAATAAAATTTATGTTAATTACTACAATGCAAAGCCCTCTATTTTTCAGGTACTTCATAAACTCCTATGTAACTTGTCTTTACATAGATCACATTTATAAAGATAAAAATTGATCAACCTTGTTCAAATTGTTCTCGTTTATTATTTGACTTAAATGCCCTATTGCAAACTTCCCTTGGATTGCCTGGTTCTACATATTCTTCACTAAAAAATCCTAAACATTTATATAGTAAATATTTATGTAAATAAAAGTTATTTATTGTTAAATATTTATGTATATACAGACATTCATGCAGCTAACTCTTGAAGGATTAAAGCTGTGTTCCAAAATTGTTACTCTTCATATGAAAGAGATGCAGCCAAGAGTTGCAGACTATGAAATTCACCTTGTCTGGTCTGGTCTGGCTTTCGAAAATGTTGGTATTTACTGTAAGGCTTTCTCTACCCAACATAAAAAGACTGAAATTAACACATGCCATTCAAAATCAGCTCAGATAAATCATTTCTCTTCTCTTTCTTATAACTGTAGCAGAAGAGCAGGCAACCAGCTTAGCTCTGATATATTCCCAACCAAAGTCAAATGAGATGAAACTTACCCTATCAGACAGTTCTGGGTTTTCTGAAGAACATGTCAAAAGTAGTTTATTTTCTTTGTCCTGAAAGAGGCAATGAGGTACAGCTTCAAATTAAAATAATCTGGCACTGAAATTAGTGAACAGTAGCAAACAGTCTCTCACTTTGAATTCAGTCTTATTTTTTCCTCACAGTCTGTAGCACTCACTCAATTTTTGGTATTGAGAGGAGACTCTTACGATCTGAATTGCTGTCAGTGGTGTTCTTCAACATAAAACATTTCTCTTGACTGTTTTTAAAGTGTTCAGTGTGCACATAACTTATGTTTTGGCTGCACCAATTACCAAGTTGAGAAGTTTTTAGGCGGGATCAGTATTTGGAGGAGTATTACATTCCAAAAAATACCTTCTTCAGGCATCTAATAAGGAACATTGAAAGACATAAGGAAAGTATTGTTCCTGAAGTCTTTATTTGAGCTCCATAGAGGGTCATCTTTGTTTCATCTTCATAGCTACATTTATTAAAGTTCAAATATTCTCAATGATTTTAGATCGTGATCTGATATGCAGTATTAGTAGCATGCCACAATTCCATTAATTCAGTGTTGAATTTAATATATACATAGTATAGGGAGAGCCATACCATTGGAAAATTCTACTCTCTTCCCTGGCAACTGAGAGCTGAGAGCTCCTCATGGGTATGATAAATCCTAGAGCACATTCACAAGCACCCATACTTATGTTCCTGAATAATCTCAGTAAATTATTTGAGTAATTGCAGTTGGTTTAGTGGTTTAAACTGGTTTAGTATTACTCCCTTCTTTTCTAAAATTGCAGAAGAGACAATTTGTATGGTCTTTGCTAGCTGCAACTTTCCATTGCAGAAACACTAAACTTCAGGTTAGCTTGCCTATAAATACCTCCTTTTAAAAAAAAATCCCATGATATACAGGAATGTCTGCAGGACATGTCTATCAATGCTGCCACATACCTATGCACATTGCACTAAGATTTTAGTAATTTTTAGATTCATAGTACAAATTTTACCTGTAGAGGCAAGAGAGTAATTGTCAGAACTTCTTGAAATGCAGCAACACAGCTTCCTAATATTAGGAAGAATTCATATAATACAGTAGAATTATTTGCATTAAGAATTCCTTTAAACCCATAGTAACCTTCTGATGGAAACATTTGAAATTTACTGTTAGTCCATTTCTGTAGACACAAGGCTTCAAACAGGCATCACAAACTCAGTGTGGTTTCTTCTGTAATTAAAAATATTTTCATTTAATAGCTAAATATTTTTGTTCTTGTTCCAAGAACACACCACTGCAATCCAGTGTCTAAGCCAAACGTTTTCTTTTAGCTTTCCTCAAATCCTTAGCAGCCAAGCTACACATGACTTCAGTGGATTCTACTCAAGCTTTCTATTATAAATCAAAAAGCTTTCTTATAAATGTAGCAAGGAAGAAAAGTTGTGTCACACAGTAAATATCAAGTCCTCTCCTGCTGGAAAACTTCACCATTTGTACGAGAAATAAGCATCCTTCAGCCAGCACCTTGCTGAGATAATTCAGATTCATTAAGGTGTTTCCTTAAACTTCACTAGACCAAAGTACACTGGAAGAGCTCTGAGATTTACCTCATGTTGAGGTAAAGATGCTGATAATATTCTAAAGTGAAATCACAACATAGGATGTTTATCTTAACCAAGAGTGCAACTTTGCTTGGGTTGGGAACATCACAGAGAACTAAAAATGAGATACACTGTGGAAAAAAACATTAAAACACAAAGTAGGCAACCTGACAATTTCCTAACACAGCAACAACAGAAATCTGGCCTGCAAATATAATTCTATCAGCTGCAATCTTAGAATCTGGTTTTGGATGACATGACATGCTACAGTCTGGATCATAGCAAATTTAAACAGGCAAAGGAAAGGAAATCTTCCTAATCCTCAGTTTTGCTTTATTATATCATTTGGTTAAATTAGATCATCTGTATAAACTGCTGCCTTCAATGTGCTCCAAATGAGCAGAAGTGCTACTAGTCTGTCTTTTTTTTGTGTTTTGATTTGTTTAATAATGGGACCTGAGGTCAAAATTACATTTAAAAAAGTTTTTTGGTAGAGTCATAAGAATAAGATCCAGTGTGAGGAAAAAAGGAGAAAATAGGTGTATCAAATGAAAGGTTGCTCTCCTCACCAAAGAAAAAAAAAAAATTAGATTAAAAATGTATTTTGATTTTGTCATCCAAGTCAAAAATAGTTGTTAGCATGAATTTGCTTTTGGTTGTTGTTTTTCTAATAACTTGAAAATACAATTCCCCTTTATACTGTTTAGCTATATAGCAAACAAATGGATTGGAAAACTTGGTGAGGGAGGGGCACGTGGCTAAATAAATACATAGAAATCCCAGTGTTTTGTCATATAACAAACTATAATAGCACATCAAAGTTTTGGACAGATTTCCTTATATTATGGGTTTAGGGTGTAGCTGTGTGGAAAATTGTAAATGTTGTCTTTTGGTATTTACTTTACAACCCTTTGTAATCTTCAGCTGTATTTATAGCTTCAAGTGGGAAGGAATCAAAATTAAAGAGGCCAGCTTGAGCATCCTTTGTAATCAAATGCTTTTCCCATTTCTCCTTAAAATAAATGTGCAGCCTGCACACTTGGCTGCCTGAGGAGACCACCCGAAGAGTTTACAAGCCGTGACCTTGCAGTGAAATAGTTTTGTGGAAAAGCACAAGTTGCAGGAACACACAGAAAGGAGTCGTAGATAAACCATCCGATTTTTTCAGGGGAGAACGAGTAACTCGGCTTTGAGTTGAAGGGTTTAACTAGAGATCAGAAGGAAGGGGTGAGGTTCTCATTCCTGAGGCGCTGGGATCGCCACTCACTCTCGTTCAGCAGCGCAGGCCGCCCCCGGCCGGGCTGGGCACAGGCTGCGGCCCCGGCGGTGACCGGGCCGGACTGGGCACAGGCTGCGGCTCTGACCGTGCCTCGGGCCGGGCTGGGCACAGGCTGCGGCCCCGGCGGTGCCCCCGGCTGGGCTGGGCACAGGCTACAGCCCCGACGGTGACCCGGCCCCTCTGCCCGGCCCTACCCCAGCAGCCGCCGCGGGGCCGCGCAAGGCGGGCCGGCAGCAGTGGGGCCGGGCCCGGAGCAGTGGGGCCGGGCCGGCAGCAGTGGGGTCGGGCCGGCAGCAGGGGGGCCGGGCCGGCAGCAGTGGGGCCGGGCCCGGAGCAGTGGGGTCGGGCTAACAGCGGAGCCAGGCGAGGCCGCCGAGCCCGAATCTCGGCCAGAGCTGCCCCCTCTGAGCCGCTGTCCGAGCCGGGCACCGACCCAAAGGAGCTGAGCGTATCTTGCACTGGAGACACGGGAGGAAAGGCCGTCCAAGGGGGAGTCAGTGCTGTGAGGTCATGGCTGTTGCAAGGGGATGGATCCAGTGCAACTGGCAGCGCAACTGTGCCAGCCGGCGACAGCCAGCGACGACCACCCAGGCAAATAAGGGCACCAAAATGCAGAGCCCAAGGCCGAGGGTGAAAATTTGTCCAGGAGTTACCTGAAAATTGCTTTTGTTGTTAAAAAGAAGGGTATTTGAGAACTGCTTTCAGGTCTCGACTTTGCCCTGTTGTTTACTCAATGCTCAAGGCAAAGTTTATAAAGAGAATTGCTTTTTATTGGACTAACTGCACTTCTTGGCAAAAAAAGCTAAGCTCTGGGGCAAACAAAACCTTCAGACTTGTGCAGCTGTGGAAAGCTGCACAAGTGTGTCAGGGGTACATAAATTACAGGATCTCCTTTCCTTGCCGCCAAACACGCTTGGTGTAGGACTTGAAAACTGTTGCTTACATAGGGAATATCCCTGGGGAGCAAACTGGGGGAGTTCGAGGTACAGGAGACTTACCGAGAGAGGTTTTGGCTCTGCACTATCAGTATAGTGAAAACACTATAACTGAAACAAAAGTAGAACTGTTAAGAAAAATATTTATGTCCCTTAGCAGCTTTGGAAACATCCCAGAACTGTAGTTGGAAGAGTAGCTGGGTATGCTCTGAAAGAAACAGAATAGGAACATCTTCCAAAATTCCAAGGAAGAGAGTTTGCCTTTTTGCCAGCTAACCTTGGTCCAGGTGATCAGATCACAGCTACTTTTCATTTAAATTTTGTTCCTTTATGTTTCAACTGAAATGTCCAGTTTGCCTTGTGCTTCCTCTATTGCTTAAGCCTTCTCATCTGCTTTATTTCTAAACAGAACACAGGATCAGAAAATATTTCATGGACTAAGGAGCCGAGCCTTCCCTGCAGCAGTTAAACAGGTCATATAACCCCATTTGTAAATTTACTGAGCTTTAACCTTAAAACAGGTTTGGGGGTTTTGCCCCCATACTCCTATTGGGAAGCTGTTGCAGCACTTTATGTCCCTAACTATTGGAAACTTTTGAATCTCTGTGATGAATTTTCAGGGCAATTTTCTCAGATGGTTTCATGCTGTGGCAAAGTTCTACTTCAAGTATCTTTCCTTTTATTGTTTCTCTTACCCTCCTTTATCCCCAGTATAACTGAAGAGGAATAATAAACATTTTCACAGATTTTCATTAAATAGCCTAAATAATGTAATGAAATGAAGGAAACAAGCTAAATTAAATAAGGTAATAAACTAAATAAGGTAAATCATTTTTAGTGGAGGGTTTCATAGCTTTATCTCCCTTGTGGTATATAGTTTTGCTGCAATAGATGTATATACTAGATTTTTTACACAATTATGAACTATCATCTGGTAATAAATAATTCCTGTTATTAATTCCAAGTCTGCAGCCGTGCACTTTGTACACTCTAACCTCGTCCCCTTTCAGTAACTGAAGTTCAATGACCTGCATGATATTCCAAGCCTTTTCTAGTTTGACACTGCCTCCAGACTTTGTCATCAGAAAATGTCATGAGCACACACTTAAAGCTGTACCAAAATTAGCCATGATACTATCTGCTATTTTTAGTCTCCAAGCTAATCCTAGAAAATTCTGCTGGTAAATTTCCTCCAAACATACACCTTCCTTTTCAATGCAATAGATTGAATCTTTGTGTTTGTGAAGATAGTAGTGTCAGTCCAACGCAGAGGAATTTGTGGTTTTCTCTGTAATTTTGATCTGATTTCAGTTAATTTCCTTCCTCTAAATTATTATTTTCTCTCACAGTGAAGCCTTTCTCCCATTGTGGGCTAATTTTTGATGGGCTAATATATAAATGGTTTAATAAGGTAAACTGGAAAAAAAAGGAATTGTTTTTATCTGGTAGAAGGCCACTAGGTAGATCTCTCATAGTCTGTTTGACATAAAATTATTTTTTATCCTTCACTTCAAATTTCCATTTACATGGATGTGTTAATTGCTTTTTCCCATGCTGTGTGTTTTTAAACCTTTCATAATATTAAAGTCATCTTAATAGAGTTGTAATTTATTTAGTTACTTCCTCTCCTCTTCCATACTCCCATTTGCTAATCTTTAGTAATATGATGCAATGCTTGCCTCATTCACTTAGCTAACCCTCTGCTGTTCAGTTCACCATTTCAGGCAAAGGAACAGATTTTAAAAAAATCTTGCCATTACAAAAATAAGCTTTGTAAGGACTAATTTGCTATTAGGAGCAGAATTGGGGTGCCTGAAGCAACAACTATTCAGAACTCACTTGGCTGTGTGCCTAATGGTCAGCAAATTCACAGGGGTTGTATCTAAACTGGGGAATAGAAGGAGGAGCCTTGCTGTAACTGTATCTCACTTAAGTTAATTGCTGAAATGCCTGGTTTTCCTAGTCTTTGTTACTAGAAGTCACTGTGATTTACCATAAGCATTACTAATCAGTTTGGTCTGAATCATTCTTCACTATCAATGCTATGTTCTAAAAAAGTCATACTTTTTTTAGTTGTTTATATTATCTTAACCTTCTCAAATATATTTCGTAATTACCATGTGATATTGGTATTGGTGATATGATTCTTACAACATATATCTCAAACTTATATAAACATTCTAGGATAAAACAATAATTTATTTGTTTGCCTTATGCTGTAAAAAAAGGAATGAAAAAGGAGAACTGCAAAATTTTCAAGAAGGAATCTGAACTTCTGTTCCTTGCATAAAGAACTGGATTTTTCTTTGTGATATCCACTGTAAATGATGCCACTTAGCATTCCCAGTGATGACTCCAGAGAAATCTGATTTTTGGCTAGTAAAGAAAGCATGTCAAGTTCAAATTTCTAAAAATCATGTGTTTAAATTCTGACCATTATCTGGTAATATGGAAGGCCTTAGTATTTTCTACTAGATTCTGATTCTGTCATATATTTGTCTGTCTTATTCTGTTAACTCTGTTATTGGTACACAGCCTTAGCCACACATCTGGAGCTGTCTCTCCTGAATATGAGAGAATATGAAAAAGAAGCTCTCCTGGTCTGATGCCTGCTTTTCTCAACAGTGGTATTCAAGGAGATGCAGTGGCTGATTCTACATCTTTGAACACCATGTCTCCTGAGGGTTGGTTTCTTTGGTTAATGTCCTGAAATGTAAATAGGAGGTCAATGTGTACCATGTCTGCTATTTCAGGGACATAGCTATTAGGATGGAAGAAGGCTTCTGCTTTGCTAGGCACCAGACAGATGGATCAAAAGGGCCCAAAGCCTGTGGGTTTCCTCACTTCCAAAGTACGCAGTTTGCTTCAAAGTTTCATTTTAAATCACAGTGAATCAAGGGCTTCAAATATGAGTTCTGAAGTGAGAGATTACAGATTCTGAAGAGAGGACTGGCTTGTGTAGATATATCACACGAGTTGCTATGTTAGGTCTACAAAAGAGCCTTTCAAGCCAGTGGCCTGAAAATTATAGTCTTAGATGGAAAGGGTGAGGCTGAAGTGGGGAGTAAAGGACATTATCACAATCTGCCAAACTATATAGACTCTGAGGAGCATGGCTTGTGGAGAAGGGTGTGAGTTACATTGTATGGAGACTGTTGATCTCATGTTTTACTTCAGTCAGAGGATACATCACTGTGTTATCTTGGTACAAAATGATTGCTTCTTTTGTTCTTTGAGCTATGAATCTTACATGGTGTGAGGCCATGAAAAACCACCTGCTGGAGCTCAACTACATTTTTCAGAGTAAATAACCTGAAAAGCTTGTATTACTTAAAGTGCAGGGGAATGTCTGTGAGAAGTTTGTGTTCTACATGTTGAACAAATTATTCTTCTTTATGAAAGATTTGTCAGCCAACTTGTGGTTTGAGCCCTCTCATGACACGTGTCTGTAAAAAGAAATTACTGGTTTTATAGTTTGGTTTAATGCAAAGTTCAGGTTCTACACTTCCCTGATATACACAGACACAGGGGTTGTTTAAAGACAGGTGTGTAAGTTGCTTATCTTTGCTTTTTTCCTTTTTTCTCTTCTGTTTTTGACAGGTTAACCCATACCTCCTTAGTTATAACTTTGGGAAATTTCCCAAGAAACCTAAAAAATTCTCAGAGAAGAATGTGTTCTCTGAGCTAAAAAAGATATGTTAAACTGTACTTCTATGCTTTCAAATTATACAGGAAGATTATGAAGGTCATACTCATATTTCAGATCTGAATAAAATTTTATAGGCTGTGTGTAAATATACACTACAGAGTAGTTCTTACGTGGTTTCCTGTAATAGTTGCTTTAGGCTTTTTTCTGGTGTAATTTTCACTGAATGCTGTAATAACAGGTTCCACAAAGGCCCCCTCATTCATTTTTAGCTCTACCAATTCAAAACAGAGAAAAGAAATCAGGACAGAACAGCCAGTATGTTAGCCAGACTCAGAAACAAGAACTTCTGCTGGTAAGTCCTGTCTCCCCACAATGGGGACTGCTCACTCTAACTCTATTGGAAAGCTGTATGTGCAGACAAATACTTAGAATGCAATGGAATAGAGATGGTTACCAGCACATTAGGCAAGGTGAATGTTGAGTAGTGTGGGGTTCTTTTCTTGCTGGTGGTTGAACCCCACACACTGCTGGGAACCTACCCCCTGGGCCCTTGAAGGAGGTTCCCTTTCGTNCTCCGACAAGCAAGAAATCAGTTAATTTTATGGGACAGGTCAATTTAACCAGATCAAAGGGACTAAGCACAAAGGCTAAGGATCAAATGGAGTCTGCCCCACAGCAGGTAGCCAGCTTTGAAATCATGTACTGGATGAAGTAAGAACTTTACCAAGCTAAGCAATTAAAATCAATGTGAGTTAAAACTAAGTCTAATGAGTTTGCTGGGAAGATACTATTTTTAAATAAAAGAATTTTCATAAAGCAGTAAAGATGCTCTAGAGGATAAAGAAAAGCTTATTAAGCAAAATTAGAATGATTCAGCTAGAAGGAACTTCATCTCTGTCCAAGCTATATTTTTGGTTAATTGGAGGAGATTGAAATCATAAACAGTAACATAAACAAGAAATGTCTATTTCCTGTCATGATCTTTCCCCTGATCATTGTAGGTTACCTTTCTACAACAAAATTCTTGAAACCTTCCCCACCACCACTACCTCAAAAAAAAAAAAAAAAAGAAATACTCTACCTTGTTCTAGTAAGTTCATGCTCTCCACTCTTCCACTCTGCTCTGCTGACCAGTTCCTATCCTACAGAGAAAGATTTTAAAGCTGCCTTATCTCCAGGTGTATTTATTCAGGTAAGTTATTGAAATCAAAACTCTACATAGAAGCCTTTTGGCTTAGAACCTAACCAACTAATCCTCATGCTTCTGACACTCTGTACAGTAGATTGAATTTAGGTAGCACTCTATTAACTGCCAATTGAGATACATAGATGATATTTACATGTAGCAAGCTAAACCTCGATGTAACCATTTTTCCTAGTCAAAACAACTATGGTATTTAATCATCAGTGAATATGTAAACACTGGAAGTGTTGAGATGATGTTTATGGAGCACTCATGTTTGTCTCTAAAATTAGTTCAGGAAGAAGAATTTTCTTGAAAGGATGACTGCATATGGATGCCTGTATTTCAAGTAATTTAATATTGATCATCTACTTTTATTTACAGACTAACAAGATAGAAGGCTTTGTATAAAGGCAAATTTGGATATGAATACAGATATGATTCTTCCAGAGGTACACCTTGCTTTACAAATTCAAAGCTTTCTTTGTTTTCTACTTATTTAAATTCTTCCATTTTGCGTCCTGTTAAAATATCCTGCCTATTCAAATGTTCTCTTTTTTTTCAAATTACTGTGAGCTTTTTTTTCATTCTCCTGTAACATCTTGAGAAATTGTTCTGCAGCACAGTTTTCTAGAGAACAAAAGCACACTGCTGAAACATTCTTTTTCCTGCCATATCATTAAAGCCAGCTCTGGGTAATAATGTTAATATGATAAATTATTCACCACAATAAATAAATCTCATAAGATTTCTCTAATTACTATTAGGCATTGTGTTGAACATTACCAGAATCCTTTGTGGGAATTAGCTCATAAGTGAATACATATTAAACTGTGGATTTCAAAGGCCATATACAGACATAACCTTTAGAAAGATTCAGAAATGTTGAATAAACCGCAGGCTCACCTGTCATGACCAAATGAGACACGATGTAACACAGGAGTTCATGCTGCCCCAAGCCAGGTCAGTCTGTCCTTTGGACACTTACCAGATTGATCTGTTTGCTCCCTGCCCACTGCCACTGGGCCTGGTATGTGTTAAGCTTCTCGAGTCTGAAGAGAGTCCAGGTGCTTCATTTGTGTTTGCATTGTGAGGTACAGACTTTAGTACTCCCCTCTGAAACTGAACATACAGTTCAACAATCTGACTCCCGTGCCTGTTGTTGGTTCTCAGGCTTTTTTTTGGTTGTTGTTTAAACACACTTTCAAGAAGAATGTGACATTTGGGGCTATGTTTCAGTTCTTTGGGCGTACATAGACAAGAAGGTAAAGACTTAGTGAGCTGCAAAACAACTAAAATATGAACTCTCTTTATTTACAAGGTAGCAGATTTATTGTTTAAAAACCAGTATCTAAATGCAATTAACTTTCAAAGTTCAAATTATTTGAACTTTATCTATCTGTTTAATGTGACAGGACTTCTTCCTGCAATTGTTTTACCTGCTTTGGGTGAAAATGCCCATGTAGGTTAGTTCTTAATATTCTTTAAGTTCTCAGCGCCTCTTCTGAAAGACTTCTTTATCTTAGTCAGCAACTTAGGCAACCAGGTAATTTGTAGCTTAAATACTCCGTCCTTTTCTCCTGCTGCAAACCAGAAAGGGTGCACTGTAAAACAAGTATCTCCTTGTATAAAAGACAGTACTCAAATTTATACAGTCTTAGGCCAACTTCCCTTGGAATTCTGCTTCAAAATGCAGGTACAAAAATGACATATGGGCTTGCAATCAATGTTTTAAGTTTGAGATAACACAATTCATAATCAGGTTACTCTAAGCCTTATAACAGGTACATGAGTACAAATGTGCTCCATGTAGACACTGTATATTCAGTATATTCATAACAAATTTTAACAGTCATCCAACTTATCTGACAGGATTCTATATTAAGTGAACCATTTTATATTGGGAGGAAGCTTGATATGATTTGAACTATTTAGGGCAGAAAGATATTACAAGAAAGGAAGATTCATGATAAGGACACGTTATTACCGTGCTCATGAAGTAATGATTCATTTTTACTGAGACATTTTACAGATAGAAATTTCAGAAAAACTTTCCTGCCAGGTATATATCTTCTCTCCTAGTTTTTTGCCTTCTTTTCTTTCCATTCTTCACATGGTAATGAAAGGACCTCTTTTTATTCTTCTCCTGCCCCAGTATATCCTAAATGCCTCCAAGGCATCATTCTTGGTATTGTATTTTTTTTTCAGGATTTCTTCCCTCAATTCAAAATTTAAGGTTTTCTGAACAGCCAGGTACTAGTCTGGAACCATTAGCTGGTATTGATGAATGAAATGTCAGATTCTGGATGCAATCCCATCTGGTCTACTCGTTGAAGAGTTTGTCCAAGATATTTCTTTTTTTTTTTTTTTGAAGTTTCTTTTTCAGACAGTAACAATAATCCCAGATCTTTTTCCACTGGTGTCCCTTGACATCTCATTTAGCTCTACAGTTAGGGAATACTAGTGACTCAAAAGATTACTCCAATGAGTTTTTAAAGTTGAAAAAGTTTGAAAGGTCTCTGTTTCTAAGACCTTTATAGAACTATTTTTCCATTTTTTAACATTGTCTATAGTCACAAGAGAGAATTTTTAAGAAGTTAGAGAGGAGTCAAGTCACCAGACAAATGGATCTAACCAAAACTGACTGTGCCTACATAAAAGAACAGTTGAACTGTCAGCTCTTTTTTGTTGTTTTTCTTCTATTTCAATTTTGCAGGTCAGCATAGCGAATAGTATTGTTCTTGGACATCAAAAGGAATAAAAGGAAATAAATTATTACTGTAGCATTTAGAGACTGATCTGTTAGCTACTGGGCTGAAAGCCTCTTTAAAGGGGCTAAAAGCTTCAGCTCCTTTTGATTTGATTAAGTGCACTAATCATCTGTTCAACTTGAGTCAGTGTGAGATCCAAGTAGGAGCCCTTCAGAAGCTGTTCCCTGTGTTGCTCTGACCAAAGCCACAGTAAAGTCAGGCTGAGACCAGCACCTGCCCAAGGCACTGTGTGAGGCAACCTTGGCAACCAAGTCAGCTCTTAGTTAACAAACCAGCCAACCAACTGCTGCTCCTGACACCTCTAACCAGAAGAGGGGACACAGGAAGTGACCAACTCCAGGGTCAAGGTATCACCAAGACAATGTGCAGCAGCTCTCCTCTAAACACCGGCTGGTTTTGTATCCCACTGGGGGTTGAAGCAGTTATTTGGGTAAAACATGAATTCTAAGAGAATTGAAATACTTTCTTTAAGTCATCTTAGAGATGACTTAAAGAAAGTATTTCAATTAAAGTTGCTTAAGAGTTGCACATCTGACAAATAATTCAATATTTTTAGCTTTTAGGAAAATGTCTGTAGTTTAATTAAATATTTTAGATTAGAGAAAGGTCTTCCCTGCTCTTGAGTTGTTGTATTTAAGCACCTTTTTAACTGAATTAGAAATGTGTTTTGAGTCTCTGGTAACTTTGGCCCTTGGGTGTTCTCCACCAAAATACATTTTATAATTCTGTACTAGTAAATGCCACCATGATAGAATAACTTTATTGAATGTATATAACAAAGTGATATTTTGAGTGTATAAGAAGTCTTTGGTTTCAAAGCATTTTCCTCAAATTAAGCAACTACAGTAAAAAGAATGACTATTTATATGTTTCAGAAGGAGAAATTGAAACACAATGACAAGCCAAGAAAACTTATTAAAAAATTAGTCATGCAGTAATTTTGCAGACCTACTTAAAGCATTCATTTTTCAAGGATGTTTGGCATCTACATGGCTTCAGTAATTCTGCGTAGTCCACCAAAACCTATGTCAACTGGTCTGATACTGAACAACAAATAGTGGAAGTCTAATGTATAAATTACTTTTTCCCCTCCCAGTACACATTTCATGATCCTAGTCCTGTTTTCTAACAAGCAGACCATTCTTTTCTGGAAACCTTTGATGTTTCACTTTTTCAGTGGTGATTCATACAAAGCTACGTTTCAAAGTTAATGATTCTGTGGCAACTCACCAATCTATCCTACAGTATCCACCAGTACAGCACTTCTAACACTTTCCTACAGAACCTTTTTCCCATCTTTTCAAGTTGTTGTGGGCAACATTTTCCTTAAAAATTATCTTGGAACTTGCTAACTCCATTTAGAAAAAAAGTAGAACTTTAAATCACATGTATTTTTTTTAAAAACTGCTAAAGTCAACTAAAGCAACCTTTCTGAAAAATTTCCTTAGAATAAATAATTCCTGGTGTAAATATCAGATTCTCAACATATGCCACGGTTGCATTAGCACATATAGTGTGGCTTCTACAGCTCTCTCCAATAGGTGGGTGTTCATATGATACAGTCCTCTAGTCAGCAGTCCAAAGGTCTTTTCAAGATGAGATATGTATTTTTTGTCCTAAACATGTTATTCTTAAAAGGTGGATTTGCATGTTGAGAACAACAAATTATTGAAAAGCACTCTAATATTTCACTTTCCATTTGTAACAAATCAAATGACTGAAGAAGAAATTGTACTACAAACACTTCTGAGAAAGGGTCTTCCTTATTGAAGAAAATTTGTTTGAATTCTAATGACAAAAACTAGCATTAAGTTAAATGATGTATGAAGTGAGTAGCAAACAAAGTGGTAGAATACTTGTAGCTGGTGAGAAAGCAATTCAATAATAGACATTAGAAATTACTTTGCAAATATTTATGTACAATACATTTACTTAAATTGAAAACCATCTACTCTTGGAAGGAACTTCCTTTTCAAGAGTTGTGATTTGGCAAAAACAGCCCTGGGGACATTATGTCCTGACATTGTTGACAGGCGTGAAAGTCCTCTGTATGTTTTCATTCCTAAGAAAACAAACTGATAGCTCACATTCACTTTCATTCTCAGCTTGTGTCTCCCACTAGGATCATAGCTAAAAAGTGCTGGTCCTTCTTTGGCTTTAGGATAAGAACTGCTGCATATAACTTCTTCATGTTTTGCTCCTCTGACAGGAGCTTTAACTGCGCATTCTTCTCCTTGTTGTCTTCCCTAAGCAACTTGTGATCTTCCTGCCTGATAACCTTCTTCTATTCCACTCCTACCTCAGAGATCCCACCAGGTTTAGCTTATTTACAGATTTGCCACAAGACCTTTTTCCCTCACCTAATGTCCTGTGCAGAGATGTGTAAAAAGAAAAGAAAAAAAGTAATTTTCTTCAAATGTTGAACAAAGGCTTTAATAGGAATAGAGAGAAAAAACACCTTCAAAGTTATACTGTCTTTAGGTCTGCTTCACTAGAGGCCCCTCTGTCTAGAGTGTCAGTTTTACTCCTGTTTAAATAAACAATACCCTGTCTTTTATATATCTGCCAAAGACAGGGTGACTATATAGTACCTAAATTCAAAATAGACCAAGTCATATGGAAAAAAGACATCTGTCATACAGACAAATCTTTTTGAAGTTTTGAACACTGGAATTTGGATTTTTTGGGTGTTAATTACCTAAATACATAGAGGAGCACACAGCAAAGTATTCAGCTTTCTAAGTGTATGTCTAGTTCCCAATGAAATTCAATTGCACTTGTGAAAGTGTCAGCAGTGACATAGGGCTACCCAAAATCCCTCTGTACCTATGGAGCACATGGATAGTAATTTATCTTCAGAAATGTAGTACTTACCTCTTTGTAAAGTTAATTCTTTATGTTGGTAATGACAAAGAACAAAATAAAATAAACCCTAAGTAAGAAAATCACCCAACAGAAAGCCTGAATTATTTCTTGTTCGTTGAATGACCTCTAGTGGTCTTACATCACAGCTTTTACAGCAGTTGAAATGCCAGCTCAGAACATAATGAGCATTTTTTTGTGAACTATAGAGCATAAGAATAAGGTTTTTTTCCAAAACTGTGCATTATGAAATTTATCTCTACCTCTGGCACTGTTAGAATCTTATTTTATTTAACTTTATACAGTGAGCCCTGGGAATTCTGCCCAGGAGTTTTAAACCAGAGTTCTAGCACCTGCATTGCCCCTTGCTGTTTTCTCTTTGCTAGCCAGTGCCTCCCTCAATCTTTGAAATCTCCGTCAGCCTCTTTGAAATTTGCCAGAGACACGCTTCTGTCGTCCAGCACAGCCTTGAGTGTATCCTCAGTCACCTCTGTTCAGTTTCTCATAATATCACTGTATTACCTGAAAAGGGCCACCAGCCATCATCTCTTACTGCTGGCCAAAGTAGACCACTTCATTTTGAACACAGATGGCAGACGGAGTGAGCTTATCTGACTAAAGAGAAAACTCAGCAGATATAATACTTGCAATATAATTGGGAAGAGAGCTCTAATCCTCAGTATTGTGGGACATGAAAGGAAGTCTGAGTTAAACACTCAGCAATATGTCAGAAAACAAATGGTATTCTCATCACTCAGGGGTTTTATCAGCATTTCTGCTGATCTTTCTGTGGCTTCTTTAAACAGTTGGACCAGATTGTTCTGCTGGACATGCATATCAGTCCAGATATTAAAGAATTTATTAAAAGCTTTTGCAAAAGACAGAAAATAGGTTCTGAGAAGTATCTCCTCTATTCCTATCTTTCTCAACTATGGATGTTATACAGAACTTCTTGTATTTTATTTTTTATGTAAATGAGCATATCATATCTGCAATGCAAGCTGCATTACAGGTGAAGTATCCACATGATAATTTTGTTAAGCTCAGGTAGCTTTTGATAGTCATCTTTTCCACTACACAAACCTGGTAACACAGGAAGAATTGCACCTCCAACAGGAGATCAGTGAATAAGGAATTTATGGTTAAAAGCCTTTAGAGATTGCTTCATAGCCCTACTTCCAGTACTGAGAGATACTTGAGAGGAACTTGAACAAACCGTTTAATCTGTTTAAAAGGCATTCTGAAATTCTTGCTTACTAGAATAGTGTCAAAAGAAGAATGGTTTATGTGAGAAATAGAGTTTGGAAATTATGCTGACAGAACAGTAATGAGCCTTTTCTATGTAGGCAGTATAATCTACATGGGGTTTTTTTTCTCAAAAAAAGAAAAAAAATAGCAAAACTGTGGACAGTCTGTATATTGCTGTGGTCTGTACATTGACAAAGGACTCTTGACAATAATTTCAGAAGGCTAAATATGATTTATTAAAATGACTCCATAATCAGAGGATTTGGGCTATAATGTGCCCAGGTACAGAGCTCAGATACTTCTTCTTCACTGCTCTGTACAAGAATCTCAGAATGCTTACAATATCAGAAAGGTAAGTCTTTCACCTCCTTCTCCCACTCTCAGGAGACAGGCAGAGCAATCTAAAAAACGTCTTTGAACACTCACCAGATATTTTGTTTACAGAAAGCTTATACAGAGTAAAAAGACAGCAAAAGATGTTCTCCCATGGGAAATTTTCTCCTGCAGGCTGCACACAGAGAAACTTATAATATGTTCTTGCAACAGTCTGTATGACTACCTGACTTTTAGTGCTCTGGGTATTTCGCAAGGAAAAAAAAAAAAAAAAAATCTGTAGATGAGCATGAGATGTCATCACAATTTGATCAGAATGCTTACCAGAGGAACAATTCCAGTATTAAAGGAATTTCTCCCCTAATTTCTCATTCACGTTATTGTAAGTGACAGCAGTAGGTGGATTCTAGAGAAGGCTTCATTAATAGTTTTTTCTTCCTGGAAATAAGAGAACATGCATCTTAAAGGTAATGTTTGTAGCTAAGGCGTTTCTGGGCTTGTATACCAAGTCATGTATAAGTAGATGGTCAGTCTTTAATCATTAAATCAAAGTATTAGAGAATATTTTGTCTCTAGCCTGTAGTCAAGTCTAATTCAGACATTCTTTTTATGTTAGAATTGATGTCTAGAAGTGTTGTAGGCACACAGCTTGTGGCAATTGGGAGTGGGGCTGTGGTTGAGCCTCCCCCCTAATGGGCTATGGCTGTGTAAGACATATCATTAGTATTAAAGGTAATGAGCCATGGAGTGCTGAGTACTGACCAATCAGAAGAGAGCACACAGGTGGAATGTATATATGTACATAGAGGGTATAAGAGGCTGCACAAAAGGGCCCTGGAATAAGGGAGAATGGGCAAGATGAGATAGAAGCTTGCAGCCTTCCTGGATGCTGCTTGTGGCTCCACTGTTCCTCAGTGATAATCTGCTATAGTCTGCTTTAAGTGGCTATACTCTGCCATATAGAAGCTACTCAAAATATTTTTTTCTAATACCTAATATTTTTTAACACCTAAAACTTGATTTATCTCTGTTGAAACAGCTTGCATTATCTGTGTTGTTTGGTGAAAGACTAGTAAAAAAGTATCAGACAAAATAATTTTTAGTATTTTAAGTAAATATTTTTTATTTGAAATGGTGATTTTTCCACTGAAAATTTGCACATTTCTTTGGAATATAACCCAAGAAGAAATCTTCTTGTCTTGTTCCTAATATCATCAGTTGCTCAGATTTTACTGGAGATTGAAACTGTGTGGTACCATGTGTCTCTCTCCGCAGTAATTTTAAACTATACACATTGGGAATCTTACTATATGTTTGGGATTGATTGGTATTAGATGGTATAATTGGCTATGCAAAAGATAACTCAGCAGAAAATTATTTTCTATGTAACTAGCCCTGTGTAGAATCAAAAGGATTTCCCTGAGTTGGTCTGGTGAGCATATCCGTGTATACAATTTGCTTTGGGCTGAGAGTCCTTCTTCAGGGGTATTATGTGCATGTAGAGTGCTTTGCCTAAAACTTCATCTGTGCTCAAAGACTATGTTTTTCAGCAACCTTCATATCAAAATCTAACATAGTTTCTTTAACTAGTTCCTGGCTATGAAGATTCTAGTATTTGTTTTTAACAAATAACTCTATTTTAATGTAATTTCCCTTTTTGAAGCTAAGCCCAAAATCAATGGATATTTTGGGTTTGTTGCTCCTGAAAGATATTAAATCAAAATTTATTATCGTCATTTTACAGAGTAGCTCTTTGACAGAAGTATTCAGCATCAAAATCAGCTCAAGGATACTAAATCCTGGTGGTTCTTTCAGAGGTTGAGTAGGTCTTCTATTTGGGGCTTCAGAATAGCCAGAAATATAGCTCATGATCTTTTAGCTCAATTCTGCCTCCATTCTCTGAGCAGAACTTAAAATTTAGCAGTGGCCCAGTCTTAGCTCCATAGCCAGCTCTAATAGCTCCATAGAGAGGGGTTGCAAGAACACTGTCATGAGAAGAGTTTTTGAATTCAGCTTGGATGGAGATTAAGAAATAGCAGCTATTCATACTGACCTGAATTTCACTAAGGGCTCCCACAGAAATGGGCTTTTAAAGTTCAGAAAACACCTGACTTGCATATCAAAATCAATCCAATCATGAAAGATTTCAAAGTGGAAAAGTGGAACTGGAACTTATCCCTTAATCGCCCTGCAGAACTACACATTACCTTACAGAGAATTCATAGGTAAAAAATTAATTCCCTAAATCTTTAAAAATGAATATATATTTACTTCCTATGCTTAAAGAAAGCTCTTATTGTCTCCCTCTTTAATAGTTTGAAGAGGTTAAGAAGTTAAAGACACAAAATGTGTGGGCAGCACTAGATGGACTTACATGTCAAACTTCTGTACAATAAAATTACATTTCCACTGAAACAGCTTTGACAAGAGCTGATGAAATGTGACCTATGCTTGTGACATTAACCTCTGTAAAATATATAAAAGTTGGTTATTGTTGGATATATTGCATTAGGAAGAGCATTGCCAGCAGGTTGAGGGATGTGATCCCTCTCCCTCCCACATCTGGAGTGCTGTGTCCAATTCTGGGCTCCTCAGCACAAGAGAGACATGGAGCTCCTGGAGCAGGTCCAGTGGAAGAGCTATTAAGTTGGTCACAAGGTCTGGAGCATCACTCTTATGGGGAGAAAAGGCTGAGGGAGCTGGGCCTGTTCAGTCTCGAGAAGACTCAGAAAGGTCCTCATCAGTGTCTGTAAGAACCTGGAGGGAGGGTGCCAAGACGATGGATCCAGGCTCTTCTCGGTGGTGTCAAGCAATAGGACACAAGGCAACAGGCAGAAACTGATGCACAAGAAGTTCCACTTCAATATGAGCAACTTGGTCCCTGAAAGGTGTCCCTGCCCATGGCAGAGGGCTTGGAAATAGATGATCTTTAAGGTCCCTTCCAACCCAAGCCATTCTATGATTCTGATTCTATAAGGAAGAACTTTATTGTGCAGGTGAACACTGAACAGATTGCCCAGGGAGGCTGTGGGGCCTCCTTCACTGGAGATCCTCAAGAACCATCTGGACGCAATCCTGTGCCATGTGCTCCCTGCTTGAGCAGGGAGGTTGGACCAGACAAGCCCACCAGTGTTCCCTTCCAGACTTACCAGTTTTGTGATATACCTCATCCAAGTGTGTGCCTTTACTCTAGTATTTTACTGTACTATATATGCATATGTACGTATACATTATTTTAGAATGTTAGTGTAATCATAAAACGTGATTTGTTTTAGGAATTGCTGTTCAGAAATGGTTTTCTTATTACCTCCAGGATTATGTCATCTGTCTGACCACTAGTGTCTACACTTGCAGACACTAGCAAGTTAGCATGACATCGTCTCCACCTTAATATTAGCACCTAACTTCACATTTGTATATAGTTCATTCATCAGGGTTTCTTCAACAGTTTCTGGAAGGAATCATGCAGCTCCCCGCCTTCAGTCTGTTTGGGCAGTATTGTGTATACATGCTGATCAATACAACTACATTTTCTTCTCTTCTGTTTTTTTAAACTGTAAATAACATTGCCTAAAACCTCACCAGAGCTCAATGCCTTGTTTTCTCAACCTTTAAATCAGAATGCAACATTTCTTTAGAAAGTAGGTAGCAGAAAAGATCCTGTGATGGGATGGGACTTCTTGCTGTCCAAGAGCTGACCAAGGCCAAATTCCTATGCAGACTATTTTAAAAAATCCAGTGTTTTGCTCCCAGCCCATGTGTGAGTATTACAGAGGAGCCAAATGGACCTGTAAGAAATCACTGCTGCATAGTTAAGTGAGCTTTGTTTTTGGATTTAATTTACAACTCTTGCAAACTACCGTTTTCCCGCTAGTGTATCAATACCAATCTATATCAATACAATCAGAATAAAATAACAGTAGAATTCAAAAGAGAATGCGACCAGAAATAACACTGAGAATTACTCTTAAGCCATGTCAAACAATGTTGTGCAAAGCACAGTAACCGAGCACACCCTAGACATAACTGAATAGTCAGCAGGTGGAAGCTCTCAATTCACTGTTCCACAGCAGTGTGCTGGTTCTCTGTCCATAACTGGGGGAGCATTGCATGGGAGATTTTGCCCTGGCTCTGTCACTGTTTGTCATGATCAGAATACAGCTAGGGACCATCTGTTGAAGTTACTTGCAGGGCAAGATGTGGTATAACATTCAAGTCATGCCTAAATAATTAACTGCAATTTTTAAATTTCTTAGTTACTTTGTATTAATTCCATCAGACCTTCAAATTGGCTGAGAGCATTTCTAACTATTTTTCCTGATTTCAGAGACATTATCTACTTTGCATAAGAATTTTAATCAGAATATTAAGCCAACACCTTCTTCTAAGGCAACACCTGCTTTTAAGGCAATACCTGCTTTTCTTTGAGAGGATGTCTTTCTGATATAGCAGGAGTAAACATTGATCCACAAAGAGAGCCTTTCCTGTTTAAACTGTCAGTGAACAAATACGCTCCAGATGTTGAACAGCCTAATGTTTTTACAGTAAATGCAACTCCTGTGATTACAGCACCATTTTCACCCATAACACTTAAGTGCTAAAGTACTTCCTTTCTTGAGCTATTGTAAACGGACTTGTATTTATACAGTAAATGCCACTCCTGTTAGCATGACATCGTCTCCACCTTAATATTAGCACCTAACTGCTAAATCAGTTCCGTTCTGGAAATAAGAACCTAAGAACTTCTGGTTCTAAATCCACAGTAAGAGAGATTTCCTAGAGCGCTGCACGGGATGAGCTTTGTTTGTTGGAGACATTTTTGTCACGGAATAATGCGACAGCCACTTCGCACATTCCCCGTTCCGAGCTTTTCCCAAGGGGCGTAGCAGCCTCTCCTCTGTGCATGAAGTGGAAAAGGTGGGGAGGACACACTCAAGAGAGAACATCTCTCGGAACGCTGCAGCGCCGAGCGGGTGGGAAGCACACCATCAGTGAGGCTGGAAAAGACCTCTGGGATCACCCAGTCCGACCTGTGACCGACCACCACCTTGTCAACCAGACCACAGCACCAAGCGTCACATCCCGTGTTTCCTTAAACACCTGCAGGGACGGTGACTCCATCCGCTCCCTGGGCATTCCATTCCAGTGTCTCATCACCCTTTCCGTGAAGAAATTCCTCCTAACGTCCAACCTCCTCCTCTCCTGGCGCAGCTTCAGGCTATCTCCTTTCCTCACAGGGTTACGTCCTCTTGAATGAAGCGAGCTGCGTTCGTGGGCGCAGGGCCGGGCCCCAGGGGGTGACATGGACATGGGCATGGGCATGGGCAGGGACAGGGATAGGGGACAGGGATAGTGACAGGGACACGGACACCCATGTGGACAGCAGCAGAGGAGGCGGAAGTGGCGGCCCCCGCCCCCCCTGCACGTCATGGCGCGGCGCAGGCGCGTGGCGGGGCTGTCGTGGCTCCCTCTCCCTTCAGCCGCCTCCCTCCTTGCCTCCCTCCTTCCCTCCCTCCCTCCGTGCCTCCGTCCCTCCCTCCGGCCGCCGGGCCGCGGCTCCTCCCTGCACCGCCTTTGGCCGAGTCGCGGGAGTGCGCAGACGGCACAGCTCCTCGGCGGTAGCGGCTTCATCCGCGCCGAGCATCAGTCGGGAAGGTCTCCTCTCCTGCCTCTTCTTCCCGCTGCCCCCGCGGCCATGGAGCTGCCCGAGAGCCAGTGCAAGAAAGTCAAGCTGAGCAACAGGGTGCCGAGCTGGGTGAGCGGGCGGGCGGTG
>VXAX01005552.1:0-198038 GCA_013399835.1 Leptocoma aspasia
TATAAAATTATAATTCCTGAAAATATCTTCAATCAAAATGAAACCAAAAGGCTGTTTCTGTTCTTTGTAAATTAAAACCAGTGCAGGTTTTTTTCCTTTCAAATAATTCTCATGCTAGGAGCTTGAGTGTGTAGTAAGTTTCACTTGTTTGGCACATCCTCAGGCCCAGTTAAAAAATCCTTGGAAAGGGTTCTAAAAGTAATGTCCAAACACAAACCTGTGAGCACTGATCCTGGTTGGTGTGCCAGGGAGAGCTCTGTGCTTCCAAGACTTCTGAAAATTTCCACAATGACTCTGAGCAGCTCTGGGGAAAATAAAGCCAACCATAGTCTGAATTTCTTCTGTTAAGAAGGAAATGGTGTTTTAATGTTCCAGAAAAGTGCAAACCACATGCTTTGATTTTGCTACTGAGGGGCTATGGGAGGAGTTTGCAATGTTCTCCAAGAAATGTGTATATTTTATGTATTTATTTATTTATTTGTATATATATACATATGAGGATATAATTCCTAGCTCATATTAGCATTACATCACTGTTTTATCAATTCTAAATCTGGGTCAGTCCTGAATTACATTGCTGTGAATGCAGATGGAGCTTGGACTACAGCATAGGTCTGAAATGCTGTTTTCTAATAGGATTAGTGAGTCATTTGTGTCCAGATGTGGATTTGTTTGGGGGAAGGGAATGGGGGTGGGGTGAGGAGATGGAGTCCTGACTTCAGATCCCCCCAAGGTCGTGGAATTTTCAGCACTTTGTTGCCCATCCTTGCAACTCTTCCTGAAGCTCAGGGAGCTGGAGCTGGAGAGGCAGGCAGTGTAAAGGTGTTCCATGCTAGGAGGGATTGAGCTGGGTAGGACTTGAGCCCTCAGAGATGTGGGAATGGATGTAACAGAGGTTTACAGAACCCTAGCCACCAAGGAGCCAGCAAATGCAAAACAAACTCAGTTGCAAAAAGTCAGGAGAGCCAGGGGTACATGTTGTTGGGTGGAAAAAGATGAGATTATTTCAGGAGGAATTGGATGAAGTAACAGGGAGAGGCTCACAAGAGCTATTACACACCAATATCCAGGGCACTAAATAGGAGTTTAATTGGTGTGACCCTGGACTAAATGCTGATGGTGCTTCTCCCTGGAACAGTGATTCTTTGAAAACCTTTCTGCTGGGCAGGTATGGGCTGGCTATTAACCTCTGTCATTTCAGTGTTTTCATGAAGTGGGCAGAAGTCAAAGGGTGCAAAAATCTTTAAAATATAAGTCTGTCTTTGCTTGTGCTCTATAGGCATCACTTGCAGTCTATGCTGGCTGTACACAGCTAGCCCATCACTTGACAGAAAAAGAATAATTATATCATTAATATGGACATGTATATTTTATGGGAAAAATTAGTATGCCACCCTGTTAAGTAAATATTTACCAAGATCTGTAGCGTAGAAAAGGCTGAGGGACAAAACAAATGCCAGTTAATTTTGTATACTTTGGATCAGATTTCAGCTACAGTCAGTGCCAATTACAAAACTGAATGGAGTGACACAATATATGAAGGAACATATAATTTGTCATACAGTGTCAACATTGCTGGCATTCTGTATTTCTTGAGGTAACACTTTTGAGCCAAGTCTTGTAAAGTGTCCCAAAATCTCATTTACCATGTCAAAAAGTATATTCATTGTTAATTCTCTGAATGGTGGAGAAACAGCCTTTGTGATTGACAGCTTTTGACAATCATAGCTGGACTAAACCTCTTAATGGTGGGATTTTGCCTGTTACAAGTATGCAGTGTTTGAAGGCAGCCCTGCTAGAAAAGGCTGTTCACTGCAGTGACTGAAATAGCATTTTATTGGAATAGTGTGTGGGTATCTTCAGACTGACCTGCTGTATGCATCACTTAATCTTAAGAAAGTCAAAACAGAGTAAATCACAACAAAATGGGCAGAAATTGACATTTGCTAAAAACGCATGCAAACCCAAACCCTGAAATTATTCTTTATTTGGTGGTTACTAGAATTGGAGTCTTACAGTCCTAAACACATCCTGTTTATTTTATGCCACTTCTCTGTCCTTCCCAGATAGCTGAGACATCCTTAGCATGAAGTGTTTGACACTGAGGTGGCTTCATTACCTAAGGCTGGGCAGCTCTGCCGTGTTGTGAGAGTAAAGCACCTTTTTGTGCTCTTTTTGTGCTCTGATGATGCCTCAAGCCAGCTCCACATCTCCAGTGATGCTCAGCACTGGCAGGGGGAGGCAGGCAGGGGCTCTGTGCTGAGGACACAGCACATTCCTCCAGGAGCTCTGGGAGGAGGGGAATGGAATGATGCTTACTTTACCAGAAAAGGTGAGGTTTTGTATTTTTTACATAATATTTTGTTTTGAGACTTTGTCATTTGTGAGAAAGCATCAGTTGGCACCAGTGAGCACCAGAGTGGCTTTGCTCATGCTGTCCTTTCTGTTCTCTTGCACTCCTGACTCTTTCAATCACTGGTGTTGCAGTGTGATTTCAAGAACTCAGAACATATTTGTCCTGCACAAGCATAGTGAAATTGGATATCTTTTTTTTTTAATTAAAAAGATGAAGTTGTTGTGGCTGCAGTAAAAGCTAAGAATAATGTTTTACAATGAGGGAGAGATGTATGACATGCAGGCCTTTTTGCAGTACACTGTTCTTACACAACTCATTAGAGGACCTAAAAGCTCTTTGTATTCTGGGCTAAGCCTGTTTGCTATGTTTCTCCTATATTATATTTTATAAATTCCCATAAAAGAAAGAAACACTAGACTAATGTTTTGAAGTACTATGACTTTGACTGCAAATAAGGAATAGGACTTTGATTGCTGCCTAAAAGTTACAGTCTAAAATGTTATTTTACATGCTATCCTAATCAAGGCTTATTTTAAAAACAAGCTTTTGACAGCAGAAGTAAATTCACATGACTATCTGCAGAAGGCTGGATACATTTTGTGATGATGGTTTAAATTACCATCATCTTTTCAGCACCTCCTGATGCCATGAAAGAAAGCTTTCTTGACTGCTTTTCAATGCAGAGTCTGGCACACTGAAATATCAGCCACACTTCTAGGAAGATTTTCCTGCAAAGCAGCTACCTGTAAGTGTAATCAATATTCCAAAGCTTTGGGCCTGAATTCTGCCACCTACGTGTACTGGCTGTGCAAATTCTTCCACTGAGGCCAACATGGCTTTTTGCATAAAATAACTTTGTAAGCCACAGGATAAAATTCTCTAAGTTACTACTCTGACTCCATATAGAAAAATAGTTTAAAATTCAGACAAAAGAATAAACCTCATAACTTGGATCAACTTTTATTTCATTTTTTAATCTTTTTAACAACCTGCCAAATGACAGTTAGCAGGCGTCTTCCTTGACATATGCTCTTTGAAATCACAACTGAATGTGAGTCCTTGGTTTAAGGAATTTTTACTGAGTTTTCATTACTTTTTTAATTACTCTGTTACTTTTCTGCTTGGCTGAAAGGAAAAAGCTGGTTCTAGTCAAAACACTGTAATTAAATGTTCTGTAATGCAAACTCGTGCGTAGTGGGAAGACCTGGCAAGTAGTGAGACACTTCACAGCTTAATGTTTACACTTGGCTGTCTGCTTGTGAAACAACTGCACCAGACACTGAACCAGCCCAGGCTCAGATATTGAATGTACTGAAGCTTCTTTGAGCTTCTGACTTTATTGTATCATTGTGCAGCCCAACCTTTATGCACATCCTGCTTATGTGCCCAGCCCTCCATTAGGTATAGCAAAAACCCCACAAAACAGAAACCAAAACCCCTTTGAGATGATAAAAAGTGGAGTTAGTTGTGGGCTTTCTAGAGATTGTCCCTCTGGGATATTGAAGGCGAGACAATTGCATCACTCAGTGTTACCAGATACTGTGAAGAAATCTGGAAGCCTGAAAATGGAGATTTGCACCTCATCTGTGGCCAGGGATGGATCATCCATAAGACACTTGCATGTCATTATCATAGATGATTATTTGTGTTATAGTTGTGTGCACTGAGAGCAAATCTAAGTCTCTGTTAAGGCACAGCTGCAGCACCACCATCATTTTGCTCTAAAAGATTGTATTGGCAAAATGAACAAAGCCAGCAGAAGACTGAAGAAAGGAACTGGAAACAGACAGAAATCCCAGCAGGATGCTGAGAGCCAGGGCAGCTCTGCCAGCCTGGATATCACTTTGGGCTTTGTTCTGCATGTAGTTCTGTGGAGTCTGCTTTGGGAGGAAGGAGCTAAGGCTTCCTTAGGGTTGGTCATCAGTTTGTTTTTAATGCAGAACAGTTCATTTGCTCCTTGTGGCAGCATGCACATAGTAACCTGTTGCCAGCCTTGGTCAGAGAACTGCATTTCCCTGTATTTTGGATTCACCCCTTTGGCTTTTCCCTCAGTCAGGCTTCTCTATCTCTTTTCCCACCTTTCCCCCCAAGCTTCTCACAGCATTGCAGCCATTAGGGGCAGCTTATGATTGTGTTCCTGCTTTTCCCTGGCTCCAGACACCAATGCTGCATCCAAAGTACTTATCCCAGGGAGAACTGGTGCCAGCAAAGAACCTACATTTTCTCTTTGGCTCTCACATACCTCTCTTTTTCTTGCATCCCATTCAGTTCTTAGCCTGTTACCAGCAATGTCATCACTTGGTGACTCTGCTGGAGCTGCTGGTGTCTGTGCAGCCCAAGCCTGGTTCATCCAGTTTATTAAACCAGTTTTGCAGCTGATTCATTTCATTTTAGAGGCCCAGAACTGCTGAGCATGAAGCAAATTGCTGTCAGCCGTGGGGAGGGGAGCATCACTGCCAGCCAGGATCTGGCTGCTCTCCCCTCCTGACACATCCCACAGCCCATGAGGAATCACTTCTGTTGAAATTTCTGGTGAGGAAGGATACAAGCTGGCCAAGACCTTAAGATTAAAATTAATCTTTCTTACTTTCTTTTAAAGTACCATGATGTAATTGCTGAAAAATAAATGGTCGAGATTTTGGTTGTATTTCTTATAAGAAGGATTGTCTTTCCAGCAGCTCAATTTCCCCAGCACCAAACTGGGAATTAGTTCAACACAAACATAGGAGGAGAGTGTCATATTCTGAAAAACTGCCTGCAGAACCTGCCTTTTCTTTTCTGGAGGGTTATGGAGTTGGGTGCATTTTGTGCACATTCTGAATAAACTTAAGAAAACTTGGCTTGAGTCTAAAGAAACTTTAAAAGCCCCAATCCCTAGTCTTAGCTCAGAGCCCTCTGCTGCAGGCTGAGTGGGAACAGGGATAGGTCATTCTGGATGGTTCCTCAGATGCCCACTTTGCAGGAGTATCTTTTTTGCTGCTACACTGGCTCTTGTACTTCCAGTCATGCACAGTATGGCTCAGTGTTAATTCTGTTACCTCCGAGTTTTGGACAATTCCCATTCAGATCCTGCTTTTCTGCTAGTTCTGGCTCCCTCCAGTTGCTCCCATTTACTTTCCCACCTTCTGCACCAGCGTGGCTGCTTTGGGCTGCCCCTGCCTGTGATGAGCAGCTCCTTGCTAGGACTGCCCTGGCACGTCCCACTCCTTCAGCCCCTCCACATCCTGCTCTGTCCCTTCCTTTCCCAATCAATCAGCTCAGCAGCCTCTGCAGCTTTATCTCAGATCACATTTGCTCCTCTGAATTTGCCCACTGGGTTTTCAGGGACGAGCTTCACTTTCCAGTTTTGGTGTTTAAAAGCTACGAACCTTCAGGGCCTGCAGAGCATCAGTTAAAGTAATAAAGGCACTAATTAATTGGCAAGATGTTTTCACTCCAATTTAATCTGCCAGGATTTAACTCTGCCTGGAGGACATAAACTGTCTTCTCTTTCCTTTTGCTTTCCATACCTTCCAGTTCTAGCACTTGTAAGGCTTTACTTAGTCTAGTGATTATTGCTGAGGTAGTTTGTGAAGCAGTGTGAAAACAGACACAAGTATCAAGTGCATCTGTCACCTTTTTCAAGGTGTCTTGTGTCTTTTGCTTTCTGTTTAAAGGAGCACAGTCTGACAGCAGCATTTCTAAGCTGTCATATTGTATTTCTGACTGTTTCAAAGACAGTAAGGAGAAACTTAGAGGAGTATCATAGCACTAAAATATCTTCAGCAATATTGTTTATTTTTACACAACTTCTTTGGGAACCTTCTTGCATCACTGTTTTGGCCTTAAATTAATATTGACTTGTAGATCTGAAGCAATTGAGTTTAGGATAATATCTGACATACAGCTATTATTAAGTTGTGTTTAAATGTTGTCTAATAATATATTCATTAAAGAAAGCTGTTAGCTAGACATCATAAACACCCACATACCAGTTCCTGGCGTCCTTCCACATATCCATAATCCTTTTTTTCCTCCATCTCTCTTGCATTACCTTTAATTGTCTCTTGCATTACCCCCAGTGCTAATGTTGTCTCTTCTCAGATGAGCATTCAAAATTTGCTAGTTTTGCTATTTTGAATAGTTACTGACTTTGCCTGTTATTTTTAAGTGGTTGTTTAAAGACATGACAAGGTAATTTGAAGCAATTCATTATGTTAATAGTTACTGTCTATATTGATAATAATTGTATGTGGAAAAGCAGTCTCTACAGTGTTACCCATTTCTCACTAAAATCCCCACAAATCTGCTGCTGTAAGGAAGGAGACTTATTCACATTACAAGTTCTTAACCTTCCAAAATGCCACCTCTGCTTCAGGTAGAGGCCACATGAAGATTAAATACAATGAACGTGAAGTAAATGTAGTATATTGTTTGGGATAAGCAAAGGCTGTAAAGCACACCATGAATGTAATGTGGTTTTCATTAGCAAAATATCTAAAAGTGAATTGGAAAACAACATTTAACAAGTATTGCCCTGAAATCCATCATATTTTTAATTAAATAAACATAAGCAGGCAGTTGAAAATGAGATCTGAAATCTTTAGTAATGAGCACCATGACCAGTAAAATACCACATCAGTGTTGGTAATTCATTAACCATACTGGGAGAAATCATATAAAAATGACAGTTTCTGTTTCAGAAAGAAGTTGATGAAATGTTGGAAAATATGTGCTGCTGAGAGAGGGGGGATGTATCCCCCTGTGGCAGCAGAGTGACTAGGAATGATTTTCAAAGACCCAGATTAAAAATGAATCCTAGCTTGGGGCTGTGCCTCAGGCTCTCTACCCCAATCCCTGTCCCTCAGTTCCTTGTCCTGGTGTGCTGGGCCCTGGGTTTGGGAATGAGCCCTGCTCTGGCCCCTGGTCTGCTGTTCCTTGCCCCCAGGCAAGGCAGATGTCTCACCAAATGCATTCATTAGGAGATCCAGTAGGGAAAAAAAAGCCTGCCAAAATTAAAATGTACTTTTCTGGTTGTTAATGAGTGTCCCCAAGTGGGATGTCCAGGTATCCTTCACTCTGGCAGGGATGGGCTGTGAGGTTTTTTGCTTTTGTTCACTGTGACTGGCACAATGAACCTTAAAAGTGCTAATAACAAAACTCATGCTCCTACTAAAGGCATTTTTAGAGTCTACGAACAATTCAGAGAGCAACATTTGCTGCTAATGTACAGCTTGAACCACAACCACCTTAGGGACAGAAAATGCCCAAAAGCTAAAGCAATATTAGGACCCTGTAAGTGGCTTCAGAATGCAAGGGAAAGACTAAAAAAAACCCCAAAACCTGAGAAAAAATGAGAAAATAAAAGATAAAATAACAGTAGGAAGCCATCTGAACTGTGTACAGCATACAGAAATGCCAAAAATACCAAGGAAAGGAACCGCAGTTCATAGATTTAAGTATCTGTTGCTTTTTAAAGAAGAGAAAAGCCTAGGACTGAAATACTCTAAAAGTGCATGAAAAAGTGAAAACTCATTTAGCTGACACTGAGCTGAGACCAAGTGCCTTACACCTCCATCAGACTGGAGTGGGATTTTGTGCCAGGAGCTCGTTCAGTGCCATGAACTCTTCAAGCTGGGCCCTCCTGGCTGTCCTGGGATGTCACAGAGTCCTGGCAAATCCCATGGCAGAGCCAGTGCAGGATGGGGCAGAGCCAGACTGACTTCCAAAGAAATTGCAGACTTTGGGAGCAAATGCCCAGAGATGAGAATTGCTTTTGTCCAGACTCCTTGCCCTTCTTCTCCTGGGACAGGATCCCTAAAGGCTCAGCTAGGAGGTTTGGGGGAGCACGGGGCAATCTGCTAAGCTGCATTAAAAATCCCATATATAGATGGAAGGAGGTTTAACTTTGTGTATGTTTCCTTTAGTTTAGGCAGTGCAGAGCAGCAGGCTGTCCTGATTACCCAGCGTTTCCCCTGACACAAACCAAATGCCTTCCATCTTGAGGAACTGTCTGTTGAGTCCCATGTTTATTATAAATCCAGGAGATGAAAAAAATTATTTCAGTTTCTATGTTTTTTACAGCATTTCCCCCCAGAGAACACTAACACTTGTAAAACAATAAATGCTGTAGTATAACATAGCAAGACTGTAAAATACTGAACAGTAGATAAAATTATTTACAAAAGACCATTATGGTTTCTTTTGGAGAAATAATGCAGCATTTAATTTTAAGATACATGTGGTGGGTGTAATTTTTAGATGCTACAAAAAGGAACATAAATACAGAAGTGCACATGTGCAGTAAGGTACATTCACAATTTTAATTACTTCTCTCACTAAAAATACTTTGCCTCTGTGACTGATTTCATTTCAGCTCCACCAGTTTCTGAAAAGCCACTACTTTGTTAAGCAATTCAAGGGAAAAACATCAGCATCAGAACTTCAGTGTCCCACTTGGGCTGATTTTCAAACAAGATTTCATGGGAGGACCGGCTATGCAGAGGATCAGAGGGAAAGTTGTGTTGTTTTGGTGCAGTGAATGGGTCAGGGACATTTCTCCAGTTAGGCTAATTTGTTCCCTGACGAGGTTTTTTCCATTCTTGCTGTAATACTGAATTCCAGTGTAAACGTTGAGTGCTGCTGTCACAGGATGGTGGTTGGAAGGGAAATGCTTGGTGCTGCCTCCTGGTCCTCACTGTGCAGTGAAGTCTGAGCCAGCTTGCAAGATGGGAAAATGCACATTAGCATGAAGAAATCTAGTCCTGAAAGCAGAGCATTCAAATCCATCACCTCCCTGTGCATTTCAGCCTCTTTTCTCCTTCTTGCTATAAAAGCAAAGGCCAGTGGCTCTAATGGCAGAGAGGTGGTAGCTGTGTTTCAAAGGATACTTGAACTCTGCCAGCTTTTTCTGTTGACATTCCCTGCAGATGATTTTCTACCTCTGGAAAAGCAAAAAAATGGAGGCCCAGCACAACAGGCTCTGCCACTGAAAAAGTCCACAGAGGTGGCCAGGCAGGTTTGGTGATTGCTCCTGGGGAGCAGTTGTTTTCACCAATGTAATCCCTAAATAAAAAATCGAGGTACTTTCAGCCATACTAGAAAATAATTAATTTCCAGCATAACACATCTGGAATTGCCAGTTTTCCTTGGATTTTCATTGCATCATTAAGTAAACAATGGTGCAATTTGCTTGGCCATGTTGCAGCTCTACCTGGGCCTGCAGCTGCTGGGGCAGTTTCCCTGGATCAGAGTGCTGGGAGCACAGGCAGTGCTGCCACAGCCAGCTCACATCTGGGGGCTCAGTTCAGACACAGCCTGGCCACCCTGCAGACTGCTGGGGTAGGGACACAAAGCTCTCTTGGCTAGGGAATTTTTCTGGCTAAAACATGCTGGAACTTCAGCTTGGAGCTGACTGGAATTCAGGTAGCTGCTTCATCACATGCAATCAGCCAGCTGAGCCTTTCCCTAAAATTTCAAATTGGGAGGGGAATAAAGTGACTCAATATGAGCTGCAGAACTTCCTTTTTTTTTTTTTTTTTTTCCCCCAAAGCAAGCTCTATCCTGTTCTATAACTGCTAGAACCACTTTGGCAAAAAGTTCAACATTTGACAGTTTTTATTTAGATGTCGACATGTGGTTTTTATATTCTTTAGTTTAGAGAGATGGTGAATTCTGTAGTTTTCAAATGTTTGACTTGTAACTGTTGGAATCTGCTGGGTGTTTAAAATGGATTTGAGAAAGGAAGTAGGGTATTAGTTTTATTGGGGAAAAAGAGAAAAAAAATTTAAAAGTTCTTTTAAATGAATGTTTCTCTTACATAATATAGAAAAATGTGTTTATATTGATTATAGTGTTTGATACTGCATAATATAAATGCCAGTTGGGAAATATTGCTGCAGTGAAATATTCCATATTTATTGCATAATAAATGTTCCACAGAAACAGTGTATAATGTTTGGAAAAAATAAAATAGGATTAGAGGGAATGTACTGCATGGCTAAAGCTTTTATGTTGTGCTAATAGTACTTCAAAAACCATTTTGTATTAAATACACTGTTGCATTTGTATTTACCACAGACTGTGAACAAAGTGGGTGTTTTTAAAGGCAGACTTTATAATTGTTTGAAGAAGCCTTTAGCCAGCACCAAATTCGTATTCCCTCTCTCAGTTAATCATAGTCTTAATTAAACAAAGCCGAGCTGAATAGGAAGGCAGTGAGATAATTTTAGACCCTTAATCCATGGATATGAAATCCTTAATCCACGGATATAAAATAATTTTCTAAAATCGGGAGTGAGCATGCTAACCTGTGTGGCATGCAGGGAAACTGAGGAAGAGCAGACAGTCCGCTCCTGGGGCTGTGCTGAGCCCAGCCCCGCTCGCCAGCCTGCCAACCTGCCCGAGCCTGGGCCAGCAGGCGAGCAGCAGCCTTTGAACAACTTGTTTTAATTATGTGAGGAGCACGCTAGCTTGCTAGCTTTCCACAGTCGCCTTTTAATCTTTTTTATATTTCTGTTCGCACTCTGTCGCAGATCCGGGCTGCATTTAATTACCGCGGCCCGGCTCGTGTGCGGTGCTGAACGCGGGACGGGGCCGCGGCTCTTCCATTGCCGACCCGCGTGCCTTCCTTACCTCAGGCTTAGGCAAACACGGAATTCCTGGGGTTGCTGGTCACGCAGAATCCTAGCAGATCTATATTTTCAAGACAAATCTGTTGTTCAGAATAAATCAAAAGGATTTGCAGCCTGACAATTCCTGTGGGATGCCCCGTTGTCAGTGCCTGATCCAGGGAAGGGCACCGTGCCTTGGGCTGAGCCACCTTCTTGCCCTGTCACTGCTGTTCGTGCGGGGCATTGGCTCCTGTCTGGGTCATGTGTGGGGCCCATCATATTCGGTTCCCCTAAAAAGTAGGAGCCTCCAGCACACCTCCCTGCCCCAGAGGAGCCCTGTGCACCTGGTTCCAGCCTGGGGATACCTTTCTGTGTTACTGGGGATACTCGAGACGTCATTGTGGTGGCACTGCACTTCATGGGTTTGGATCTGTAAATAATTCTGGAATCAGCAGAGGGAGCCCAAGGACACGCAGTCTCAACTGCGGATCTGCGGTTTTCTGGGTGCTGAAGTGTTCCTGACATGAACTCTCTGCCTTTGAGTGTGGCAATAACTTATTTTTAAGCCCCCAAACTGTGCAGCGGCTGCATGGGGCCACCTGGGTTGTGCTGGAAGGAGGAGGGCTTAGAGGAAGAGTTGTTACTAATAGGAATCTCTCTGGGGAAGGGACTTCTTCCTTAAAGCTGTCAATAATGAGATCAGCACAGAAATCCAAGGTGTGCCAACATGACCCTCTGGTGCACCAGTTTGGCTGACCTCTACAGACCTGTCCATAAGTCTGGGTAAGAAGCAGGATTGGATTTGCATAGAGGGAAGGGTTTAAGCTAAACTGTGCAAAATGTTACCTTAAAAATGATTTGCTGTGGGGCCTTTGCATTAGAAAAATACTAAACTGGACATTATAAGGATTATTGGTATTCTTGTTCTATAACTCCATTTTATTACTTCTGACTGGTCAGATTTCATTACTCAGCCATAACACTCATCTGATTTTTGAGGGAAAAAAGTTTTGGACAATCACTATGCTTTCTGGCACTGTTCAAAAACATCAAATTCACTGGGAAAATTTCTAAAAATGACAGCTTTCTTCATCATTGAAATTCATGTTGATTTTCAAGTGCTTACTGATGGGTTTTTAACTGCAAAAGGAGCCCTGCAAGCCTGACCTTGAACAAGAGATGGGCGTTTTCAGAGGCAGCAGGGCCTGGGTAGGATGTTTTCGTACGGTTATGCCAGAGCCAGAGCTCCCTCTTGTGAGAAAGAGAAATATCAGAAAACTCTGGGACTGTCAGAAAATATCAGGAACTCTGGGATCAGAAACGTGCAGTGAAGGTGGTGTTCAGCAGGGAGGCAATTCTTGGTAGTCTTTCCTGTAAGTCTGCATGTACCCGCATCCACTTGGACAAGAAAATAGGGGATTAGAAGCTACCAACTTGCAAAATTGGGAAGTGGCACCGTAATTTGTACTTAGCTGTGATGTGGCACAGAGTTATGATGCTTGATAAAAATGTAGGAGTATTTTTCGGTGGAAATAATTGCTCTGTTCCACACCCCCCAGTGACTTTCATCTCTGGCAAAAAAAGCCAAACTTTATGTCAGCTAATAAAAAGCAGAAAATAAATGAATCTGCCAGAAGTGATAAATACTGTTTGCATTTTCGTGTTCTCAGCATCAGCTGTGATGAATTGGTGACTCTGCTGCCATCCTCAGCACAGAGCACCAGAGCTGGGCTCCCTCATGTCCGTGCTGAGACCATTTCCCTGGGAAGGGAGGGGTTTCCAGACATGCAGTGGCTGCTCAGGGTATAATGGGATACATTATGCAGTAGAATGATATTGGAGACCCTATAGATGTCTTTAGGTGTATTTGAGCTTGGGAACATTTATGGAAAATACTTCGTATTTTGTGAGATCTGGTACACTTCAAAGGGGAAAACTGTTTCACAAGTACTTTTATGAGCCTTAGGATTAAGTTCTTTCTGGCAGGTGTGATTTAGTGGCAGCCAAAGGGGTGACAGTCAACAGCAGCAGTGTGACTTCACTGGGGAGAGCAGTGGCAGGGCCTGGGCAGTCCATCCATCATGAGAGCCTGGGAATTGGGGGTCCTCCCCCCTTCCTGCTGGGTCACACCTTGCCCCATGCCCACTGCCAAGGAGGAGCTGCTCCTTCCAGAGAGAAATCCAGTATTTAAAGAGTCTTCTACAACGTTTGTTGGTTTATTTTGCTATTGGTAAATAACCAGAGCTCCTGGCTTAGCCATGGTGCAGCTGCAATGACTTTAATACCAAAGCTGAAGGATTTGGGTTGCTTCCTCCCACACCATCCCCACCAGGACCTGTCACCTTTGTCCCTTTCCCATCAGGGAAAGAACAACTCTTGCATTTGACAGACTGTGCCCCAAAACCAGGGTGCCACCTAGGTGATGGCACCTCCAGGGACTGACACACTGCTTTTCCAGGATGTAGTTTATTAAATCAACCTCTTTTCCCTCTGCGTAGTAAGAGTTAATTGTGCTAGTATAAGAATATTATTCCACAGGATTATTTAAAAAAAAATTATCATTTTTCTTACAGCAGGGAACATGTCCAATAATTGATGTGGGAATATTAATGCAATATGTATGTTATCAATTTAGAAAAGCAGAAGACATATTTCCTTAAGCTTCTAATCATTAATACATATGACCTTCATTTATACAGCAGAAGGGCTCTTCCAGAGAGCTACAATTTGCTTCAGATGTTTAGCCTGGGTATTTTACTTTACCTTCTAACTGCCAAGTTTGGGATTATTTAGCAGTAAAATTAGAAACGTGGATTTGAGTATGTACCAAAGTCCTGACAGGTGTTAATGGAACTCAAGTTGAATATTTTATTCTTTAAATAGTAAAATGTAAACCTGCATTTGTTTAGCTTTGCCTTCCTGCCAAATGTATCAGGTATCTTGTGTGACTGGAATCACTGTTTTCTGTACATGGTCTTCATGGCAGTTTCCAGTGCCTGTTCCCAGCTCAGCCTGTATTTATAATCCTAACAGATTTCAGCTCCACAGAGAATTCCTTAGGCAAATGTGTGATTCTCAAAGAGAATCAAAGAGATGGGAAAGAAAACTCATAATGCAGTATAGCCCAGATTTGAAGAATATGCCTAAAGACACCTAAGAATATGCAAGTAGACACCTAAGAGGGTATCTCAGAAGGAGAAAAATCCTGGAGATGAAATTAAAGCAATTTAAGGCAGTTGTGTTAAAAACAAACAAGCAAACAAACCCAAACCACTTAGTCTTTTTTTTTCCATTTTTAGGCATTCAGACACCTTTAAAAATCTGTTCCTCAGCCCATTGCAATTCAGCAATGTCACTTAGGGCAAACTCCAGTTGAGAGGGATTTCATTTGATCCCAGTGGTCTCCAGGTTTGCTCAGATTGCTGTGTGGGGCATGCTCTGTTTCAGAGAGCAGCACTGGATGTTCAGGAAAGGACGTAGGACACGGCACAGCACAGGCTCAGCCTTCCTTATCACAGGAGCTGTGCTTTGATGTGCATCAGTGGCTCCTCAACACCTTCCTGGGACAGACTCACACCCCCTCTGGAGGCATCTTTTCCTTCTCAGCACCTGAGAGGAAGCCAAGGTGCTGGTGTGACCACTCATGGACACCTGGAGCAAGGGAAAGGAAGCCTTCCCTGAGTTACTGAAAAGCCTGGATCTGCTCTCTGACCCACACACTGATCCCAGCTGCTCTGGGGCCTCATTGCCCTGAGGATGAGGTGTCCTGCTGCCCTTCTGGAATGAAGGGAACCTTAAAGTGTGGGAAGATGGGTCTAATCCTCCAATAAAGCAGCACAGTGTGCTGTGTCCTAGCCCAGTCCCAGGCCAGTGTCTCCACAGGCCGTGTCTCTGTATTGTCCTTGTGCCCAGCAGCTCATTCTAGTCCAGTGTCTGCCACACAGGCACACTTGGAGGGTTGCAGACTCTCAGAAAGGAGGGAGAAACTCTGAAATCAAGAAGGCCTAAACTTGTAAGAGTTTTGAAAATTAGCATCATGCTTTTCTTGGTGTCCTTGATGAATTGAACTTCTGTATAACACAGGGCCAGAAATGCACTTTTAAAGTCACGTGATTTTGAACGAGAGTTACTGGCACTGGCCAGAAAATCTGTATGTGCCCAGAGAATTATTTTATTTTCTTCTGGCTTCAGCACCATTACAAAAATTGTTTTGCCAAAGGAATGGGCAAATTTCATCTCAGTAGGAATCCAGTACAAAACTCAGTCTTATAAGGCCCTTAGCTAGATTGGGACTTTGTAGAGTTTCCATGGTTTAAAGAAAAATTCTGTCATGGTTGAGTGGTTTTCAGCCCATGGAGCCGAGACAGGCAGCCTTGCAAGGCTGTGACAATCTATGGCTACAGCCCTGCTTCTGCTGACTCTGGGCCATGGACTCCCGAATCACCTCAGGGAGTTTGCAGCTTGCTTTGAAATTGAAGCAGAGAGGAGCTTTTAGTGTAACTCTGCAGATCTCAGAAGGGCTTATCGCAGGAGGGAATACTCTGATGGCTTTGTGCTGTCAGTGAATTGAATTATATAGGCTGGCTATTTTTTCATCTTCGTTGCATTGACCTAATTTAATACAAATACATTGCTGGAGAGCTGAACTAAAATCGTGTAGGTCTTAATAAGATCATAACAAAACCCATTGAAATCTTTTTCTCTTATGCAATTTAAATTCAATTTACAGTCACTGTTTGTTTTCACATACTTGGTTGTTGTTTTAAGCACTGGGGTTTTTTTGCACTGCTTGCGTAACTTGGAGCTATTGCAGTATCAAACCGGTGCTCTTAATGTGCTCTGGAATTCGGCTTTTTGGACTTTTACCATTTAGAAAATGTACCCAGTTGAAAGCAGAGTCTCAGAACAGGGGAGCCTTTCCACAAGCAGCAGCTGTTCCTGCTGTTGGGTGTGCTGGGAAGCAGAGACAATGATCTGAGAATGTGCTCAGCCTGTATCCTTTCCCTGGGAGCACATCCCAGCCCTGAGCAGCCTGTAGCCATTCCTGCTGCACACCTCAGCCTTTGGGCTTGAACATTCCTGAGCCCCGATGTCACGTCGGAATGAGGGCATTCCAAGCCTGCTCTTTTGTCATTAAATGCCACACGCTGGACTCGATGATCACGGAGGTGTTTTCCAGCCTGAACGATGCTGGCATTCTGTGTGCACATCTCATCAGCTCACCTGCAAAGGCCCCTCTGGAGCACGGCAGGACCATCGCTGTAGCTTGTGAGGTGCTGCAGCAGGATGGGAACAGAACAAGCATTTTGGTTTTCTATGCAATGAAAAGGCTGAGCTTGATTATATGAAAAGCTTTGAAGTCCTGCTGAATGTTTGGCTTCCAGCCCAGCTGGTGGAGAGTGCAGAGAAGTGCCTTTGCTGTTTCAGTGTCAACTTGAAATTAATTTTCTCTCTCCCAGCTTGATCAGCCACTGAAGGTCATCTTATTTCAGTTCTTCCTAAAGTGTCCTGCATATACAGAGTACGTGCACAGGGGTAAATGGGGTTTGCATTCACTGGGGAAATGATTTGTAGCTATTTTTCAAGTAGTATTGTAATTTATTAGTTGAACTCTGTTGCTTAGATTGAAAAAGTATCTGACTGTCAACTGGAACCAGCAGTTCCATTTTAATTCCACAGGGTAATAATTTTCTACTATATATATTATATATAAAGCCTTACCCCCGTTATTATACATATTAGTTGTTGGGGTTTTTACAGCACCACAATGAGAAACTTGCCAAGCAATAAATTCCATTGAAAGGTTTCTTTGTGTCTCTAGGAAAAGCTTACATGAGATACTTCCCTACTTACATGTAATAAAAGGAAATAATAAGGTACACAGCACACGAGTAACCATTAACTTGTGCTATTGTGTATTTTACTGGCTTTATTATGGATAACTTTCCAAACCATACAGACTCAAACAAGTGCCTTTGTATTTCTCTGAATCTACCCTTTTAATTTACAGAAAACCTGATTCACAGATTGTGGAATTAAATCATCACCCCAGCTGCTATGCTTTAAGTTTCCCAAACCTTTGTGAATCATTGTGTGGTTTTGAACAGCCTGGTTGTTGTGACAAAAGAATTTTTGTAATTGATCAAATATGTTTAGGATTCATTGGTTTATATTTTTAACCAAAAAAAAGTTGTTTTTAGAAGAATTTATTTAATTTTTAGGAAATTGAATTAATCTTGTTTTTAAGTCACGATTTCCTTTTTGTGTTTCCAACTAATTGCAGCACAGGAATTATTTTTGTCTCAGACATTACAGCTTTTTTGGGCTTTGGATATTTTTCTAAGTCTTCTTTCAGAAGCACTAGTTCTTCCTGCTTGGCAGTTGTTAAGCTACCTGCCTCCTTGTTTAATGTTCGGGGAGAGAGTTCTGCCCACTTATGTCTGAGACCAAAAAAAACCCAACTCTGAGGCATCAGAATAAATAAACAGGACAGAAAGCCAAATGTGGCTGTGATCAGAAGCAAAGCCACGTGTGTAGGCTTAGGGCACAATTTGGGGCCTTTCTGCATTTCAGTTCTAGGACAGGAGTGATGAGTCAGTGCTGCCAGGGCTGCTCAGCCACAATTAATGGGTTTGCAGCTGGCCCTGGGTGTCCTTGAGAGCCACAGAGCTTGAGGAACCCTGGCTAGAATGGGGGGGTTGGGTCATGTAACCCCAAAAACCTTCTTCTCTAGTGACTAAAACTTCCTGAATGTCTACCTTTCATTCAAATTTCTTGAGGACAGAAAGCTAAATTGGATACAGAGGCCCCTTCAAATGCACTAAGGTGCAACCAGGCCCTGGAGAAGCAAGTGCACCGTGTAGGCTCTGTGGTTCCCCTGGATCAGCCTTGGTGTGGGGGAATTTCTGTGTTTGCAGAGGCTGCAGGGGCTGAGGAGAGGCACTGGGGCATCAGGGATCCTGATGCTCCCACAGCAGCAAAGCTGTGGGGTCCTGGGACTGGGACACAGGAGCCCTGTGGGACCTGAGCTGTGTCACACATTTCTGGGGAGAGAAGAGATGAAAAAAGGAAAGTACCATCCTCAGCCACAGACTGGGTTCAACCCAGCTTGGGCTTTTCAGTGGTGCCTGTAGCAGCCTAGGTAACTCTGTAAGAGAACAGACATGGATTGATGCAGGGTCTGGACAGCCCTTATTCAGCCCAGCTTGGAGTGCTTTGTAAATGAGAACTTTATTTCCAGTTACTTTTTCCTTACTGTTCTCCCAGAGTGCCATGGGACACTTCAGGAGCTCAGCTCTACCAGGGGCACACACTGGGGGCACCTGGCCCCTTGCAGGATTTGTCTCTCCCAGGAATCCTCACTATGCTGGGAAGTGCAGCCCAGTGGGGCCAGAGCCACAATGTCAGGGAACCAAATTACTGCAGGGGACCCCTGTCCCACTGGAAGCCCCTTGGTTTTCTCCACATACACGTGGGCTGGTTTAATGTCACACTGAGATGTCACTGCTTTGTTAAAATCCCTCTCGGGCATGTTAAGAATGCAGTCTCAGGGAGTCTAATGGTGTTAAGAAATGACAGTACACTTGTTTCCAGTTTTTAATGCTTTCTTGTAAAACTGAAAATACAAAACCAGCCGAGCAAATGTAGATCTTTATATACATGAGGTCTCTGATTAAAAAAAATCCTTTTAGTTAAAAAAAAAAAGAAAAAAGGGAAGACCGAACAAACAAGTTAAATGAAAACTGATTAAAGGGAACAACATTCTCAAATTGAAGCATACTTTCCAAGAAGGAAAACATCTTCTTTACAAGTTTATTATATAACTTACATTTACACTTTATTGAGAGAACTTATAAAACAAGCTGCTTGAAATGCTCCTCATTCCCTTAAAGCATGAATTTCAAAGTGCCACAGCAAAGGAACAGGTTCCAATATTATCTTATACAGACTATTCATGTATAAAATGGTTTGGTAAATGTGAGGTGTCCATTTAAATGAGCACATATAGGGATACAGACTAAATAAAAGTACTTGAACAACACCTTTGTTATTACATACGCAGTTATAGGTATAAGAAAGGAAACAAGGCCAGCACTGCTCTTAGGTATCTGTGTAGATGGAAGGAATGTGATTCAAGCAGTGATCAAAGGCACTGTTCTGGAAGAAAGCATTTTCATCCGTTCCATTGGAGACCATGTCTTCGGACACACACTGGGCTTCAGAGATCCCCTCATAGCCTGCAAGAGTGACAAGGGCATGGACACCAGTTAGTGCCACTGTGCACCAGAGGAGGGGAGCACAGCTTGGGGCCTGGGATCCCACAGGACAGGACAGCACAGCATTAATGGAAAGACAATAGTGTTCAGCACCAAGCCTTGCCCAGGAGATGCACAAGTTTCAGTGCAAAGCTGTGCACTTGCACGTGAAGTGCAAGTGTCAGAGCATGGCTCTCTTGGGACTCACAGTCATTATCTGAATAGGACATTGAAACAGTGAGTGGGCAACGATCCTAAGTGTGCACTAGAAGTGATGCAGTGCTCTTGGTTTGTGTTTTTCCTTTTAATAGCACTTTGAAAAAATATGCCATGTGTCTCCCAGCTGCTCTTAAGACCCAGAAGAAATCTGGGTCCTACATTTATTGGCTCTCCACATATTGCAGGTCTGAGGAAGCATGGCTGGGGCAGGTCAGGCTCACAGGACACATGGAAAGAGCTGTGAACCTCAGCCCACCAAAGCCCACAAGGCCAAGCTGGCTGCTGCTTGCCAGACTACTAAAAAAGCCACGGCAGCAGGGAAGAATTTCTCTGTCCTTCCTTCATAATGCCAGAATTAGCTTCCACAGCTATTACAAACCTCCTGAGCTGCACATCCTTGTGGAAAGGAGCAGGTTTGCCATTCCACCAGATGCTATGGCAGCTGGAGTGCCAGAGAGCACATGGAAGAAGATGCAGTTTAGCAAATGCCTGTGCCTGCCACACAAAGTCAAGCCCTTACACAGAGTGGGGACTCCACTGGGGATGGCTGATGCTCGTGGCTGAAGCACCAGACCTGGCTGCACTCTCTGCCCCACGGAGGGCTCTGTGCAGCCATTGGGAAATTACTCTTCTTCTGTGCCTTGGTGGAAAATGAGCCAATTCCTTCTCTTCAGCCTTCCCCTTGTCTTTTGCACCTGCCCACACCTCTGCAGGCAAGCGTGCCTGGGTGGGGCTGAGCCAAACTCTGCCCAGGCTCCACAGGGACCTCGGGGCTAAGTGGCACCACACCAGCAGCCAGGGATGGATCCTGCATCCTACACAGCCAGTCCTGGCTGCAGGAAAACCTGCCCACTTCATTGTGGCTATTTTACTGTTAGGTATGTTTTTATTATTTGAGATCAAATTCTCTACTTACTTACATTTCTGCATTTTCCTATGACTTATTAATTTCCCGTTGGTTTACAGGTCAGGTTCTGCTGTCTGCAGAAATCTGGCACACAGTGAACGTCCAGAGGCTCTGGAGGATGACCTCGGCATGTTTATCTGTGTCAGGCCAAGTGGAGTGACCAGTATTTTAGTAAGTTTTGTGAGTGTTTATGTTATGCTAATTTCTATTTGATGAGCCTGTACGCAGGGTGGATACAGAACCACAGATGGATAAAACCCAAGATAAGCATACACCCCAGAAATCATTATTAGATTCCAGATAGAGTAAACTATCCAAAGTCCTGAACAGAAAATAAAAATTTATTGACTGTTAATGTGATTCATGGAACAGCTGTTTGCCAGTCACACTGGGCATTCCTGTGAGATGAGATCTCATTTAATATTAATGGTGCTATAAAAGCCTGAAAAAAATTAATGCTAGCCTTGATGAATCTTGCAAGCCTGAATGGTTCTATTTTACACACTAAAAGATGAGATGAGATTTATATATTTCATACATGTTTATGTTTCAGCCTTTTAAGTATTTGCATGCCTCAATAACCACTCTAAAAACAAAAATACTAAACAGAAACATTTCATGATAGTTTAGGCCCAGACAGAAAAATCAACTGTTGTTGAATTTGGTGTCTTGCCACAGTATTATTCTTTACTGCTACAATTTCTTTTGGAAAGTTTATTTAGTCTGTTCTTTAAATATTGCAGGCTGTCAATCTAAGCTTGAAATTTGATGTTAACATGAAAAAACCCTATGTTTTAGTAATATCAAACTTATGAGTAACACTAAAGAATTCAAAGTTGAAGTTGAAACTTCATCTTAAATGTTTCCCTTGTGTTGGTTACTGATGCATGCACTTCCCAGAATGGAACAGCAGACAAATGCGTGCACACTTGCTCTGAACAGAGTCTCCTTTAATACAAAACAAACAGGAAAGTCAACTCTAATTTTGTGGTCTGACTCAGGCCCCAATTCAAAAAGCACTTAAACATATGTTTTCAGTATCGTTCCTAACCGAGGTGCCCTCCTGAGTGCAGACATGAAGAGAACTTTCTTGGAGATATGTAAGTAAAGATTGCAGCAAATGGTTGTGTTTTATGGCTCTGACAACACTCATGTTTTGTTTGATTTCAGCAATCCTGTCAATTATTAATTTTAAAGACAGAAAAAAAAATACTAAAATACTGCAGTACTGTAGTAATGTAGCCATTGTGACTTTGATCTGATTATAAAATCCTGCCTGAGCACACCTGAAATTTGCAATGAACAGACCACACAAAAAATGTAGGCAGTGCCTTGTCAGCTCTCCTGAAGGTGGGTGTTGCCTATGGCATCCAGCAGAACAGGAGAGACTTTGTCTATCAGTCAAATACAGCAGGATTAAAAAAAAATGTTGCTTTCCTTCTAGGGTTTTTATAGATGAAAATTAATTTCAGGGCTATTTTTTATGCAAACATGTTTTTGTCATAACATTGAATATAAAATGCATTCTTTGCCCCTCCTGCTACAAATATCATATGGATAATTCCTTATAGGTGGAATAAATTACCTGTTGAAGCTAAAGGTGCATTGAGTATGTGATAGCCATTCTGCCTCAGAGGATTGAAGCAATGGGATTCCCCTGTGAGCACATCACTGCTGACAGACTGGTCCATTGTTCTGTAGCAATCTCCGTAGTGGAAACAGTTTTGTATGGAGTGAAAGCTGCCTTGGTAACCTGAAAGCAGATATTGCACACAATTCAGTCCTTCTGCAATGGCACTACCTCCACTTCTGTCACAGCATTTCATTACTCTTGGGGGGTTTCGTTCCTCAGTTTTGACTTTGGAAAAATGATTGTCCTGCTCTATAAAGTGCAGTTACAGAAAAGCTGCATCAGACTCGGTCCCACAAGGTGCTGTGGACTGTGATCCCCATCAAGAGAAAATCTCAAGGATGGGCTTCATTTCAAGCAGTAGATCAGCTGAACACAGTCAATGGCACACTTGGTTCCAAGCTACGGGGTGAGCCCTCCACTGGATCAGGTCCAGGATGCTCAGCTCCTAAGGGAATGTCTCTGTAATGAATCACTGTTAATTTAAATACAATAATGCAGTATTTAAATGAATAGCACTGCTCTGTTTTCAGTTAAGTAAAGTCTTTTGCCATCCAGTGTGTGCTGTGCACTGCTGGAGACAAAACACCTTCACAGGTTCCTCAAACTTCTTTCCCAGACTGCTCTTGATTCAAATGAACTCCCTTTCACTGGACACAGGGGACCACAATGTGCAGGTAAAATTGCTCCTAGAAGTGTAGGACTGACTGCAGATAGTTGTCAGGTGAAGACTGAGTTCAACCAGAGGCTCTTCTGCTTCTGCAAAGTGCTGAGGTAGATCTGTATGGTCTCTGCTTGCCTCAGTCTTTTGGGGCATGTTTGACTTTCATCCTCCACATACACAACATTTCTTAGATCCTGGGTTTTTTTCCCCAAGTATTGTATTATCAGTACCCAGCAGTTTGGCTTTTGCCATCAGAAGTTGTGAATGAGTTGTAGACAGCAAAAGAAGATATTTAACATTAAAGGACAAATGAACTGCTGAGGAAGGAATTTTGAAATGTATAAGTTGTTCCAACATCCTAAAAAATTGTAGTGTGTTCCCATAAGGATGATCTCAAAGTACGTCACAATATTTAAACCAACCATGGCCTGATTTAATTCTCTTCTTTCCTCCTGCCTCAATAAGCTCTTCCTTATTCTAGGTGTAATGCACACTAACTGCACATTCCTATCAGCTACCCCTTTTCCTACCTTCTCTGAAATTATTCTCCTTCCCTTAAATGCAACTGAAGTAAACCAAATTAAGCATGAAGTCTAGCAGAATGTGCTTCAGAATTTTCCTCTAATTGCCAGAAAAAATATGGAGCTGTTGTCTTTCTTCCCTCAGTCTCACTCAGCCTGAAACACTTCCTCAGGAACTTCCTGCAGAAGCTCGGGGCAGTTCAGTGAATCCCAGTCACAGCCACGTTTCCCCGTCTCCAGCTGACAGCTCGGCCCCACTCACAGCAGAGACCCACCCTGCAGGGCTGCTGGGCAGCTCTTCAGTCTGTTTGTTCAGAAATTAAATCCCTGTGCCTGTCCCCAGAGCACCTGGGGCTGTATGGGGTGAACGTGCCCCTTACAATTCCTGCAGTGTGCAAGCTCTCTCCTGTTCACTAAGATCTCCCTCGCTTTTCTGTGTTTTCCCTCTACTACCAAAGTCTGACCAAGCAGACAATACCAGGCAAAGCTCGGGGTCTGGTCACTTCATATTTCCTAAGGTGGCAATAAATAAGCCCAAGTAAGGCAATTCTTGAGTAGAAATGCAATCAAATCATTGAGTGGTGAAAGATGTGCTCTGAAGCTTCCCAGTTTATTATGTGCTTTGGCAGAATCTGCAAGGATTAGATGTTTAATTTCTTGAGAACGTATGAGCCGCTACAAAATACCTGAATTGTTGGTGTCCATGATTAGTGAAATCCTAATGGATGACTCTTAAAGACACTACACACTCTGTACCAAGGCTGCTCATATTTGCTGCTATGGCAAACGCAGCCCAAAAATTTGGAAAGCTGAGCATTAAATGATGCATGTCCTTCCTTGGAATAAACAGCCAGCCACCTCTATTTACTGCCTGGAGAGTCTGCCTCAAAGAACCAAGGAGCTCTTATGAGAGGTAGCACAGCCCTCTTTTGATGTGGTTTTAGGTACAGTGTGTTATTGACTGGCTTTGATAATTACCCTTTCTGTTTACAAAACACAAACTCCTTGCTGTAAGCCTTCTAAAAATACATCCTTGTGAGATGAGCAGTGAAAAAAAGAGACACTTGGCTTCAAAGGAGGCACAACTAGTTGCAGAGAGCACTTAGATGCATTGCTAGAGAAAAAAAATGAACCTTTTCCAGAATGTCTGCTACAGACATCACTTCTAGGGAAGGCATGACGTGTATTTTCTCTGTCCCTGTAACTGCTGTCCTTCCCTTGTGCTCCCAGGCTTGCCTTTGTTACATCAATTAAAAATCTTCATGATCTACAGAACTGGCACAGTGGCTTTAGAAAAGCAGAGACCAGCCAAGCATGACAGAACTGGATTGAAACTAGTTGGATCCAGGGTTTTCCCAAGACCTGTGGGGAAAGGTTATTTTGAAGTGTTTTGAGTTACACTGTCTGGAAATACCTGAAGCAGAGAACTGCCTCAGAATCAGTCTGGAAAAGAACTGCCAGCAGCAATGAAATTCTCTTTTGGATTGCAGTGTTTATCCCTCAGCACCACTGAGAGATAATCTGAGAAAGCAGAGGAAAAAGTATCCCTGGAATCACCCAGTGAAGAGGGGGGTGTAGGAAAATCCTGGTGCTACTGCACTGCTGAGTTCATCAGGACCTGATTTCTGCCAAGTGCTTCACAGAGAAAATACAGAGAAATGCACCTCCCCTGTTCTAATGTGCCTGCAAGGTGGGATAAATGCAGGTATGAAACTAAAGAAAATACATGGAGTGAGGAAGGGAAAGGGTGCAGCAGGAACACAGCTCAGGTAGAACAAAGCATGACACTAAAAATGGGATTTCTGACCCTTTGGGTTAATTGCATTTAGTTGTGGTTCCTTTACATTTCTTTAAATGCTTCACTGAGAAAATATGGGGAATTAAAATATGATTAAAATCCCATAACCAAGCATTCAGTTAACAACCACATATGGTTGATTAGAGTAAACTAAATAGGGAGCATTTTTTACAAGTTCTTAAAGAAGACTCCCTTCAGCAGTTAAAATACAAAAGTAAGCAAGAAGGCTGGTCCAGTGCAGACATCCCTGCTCCTTCTAGAGTGCAAATCTGTGGTACCAACTTGGCAATAAGTGTTTCACCAATATTTTTTTTGCCACGTGGATTTCAGGTTTTCCTTCAGTTTTGATTTAAATCAAGAATTTTCTGAGGTTATTTTCAAGTGAAGAATTTACTAAATGCCCTGTCAGTTTAAATGATCACTGCTAAATGTTTTACGTAGTGTAGATGTAGAAATATAACAGTTCATAAAGGAATAAACTGAGTTCCAAACATAACATTTAGTTAAAATTTTGCTTTGAAATAATTTGTGGCAGAAAAGCTGCACTTAGCCACTTCACACAGTGCACTGGCTGCCTCTGCTTCTCTAAGGCACAGCCTAGAAAACTTCAAGCAGCTTTAAAATGAATGATGTAATGAGCAAATAATTGGAATATGGCTATTAAATGCCATCTAGTTATGTTATGTCATTTACATGTATTTGCAAATAAATCTCAGCTTTTCAAATTCCATAAAATTTCTGACAAGAAATCATGTCAGGTATAAATAACTACAGGATTCCATTGCCTGCCAAATTCTTTCAGCATGTAATGATTTCCATGTGATCTTACTACAGCTAGGTTAAAACATATAAATAATGTCAGCTTGTTCTTTCATTATCAATATTTCTGCTACCAGCCTGACGAAGCTGCCATCTCCTAAAAATTCCACATCCACACTGTTTATGTGCTTCTGTACAAATGCCTGGTTCTACACTAGGTTTATGTGGTGTACCTTTTTTTGGCAAAAATTCAAAACCCCCAAATTATTACAGATTCCATTAGAAAAATGTGCTATTAATGAACTGAGAGGCAAAAGAAAGAAAAAGTAGAGCAAGTACAGCTAAGTACAGGTTACAGATAATTGTTTTCAAAGGCTGCTAATCAAAACTGATTTTGGAATGACCATTTCCATAATTAATTTATAATAATACTTCAACATTTGGCCAAAGTGGAAAATTATTGCTTTTTCAAAACCACATGACATAACACTTAGAAAGCAACAATTCATTCAAAAGGAAATGTGGTTTTCTTAAGGAATAAAGTCAATTTATTTAAGTGGTTCAAAACTTGTTCTGTCTATGCATTTGTTTCTGCCGTAGTAATGAGCTGCTAAACTTTCCTCTTGTGGCTTGTAGTTATTTAGCTCATTACAGCAACATAATCATATATCATTATATGCTATCATAAATCTGCCACTTCTCCCTTACAGAGTTAATCTTTTTAAATTGAATAATCTGTTGAGCATCAGGTTGAGTTAGTTTTTCCTTCAGCACAAATCATTAAATATAATCTGCTTTAACTTTTCAGACTAAGCCTGTCTGACCAAAGAGCAAAAACCCTGCTCAGAGAACGAGGGGCAGAGGGAACTGCTGGGATACCCAACCCCATCCCAGCTGGGAGCTGCTCACGGGTTTGTGCTCAGGCTCTTGCAAGCAGACAGATGTCCTGCACACTTCTTTATTGGGAATATTTACCATATTTTAGCAGCTCACCATCTGGATTGCATAACAGATTTCTGAAATATGCAAGCTTCTGTTACTGGAAGAATCTGTGATAATAATATCTCTTGCTAATCTGTGCCTCAAAAATTTCAGGAACATTAATTAGTTCCCACAGCGGAACTCCAGAATAGGTATGTAAGCTTGCAATTAAAAAGGCTGAGTAATTGAGAACAAAAAATGTTTCAAATTAAGCTGTGAGACAGCTGCTTACTGCTCCCATTCCTGTCCTTGAATCCCACAGGCACTCTACAGTTGAACAGAGTGCATTTGCATGTTACTATAGAACATAAAACAAGCTAAACTTCCAAATAATAAATGAAAAGTGTTTGTTTTCTTTGTCTAATTCCATGTCTTGTGCATCACTATGAGTGGACTGAGCAGGACACTGCCAAGGTGTGCCTCAGCCCATGTATTTTGGGACTGGATGGCTCTTGCAGGGTCACTCTCCAGGCTGGATGACCAGTTAGGGGAGGTGCAAGGCCAGCAGCCTTCTACTGAAGGACCTGAATAAATGCAATAAATCTGCTGTTGGGACAGCTTTCCCCATTATGATGACATATCACAGCAGGGACCTGTCTTAAAATTTCCGTCTGTATATACATCAATCCAGTTTAAAAACTGGACTTCCCACTGAAATGCTGACAGTATTAGCCAAATATGAAAAACCAAAATAAATTCTTTCTCTCCAGCTAGAAATTAGAAAAGCTGCAAAAAACAAGAAGAGGGAAGAGTTACCTTGAGATCCCTGCTGTACAGACTGGTTGGGAAATGGAGTGTACGGTGTATTTGGTATCCCAGAAAACTGCTGCCCGTTGGGTGACTGGCTGTGGGATGATGGAGAGCCGTGTTTCTGCAAGAGGGAAGGTGGAACTAAAGCTTTCAGGGGACTGACAAGCGGAGAGATTATGTTGGGAGCAAGCCTAGAAAAAGAAAATACAGAAAAACTTCACATATCACATCATAATATGGCAAAATGAAATACTGGTATGAACTATTTCCATAACGGCCAAACCATAGAGAACTCTGTTTTGCAGGTACTAATTATATTGAAGGAAAGGACAACAATGCAGTGCTACCTTCAGATATTTGCTAGGAGGCAAGAGAGTTAGAGAAGGAATTCTGTTCCTTTACACTGACTTCCTGCACTCGCCATAATGACAGGATCAAAATGACACCACTCCTCAGTGAGCAGCTTAAACACAGCTCCATTTGATTTCCAATTTTGTGAGCTGAGATACATGTCTAGAAACAGAAGTGGGAAAATGTAGCTGGAATGAGTGAATGCAAGTAAATGGTTTCAGTGCCTTCATAGCTTGATGGGGTAACGCTGTACCAGGGTCAAGCTGCAGCCAAGACCAAACAAAGTGTTAGTTTAGTTTCACTCTGCTGACGAGCAGAGTGGATCTCAGCTGTGACAAGGGGCCCTGTGCTCCACAGCCCTGTCACACAGCACAGGCAGCATGGGGAGCTCTCAATACACTCTCTGCTGCCTCCAGAGCTCTTGCTAAACCTAAGAAGGACCTCTCTGAGCAGCACCAGAACCTTCAGATGCTGCAAAATCCACCTCGCTGTCTGAGAGCCACCCTGTGGAAACTTCCCAGCTACAGAACCCGAGGAAGAAAAACAGAACAGCCTCTGCAGGTTGCAATAGATGTCACCGAGTTGGAAAAAAATACTGAGCACCAACCGCTGGAGGCAGACAAAAATTAACTAAATAAAGCCTTCAGTCTCTCACTGCTGTCTTCCTCTACCCCTGCACAAGCTGTTGAAACACCATAAACCATCATTTCACACGACGGCTTCTTGGAGCAGTTGGACTGACCTTGGGAGCAAGGCTGTGCTCCAGTGAGGGCTAAGCACTACATGGGAGTGTGCAAGAGGTAAACAGAGGGGAACTGTGAATAAATGGTGACAACAGCTTAACCAAATTTAACATGAGAGGCACAGGAACGCTGCCAGAAGCTGTCACAGTGACACTCTAATTATTAGAAGGGGTTTAAATCAACCAATTCAAGCCCATCCTATGCTCAGATAATTCCATCTCCCAAAACAAGGAAGCAAGACCCATAATACAAACCACAAAGACCGAATCTCCCCAAACTAAACTGAGGAATTAAACTAATGTTGTTAAATGGGTGAAGGCAAGGATATTTTCAAGTCAAATAGCAAGAACTGGAAAACATTTTTTGTTTTTGGTGAGAAAGATACCCCCTCCAGTAAGTGCTGATCAGTAATATGTAAAATAAAGAGGGCTACTGTCGAATTAAAGGAGCCAGCATGTAAGGAGAAAAATATCCTATTTGTTCTGGTTTGGAAAAGGCCTGGGTCTGCAGAGGTGCCAAAAAGGGACCGGGGGATGCCGGGGCCACCTGTGCCCCGCTCAGCTCAGGGACCAAACGCTCTCTGGAGCCCGCGCTGCTGAGGAGCAGATGCCGCGGAAACACCGAGTTTATTTGCGCAGCAGCGGCCAAACGCCAGGGGCAGCTCTCCTGGGGCCGCAGCTTTTCCTCACAGGGCTCAGCGGGGCCGCAGTCGGACCCGGGAGCTGCCGTGAGCCGCATTCCCTGCGAGTGCTCTGCCGGCCCGTCCCTGCAGGACGGCTGCTCCAGCCGGGGCTGCCGCAGCCGCGACCTGCGGGACCCGCACGGCCCGGCCACCGGCCCCTCCTCCGGGACAGCCACAGAGGCATCGTCCTCCACGCGCCAGCAACGCTCTTAGAAGCCTGGAAATGCTTCTATCTGAAAGGAGATTTAAAAGATTGCAGTTGTTTTCGTTAGAAAGATAATAGCTAAAAGAGCTCACGATAGTGACATTTATATGGGTAATGACCACACACACATTTAAAAGAGAAACAAAAGACGTACTAAAAACTCCAATGCTGGGATGAGCCAGAAACCACTCTGAATAGGGGAGGGAAATGCTTCTGGGGAGCGAGTCCTCTGCAACTGCCTGTGTTGGGTTTCCTCTGCCTGCTCTTGGAATGTCTTGTCCCGGCTACTGCTGGGAAACGCAGCACCCCATAGAGACCTGCCGGGCTGCTCCCAGTGCTTTGTTAGGATGGGCCACCGTGTTTCTAAATTCTATGCAATCATGCTGCTTGTCGAACAAAAATGGTACACTTAGGTATCCAGCTGTGGGAATACCGAAAATCCCAGCTTCCCTACCCAGTTTAACTACTCCCAGAGGCTACTTAAATCTTAACCATGGGAGAAGAATTTTTTATTGTTATTTTTAAAGCAGTGCTTGTCCCCACTCACACTCTTGCAATCCTGTTTTTCCTCTGTGTGAGCTCAACAGGGTTTGTGCCTCGAAACCTTTGCGATGGATGTTCAAGGGTGGAGAGGTCCCCTGCAAGGCCAGAGGGGTGCAGGCCCGGCTCCAGCTGGGAATGCTGGGCAGCTGTGGAGCTGCCAGCTCGCTGCTCCCGCCGGGCACGGCTGCCCCGGCGCTGGAGCTCAGCAAACATTGCTGGCTGTGGGCAGCTGTATCCTAGGAGCAGGAACCTGAGCTGAAACCCTGACAGCTCCGGCAAACACTGGAGCATCGCTGCCTCCTCTGCATCAAGAGAGCTTCACAGCGTTGAGCAGTTCACCATAAAAACCTGCTATGTTCTGCTCGGGCTCTCCCAACAAGGGATTTAGTATGTTTCCTGGAAGTTAAGGTACAGTTTTCACTTTACTCAGCAGAAGAATTTGGCTATGTTAGCACAAGTGGCCAACATGGGGATCTGTGTCCTTAAAATATTCATCACAATCCCTACAGCTCAAGCTGGTCCCTAAAATATTACTCCGTGTGTGTGTTCATGTGTGAATGTGCTCTGGCACGCTCAAGGGGAGGTTTTCATCAGTGAAACTGTCCAGTCTCCAGTGCCGTGTTTTTAATTCTCTCCTGAGTATCTGCCTACTAATTAGGTTGCTGTGATACTCAGGTTGTTAAAAGAGGAGGAATTATTCCTGATACAAATTAAACAGATAATGCATTAGAGCCTAAAAGGTGATGCCTTCTGTGTGGAAGATGAAACACTGAAAGACTTACAGCAGGAACTCAGCTGGATACACTAAAATTCCCAGGCAGCAGCTCAGGCATGTGTGTTTCAATAACTAATAGCCTGCACATTTCCTGTTAATACTGTACTACAACCACAGTTTGCTTTGGTTTGGAAAGTAATAATAAATATATACCATATATTTTACCTTAATTGTAACTTGCATAATTCAGTAAATTTGCAGGTCCTTTGGGGCCTTTTAATATATATCTGTGCCTATATATAGCCATATATAAAGAGATATAAATACTCTCACAGGCATGAAAAAAAATCCATATCCTTCCTTAATTCATTACATTTGAGGGCTCCTGGCTCTGTGGAATATTTCTGCTGAGGGCCATACAAGGGTGTGATGGGGGAGCCTCCTCTCCACCCTGTCCAAGACACAGGAGCAACAGGACACACACCACAGAGAGAAGGAGCCTGGCTAGAAACAAAAGGAACATTTTGCTCACACAGCATGCCCTGGCCTGTGCCATTCACAGCCACAGGAGCCACAGAATCAAACAAAATACCTATTTTTTTACGAAGGGACTGAATAATTTAATGGCCAAAACCAACATTTCCATGCTAAGCGAGGGGTAATCACATCTTGTGCTTCAGGATGTAAAGTGATCGCCCATGGAGGCAGAGAGGAATTCTGCTCTCTTCACTCCCCACACAGCTCAGGGTGACTGGCCACGTACTGGGGGCCTTTTCCAGTTCCCCCTGAAGCACCACTGGAGGATGGTGCTGGAGATGGAATTCCTGTCTGAGGGAGCCAGGATTTCTGGTGGGATTGCAGGTCCAAAACTTCCTCTGAGGAGGCATCAGCAGGCAGTCAAGGAAAAGGACTGCTCAGAAAAACCTGTGATTCACACACACAACCAAAAGGAAACACTGGGAATAACTGAGCCTAACTCAGTAACCACCTTGTCAGTGGCACTGTGCACATTTCTGCACCAACAGTACCTGAAAACGTCCAGCTCCACAGCCCTTCCCCCAGGATCTCCGGCAGTCAAGTGGGATTCTACCCACAAAGAATCATGAAACCAAGTGTCAGTCATGGACAACAAACCAGTTCCTCAGCTCTACTGGAAAGCATTTGTCACCCACATCAATGGGAATACCCAGAAATCTTGGTCCTAACAGAACGACTTTTTAAAAGGGAAAATTAAAAGTCAAAACATAGAAAAGATTGACCTTCCTCTCACTTTCTAAGTGCACACCTTTGGAATCTCAAACAGAAATCTCACTAAAACTTTTTATAAACGTTCTTGTGATCATGCTTTAACAATAAATTTTGGATGGTTGAAGTTTATATTAAATTGTAAGTAAGGCCTGTGTGAGGGAACTACCTGTGTAGGCCATGAGCTAGCAGTGACCTACAGAAAACACAACTAAAGGCTACAAGTACCATGACTTTCCTTTAGAATTACTGATCCTGTCTGCACTCTCAGCCTCCCCAAAAATGCAGGGGTGTTTAAGGATCTCTGTATTCTCCCAATGCACACCAAATGTCCTGTTCCAGTATCAGTGCAACATAAAGAACCACAATGAGATTTCCATCACAATGTCTGGATAGGTGTTTTCTATACATCCACAGTGCTTAGTCTGAGGAAGAAGTAGATTTGCCCTTTGGTTTAGTCTTTGTTTCATACCAGTTCCAGGACAAATTAACAGAATAAGAAATCATAAAGCTTCTTTCAAGATAAGAGAGCTTGACTAGACCTTGACTGCCAAACACTACATACAGTATACTTAGTAAATAGTGAGTGGAACTGAAAATTGAAAAATAATGAAAATAAATTTAAACTAAGATTTTAAAATTATAAATAGGAATGAAGTATTTAGGAACTGCAAATGGAAATATGTTAGACAGGGATGTCTCCAATATGAAAACTGTCTGGGTTTGGTTTTTTTTTTTAATGGCATGATGGCTTGATTGGCAGATTCCTCAGCTAGACAAAGAACCTCAACCCATATCCCATTGAGTTCAGTGGAAATGGGACCAAATCCAGGCTGAAAATCATCTGTACTTTATGTCAAATCATTTTTTGTATATTTTGGGTTAGAAGACTGTTCTGTAACAGTTCCATGCACAGCAGTACTGCCAGATTGAACAATTGTGACTTTTCAGAATAATGTTTTAAGTCAGATTAACATGAAGAAAAATAGCAAACAAAGCACAAACCAAAGAGTAAGAAGCACAAACCAAAGCAGCTCTACATTTTATCTGAAGTGCTGCACTGTAGCCACTCACAGGAACTGAGAGTTTCCAAGAGATGAGGTTCTCCCATAAAACCCAGCACACCAACCAGTTCATTCATAAAATCTCTCCCTCAAGCATTATAGTCACTGATATTGTGAGAAAGTCCAATTCAGTTCCAGGACCAGGAGATTATTTTTTTTAATGGGAAAAAAAGTTAACACGGATTTTCATCTCTTCCCATAATATTAAAAATGATGTGTAAAGCTCTGCTAATCAGGTCCCTGGATAGAGCCCAGTCTCTGGCCACGTGTTTCTGTTCTGGGTCTTGCCCTACGGGAATTTCTGTCAGCACATGCTCAGGAAACAGTTACACCGTTCACTCTTTTGGACTTTTTTGTAAGACAGACTCTATCTGAAGTTTGGTGAACCTTTGCACTAATTACTGCCAGGTGCCTCTGGCTATGTTTCTGGAATGCAAGGAATCTTTTCCTTCTCTTCCTCTTTCTTCCTTTCTCCTCTTCCCCCCCTCTCCCTGATATATAATAAATCCTTCAACACAGATCACCTTGCTGGGCATCACTGCATTTCTTACCTTTTCCTAAAAACAATGAGCACCCAAGTCCCAGGGCTGTGACACAGGGCTGTGACACGGGGCTGTGACACGGGGCTGTGACTCCAGGGTACAACAAGGTACTCCAAGGTACAGCACCTTGTGTGTGACATCCTGAAAGTACTGCCGAGGCAATGGCAGCCTTCTTCTGGCTTTTAGACAAATACGAAATACTAATTTTCACTCAAAATGCTGCCTTGGATTACCAGGATCCAGTTCTGCACCTTCCCTCACCCACACTCTGAGCCAAGTCCACAAGTGCAGGAGCTGCTCAGCTCTAAGGAGTAAGAGGGGCTTCATAAATATTATGGAGAACACCATCCACAGGAACTTTCATGTGACTGAAGAGTCACAGGTCATTTAATTGCCTTAGAATATTTTTAGTGATATCAATAACAGTGATACAAAAACAATTTCATGTTCAGAATCACAAAGGAGCCCTAAGAGTCCTCTCCTGGTACACTCAGGGGTTTTCTGTGTGGGTCTGCTCTTGGGCCCAGAGGGGCTTCCTGAAATACTGAAATACTCCCTGTCTGCTCTAACAAACACATGTGCTCGTCTGAGAGGGGCATAGAACATAACTCAGTGTTTGTCACGCGTTTCATCATCTACACAAGCTCATAAAACACACAAACACACTTATTCTGTGTAAAATGAGTATCTCTGCAATTATTCTGACCTGAGATGTGCAATTTCTGCAGAGCAGTTCCTCCCAGGAATCATTATGGGAACCGTGCCACTCCAAAGGATGTTTGTATTTATAAGGGTTTGTTTAATAACCTCTGAAATGAAGCTGATGAATTGCTACACTACACGTGAGGGAGATTTGAAAAATTATTCTAGTTTATAATCTAGCAGGAAAAGGTACTTTGGAGTGAAATAAAAGCCTTATTAATATGGTAAAATAAATATAAAAACATATTTAAATAAAGACCAGTGCCTTACGTTCAGGTGATTGCCAGGAAGTCAATTACAAGGACATGTAATCAAACACAGAGACTGTCTACTCCAGATTATCTGGCATGTGCTGCATGCTTGACTGATCTATCTTATTTCAGTCATTTAAGGTCATTATTCTGTGGCAAACAGGCAGCAAGACACTTCCAGGTGGGCTCTGTGCAGGTGCTGATGTCTGCTGTCTTCAGGTGTGCCAGGTAGAACACACTACCCTATAGTGGGAGATGCTAAAATAGCCTCATCATTTGTTACACCATGATAAACTCCTGTGTTTGGTGTATATGGTTTGCATCAAACTGCAGAAGTTTTGCTTAAAAAACTAAACAAAATTTGGGGAAAAAGAGAAGAAAAAAGCTTTACAGATGTTAAGTGTAAATCTAACTACAGATAAACCCAGTAATGGCTAAAATCATTAATGTAATGCAGAAGAGCTCTGGCTGAATTAATTTTAAATGCTTTCTGAGTTACTCTGACCATCTCCTTTAACCTCCCACCTTCTCCTGTAACTCTCTGATTTCTCAGTTTTCCTTACAGTGTCTCCTCTGGGCAGGCACCATGGCCCCTACTTTGAGAGGCACTGGTGGAGGCTCTCTTCCGAGTGTCAGTCCAGACCTCTCAGAAACTCAACTGAAACACCTGCCCACCTATTTCTGCTGATGGACAAACAATATTTACCCTGGGATCCAGCACCAGGTTATCCTTAACTGTTGAGGTAACTATTGCATTAACTGTTGAAGTAAGCCTATGCTAATGCTAATTTTGCTTTAAGGGGAGGGGGGAACCTGTATCAGCCTATCTGGACATGCTTATGAATGAATTCTGATCCCATTTTCTCCAATGAGATAAATGACTTGGGATTTGAAAGCAGATGCTTTTACTTACTGATTTTCTTTGTTTGGTGGGGCCCAGTGCCGCACCTGCACATTGTTCTTTCTGGACACATGTACTGATGCCCCTTTTGCGTGCTCAGATCTGTAACACTGAGATAAATTATGAAGGGTTCTTGGCTTCCTCCATTGAAAATGTTTTCAGCTGTCAGAGATATCTGTTTCTTGTTACTGGTTTTAGTGCTTTTGAAGGGAAGACTAAACCACTGACTTGTGTATTCTGTTATAAATGAAGAGTATTCTCCAATGGAATCCACAGAGAATGAGGGATGGATCTCCTTGGTCTGTTAGAAAATCTGTGCAGGTATTTAGTTCTCCGAAGTATTTCTAGCGAGTAAAAGTTTCTTTCCTACAAAGATCCTAACAGCGTGTCAATTCCTAGTCCACTGATTTATATGAGCTCACAAGCTTCATTTAAAAGATTAATCAATAAACAAGGTTAATAAGAATCAGATGTAAGTGGCTAATACACCTAATTGTCAAGTAATGAGAATTAGGAGCACAAATCTATTTTCCTACCTGGCCTGGATCCTGCCAGCTCAAGGAGATAGCACAGGAAAGAATCTCCCCCACGCAACTGACAAGATTTTATCCTGTTTAGTTTCAAGCTTAAAAATATCAGGGATTTCAAATCTGGTGTTCCCTGGTTGAGCAGAAGGGAGGCTCTGTGTACCTCATGTTACTTCATGTAAAAAGAAGCAAAGGACTAAGTTTTTAACAGAGAACTCTTTACACTGAAGTATTCCTGTGGTATTTGAAATAACAGGTGCTAAGAAGCAAGCAAACAAAAACTGTGATGTTTAAGCACCCTGATTAAAATGTCTCTTTTCACTTGATAGTTCTTAAATCCCATTTCTTGTGATTTTCTGCGGGGGTCAGTGTCACTTCAGGGGGGGCTGGCCCCTGGCTTGAGTTGGCTGCAGTTGGCTGGGGAGAAGTCCAGGCAAAGGGAGTTGTGTGAGCCCTTCCCTCTAACCTTGCTTAGAGCTAATCCTTTATATTAAAAAGGCTCACCAGCTTTGGCTCAGAGTCCTCATTAATCACCACCTCTGCACATCACAGATGTCTTAATCCCACTACTTCTTCATTTACTGGTGTGTTTACAGAGCAGAAATTACCTAAATTACTGCAGGAACATAAAAAACTGGTTTCACTTTCCTTTCCCTTGGAGACACATCACCTTCCCAATCAAGTCATTATTTGTCAGTGCCCCAGCTCCTGTTGGGAACAGAAGTGCTGTTTGTCACAGCAGCACAAGTGACAGAGAGCCTCAGTCACACACACAGGGATCATGTTCAGGTCCTACAAAGTTACCTTGTTGGGCCATTGCACTAAATTGGTGTAAATCCCAAACCTGGTGCCACCACTCAAAGTCACTTAACTTCAGTCAGATCAGTTTCATTAAAGCTGATAATTTATCACACTGAATATTTTAAATTGCAATTTACAGAGATATTCTACAAATGAAACTAAGTACATTTTTAAATGACTTGGATAATAACAGCTAAAAAAATAGTAGAAAGCAAGCCAAGTGCAACATTCGCCCAAGATTTAACACTAAAAGCTGTTTTTCTGTCCTCATTCTGCTACAAATCAAAATAGACTATTTTTTGCAATGGGCAAGATGAAACCCAGTTTGACATTATACATGGCAAATGCTACAAGAAATGCTAAAAATAAACCCTTGCTACTTGAAATAAAAAATAAATACACATTTTAACCTGGATCGTGCTAAGCCTACTTTCTGCATGCTGAAGTATTCTCAGCCAACAACTTTTAGCTAAATTAATATCAATATACGTAGATTTTTTTAGTGTAGCATACACTTCATTCCAGAATTTGAAGAAATGTGCTTCATATTGAATAAGGCCAGTATAAATACATTTGGTAATGAGGTCAGATTTTGTTAGAACATTTTCAAGTGAATTAGATAATTTTGTCAAACTATTTAAATGTCTCAGCAAACCATTTGGGAAAATTGACTGCTGCACTTGGTATTGACTTTGGCAAAGGACAGTGTAACATAGGGCTTTTTTTGTTAAAAAAAAAGAAAAAGCATCTAATGTCAAACTTGAGTAGACTATTTGTACCGCGCCTCATGTAGTTTTTGGCATCTTGCACATTTGATGACTCAGTAATTAGATTTCTTGATAGTAATCACTTGGTTCCTGCCACAGCCTGCACGATGTGATCCAGCCTTGTCATGGTCCCGATCCACAGAGCAGGAACTCTCTGCCTTTGCTCAAACCCCAATGCTGAGACAGCTGACAAATGAGGCCAAGCCCTCTGTGTGTGCCAGAGAGCTGCAGCAGTGCCCTGGAGGGAGGCAGTGGGAGGGGCTCCCTTCCCACTGCAAACCTCGGAACATTCCAGGAGGGATGGCACTGCCAGGAGCCGGCCAAGGGGGAACAGCCCTGTAATCCAGGGGCTCCAAGCATGCCAGTGTTAAGTGATTTTGCCCAGTTAAATGGATGGATGCTTTAAACAAAACTGTGCTAAATGAAACTCAAGGACTATTAGTTAGTTCAAAGTTTCTGTACTTGCAGTTAAGATGTCATGTACGGGCTGCATTTCAGCAGTCATGAATAATGTAAGCATAAAAGCATTAAATACACCAGAAGGATCTTGGACTGGGAATGACGGTGCTGAATGAAGATTATTTTGAGTTTAGAAAATGGTATTTGAGATGCTGAAAAATTCCAAGTAACTATGTCATGAAACTGGATGCCCTGTTTTAAAATAACTATTCAGAAATACATTCCAGTCTCCATTCCCTGACATTTGGCTCATGGTTAGGAATCTGTTATCTCACTCTCACATTTTGTCATAGGATATTTGGGCAAAGACTTTACTTAGGCACATGAGCACTGAGATAAGAAATCAGCACTGTTGTCTCCTCTGAGAAAGAATCTGCACTGCACTAAAGCTGGAATTGGCAGAGACAATTCTGATGGAAACTCTGGAGTGTCTGCAGCAGGAGCTCAGTGAGAGGCTCAGCCCACTGACCATGGTGCTCCTGCTGGAAGGGAAGTGCTGTGCTCTGGAATAGAGACACCAGGGGCAGGAATAAGAATTCATCTGGGAGCTTCTGACCCCTCACACTGGAAACTTGTCTGGTGCCCTCACCCTGGTCAGGCCTTTGCTTTCATTTCTTATTAGCAGGACCAGAACACAAAGTGCCTTAGAAACAAATCCACCTTCCTGACAGCCTGCTAAATCCTTCCCATAGTATAGCCTTATTTCATTTCATTTCATTTCATTTCATTTCATTTCATTTCATTTCATTTCATTCTTGGTTGGGATTTTTTGCCTTAACTCCCCTAGGAACCAACTCCAAGAGGAAACAGCTGAGCAGCACACTGGGAGCAGTCAGAGGGAGGGACCCCACTCCAACAGGCTCAGGCAGTCCCATTCTGCAGGGAAGAACAGCTCATGGATGACCTTCACTTTGGAATGTCTGTCTCCATTCCTCCTATTTGAGCTACTACCTTCTCTGCTACAGAAAACTCCCTATTTATCTGTAGTAATCTCCACTGCCTCCTGTTGGCCACAACTGTGCCATGGGAATGAGTCTGCCAACAGGAAATACAGGGTTGGGAATGTGGCAGGGCAGGGAAGGAGAAGGGCTGGGCACAGGCATTTTGTGAGACAAGGACAGGGTAAGTCTATCCATCCTATTGGGGGGGGACACTGGTACCTGCTACCAGCCAAGGTCAGAAGAGAAGGCTGAAAGAGCAGAGGGTACAAAAGCTCAGCTTGCTGCAGAATTCATTCCCCAATTAGGAAAATAAGAAGCACTAGTTTACTCCTAACTGAATTTTCTCCATCAGATTGTTCTCCAACCACCCCAGGTATAAATTTCCTTACCGTACCTCTTCCATGCCACACACACTCTGCCTTCTGCCCTTTGTTTAAAATCCTTCTGGACTTTCCTTGCACCATATAAAAGAAGAGAAAGTCACTGGACTAGGATGGGAAAACTCTACCTTTAATTGCTATATTTACTAAAGGACACCAACAGGTTCCTAGGGAAAGGAAATCCTTTAATCTCTCTGTATCTTAAATTCCCATCAGTAAAGCCAAATCAGAGTCCTTTCCCCATCCAAAGTGCTGGGAAGTAAAACTGTAAGTATGAATTTGAATTTGCATGAGGCCAGGCACCAAAGAAATCTGAGTGAAAAGGTTAGAGCAGAGTTTTGTGGCTTGCAGAGATTCTTTACTGTTGAGATGTTACGAGAGCCTTGAGCAAATGGTGCTTTAGAAATATCACACCCTGTAGCCATGCAATTGTATCCGTGCTGTAGCAGTGCAGTCCATACAATCAGTGGGATTAAACACTCTTCCCTGATTATGATCTGGCTGGGTAAAGGCTGCTGCTGAGAGATGCATTGCAGAAAACCTTATCAGAGAGCAAGGAAGTGAGAAAGCCCATGGCTCTGACACTGAGTGAGCCTTACTAAGGCAAACACAGCCTGATTCCTAGGTGAGTCATAGTTCGGGTTTTACCCTTTGAGATGCTTCTCATGTCAGCTGAGAAAGGTTCTCTGTGCTTATCCAAACCTATGAGAAGTCATCCAGCAAGAATTAAAAAACAAAATTAAAATCTAAATGCAACTGCATGCCATGAAAAAAAAATCCCATTGTGTTTTGTCAAAGACAAGAACAAGGCCCTGAACAAACTGATAATGATGTCCAAGTTTGCCCTCCTTTGCACAGGACATGGATGACATGACCTTCTGAGGTCCCTTGAAAACTAAATTACTCCATGATTCTAAAACAAACAAAATAGCTTTGTTTGGGCCAGTGTTTTCTTTTGAACAGCATCCATGCAAAGTAAAATAAACAATTCATCACCAGTTACCATGCCAGACACAGGCCCAGCACGTTTCACATCACACACATACCCATCCCTGGCACTCTCCAGCGGCGACTGGTGGTGATGTGGGCTGGGCAGGGCGGAGTCGAGGGGAAGGTGCCTTGAAGGAATGTCATGAGGAGGTGGCAGCACAGCTGGGGAGGGGCCGTTGTGGCTGGTGCTGGATCCACTGTACATGCCTGGGAACACACAGCAGTTGGCAAAAAATAAGTAAGGAAGCATCAGTAAGACCTGCGGAGTCTCCAACTCCTTCTCTATCCCCCACCCGACCCACAACCCCACAGCAGAGCCCCAGTGTGTCAGTGACCACCCCTGTGCCTGAGCAGTACTCAGAGCTGTGCATGGTACTTTGGCATGGGGGTGTCTCCTCTCTGACCCTGCCAGGTGCTCCAGGTGTTCCTGGACTCTACAGAGCTGTAGAACCCTCCTGAGAGCCACGAGGGCTTGGTGAGACTCCCACCGTGCCTTTCCCACAGCTGTGAGAGAGAACCCGCAGTGCTCAGGGGATGGAGCTCACACAGCAAAACAGACCATGGTACCCTGGGGTTTGCTGTTCATTTCAAATTCTGTAATTCGACTTTCCATTACTAAGCTGCTGGACATCCCAGACCATTTCAAATATCACACATTGATACAAATGAAACCCCAATAAATTAAATGCAAAGAGGAACAAGGAGAATTTTTTAATGAGATCATGAAAACAGGTTCACTAGTACAGAACTACTGAAGGAGTGTGGATGTGCCATTTTTGGGGACTCTGCTCTACCATGGCAGCAAGGCACCAACAGCCAAGTACCTACCATGCCCTCAAGCACACCTGTTGTTGAGGAAGCTTTGTCCAGGGCTCTTGGATGAAGACGCTGGTATTAAGGTTTTTTCTCCCTTCTGAAGAGTGACCATCCACTAAGACAAGCATCGCCTGCAGGGCCCTCACACTGACTTTTGGTGTGAAGGCTGCACTGAGGGCAGGTCTCTGTGGTGACAGACATCACATGGAGTGTGCAAATGGCACTTTATGGCAGGGGAAAAGGGCTGGTTCCTTGTCATGCTGTTCTGGCAAAAGTCTAGTCCTTGTCCTTCTCTTCCCAGTTTTTCTGCCTTTTTCATCTTCAAGTTTTGCCCACAACACATCTGCCACAGTCCTGTCCCACCCCCCCAGGGCATGTGCACATGGATGAGGACCAGAACTACGACTCACACTGTGACCTGAAGGCTGTGAGCAGCAGATGATGTCTGCCAGCTCCCAGTGTCCAGCTCTAGAGCACAGAGACCCCACACTCCCTCTGGGGCCTGTCTTTGCCATCTCTCCTCCTGTACCATTCATCTGTTCTTTCCCACTCAGTGTGTGCAGAGCTGCACATGCAGGACAGAGCCATGTGCCAGCTGTGCTCGGCCCTCTCCCATGTCACTGGCAGGGCTCTGGACTGCACCCCTCCCAAACACTCCCAGCAACACGGAACAAGCAGAAGGCAACATGAAAATCCAGAGCTGTGGAGAGTGTGTGACACCCTTCGGGTGGAGAAGCAACATCTGAATGTCAGCATCTGTTTCTGTGTGTGACTGAAGAGCAGAACCACCAAGGCAAGACTCCAGCCACCTTTGTCAGGGCCTTAAGATGAGTCAAAAACCCCTCATGAACGATGAGTCCTCAGCTGCTGACAGATCTAAAGCAACAAAACTGAACCATATCATCTCTGTCTCCAGCTAGACAGAACATTTGTCAACCAGCCAGTGAAAACAACTTGCTTTCTGCAGTGCACACCAGACAGAAGGGGCTTTAAGAAATCAGATGTTCCCAGGTGATGCGAGGATTTATTTGTCAAAGCTCCTCTGGTAACAGTAAGTCAGTAGCAAGGATGCTACATTGTGGAAATGCTTTTCCACTGGTGGCTTCAGTCCATTTCATAATACAACAGTTTTCACTTCCCTCAGATCCTCACTGTTCATACATTCCTTGTCAGGCTTGAAAAATGAGCCAAATTTGACCTCAACTGTTCAGTGTCACTTTGCACTTGAGCTCTATTTCCCACATCACCAGGTCAGGTATACTGACAGCACAGCCTGGAGGAAACTGCAGAACCTAAACCAAGCTGTTCATGCTCTAAGGCTCCCACACTGCTGGCCCAGCAGTAACTTGTGCAAAAAGCCCAAAAGCCCTCAAAAAAGGGTCATCTTAGCAGTGTGGTGGCCAGCAAACACACTCCATGTTTTATCTTTCAATCCCACCCCTGAACAGTTCATGAATGTTTAGAATGTCTCTCTCCTGGCCTGTTCCTTGAGGTGATGAGAAAGAGTAGCTGAGTACCTACAATCAGTGTAACCTTCTAGAGGAGCAAGAAAATGTTTAAAAAACCACCCCACAATTCTGTATGGGCAGCAGCTGAGTCCCACATGATCCCTGCACTCAAACCCACCACATCAGAAAACCAAATGAAACCAGAATCCCTGTCACCCCCAGTTTCTGCCACCCCCAATCACTCCGCAGAGGAGTTAACCCATCTGTGGAACTGCTGGGGTGGACACGCAGTGCCCACTGCTGGGCTTGAAGAGTTTCTAGCTGGGGCCATCCTCTCCCAGATCTATCTTTTGACCCCTGATCACACTTTCTCAGGGAAAAGGCCCCTGCCTGGACCTGTGCACTGAGGCTCAGAGAGTCTGTCATCAGTGACTTCTCCTCTCCCTGCATCTCTGTGCAGCACCACTCACACCCAGTTTGGCACGTGGTGTCCCCTTGTCCCCACACCCCCACCACACCCTGTGCTGCCTCACCCCAGCTCCCTCCCCACAAATCAAGGGGGGAAGAGCAGTTGCTAATCCAGTCTTAGTATAATTTTCAGTACTTCCAAAATTTCTTCCATCTACAGTTTTTATTCAGTTTATTTCAGCACTGAGCACTAATACTCTGTGTACCCGAAGTCACACAGAAGCCTTTGGAGCTGCTGTGAATGACTCCTGCAAGTGCAGCCCACACCAGGCCTGGGCACCTTGGGCCTCTTCACACACTGACCATCTCAGCTTGTAAATAGAAGTCATCAATCAGTATTTTAAATGGCTTGGCCTTTAACCTTAACATCTGTGGCCAAAACAGTGCTCTGAGCATCTGTGACCAGCAGCCTTTTCCCCCTCAGCTTTATGCAGAGAGCAGGCAAACAATAATAAAACCCAGAGAAAATGCCTGAGTGGGACCAGAGTGATACAAGCTCTTGTCCACAGGCAGAGTTAAACGTGTGTAGCTATGAAGCATCTTAGTTATGAGGAGGGAAAAAAGGAGGAAGATCTCAGCAAACAATGGGTTCCTCTGACTGCAGAAACATTCCTCTGCTCACTGTCTTACCTGCTTTGAAGTCAGACACAAAGGATGGGGCCTTTTTTAATATTTAGGGTTTTTTCTGTGATGGGCTTTCATCCCTGACATATTTAAAATGTGCTTTAACTTGGAGAAAGTCAAAACTGAAATTCTCCAGGAATCCAAGTGATCCCTAAAGCCCAGAGCTCTGCACATTAATAATGTGGTTTCTCTGAAAAAAAACAACACAAAAACCAAACTCAAAAGCCCAAACCATGAATGTTTTCATATTTCAAGTGGATTATGAAGACATCATACACTATATTTATCCATGTATAGCCTATATACAGAATTATACCTGATTTCTCAAAAAATATTAGCTTATTTGAAAGAGCAAATGTGCAATCACTGCAGACTATAGGTGGCAGCAGGAATGTCCTTATGCTTTAATTCAGTAAGGATCAGCACTTTGGTTTATATGCCCTAAATAATGACAGAGGAACAGTTTTGCCTGTGGATTGTACTGCACGTAAGATGAAGCAACTTGTTTCACTGCAAAACAGTCTTTCAAATCTTGATTTATTTTTCCCTGGCACTTGTTCATACTATGCATTGATGGGGTCTCATATGGAGCGACCTGATGGAAGTATCAGGGAAGATTTACAGTTTTTTTACAACATCCTGGTGATGGATTGATATAATCAGCACAGAAATCATATCAGACAAAGCCAGAGTTATAGACAGATAAAATCCTTCATTTCACAAGAGATTCTCTGAAATGACACTGAGAGGTTAGGGATGGTCTGTTTATCTGTGAGCTAATAACTCTTTTCCTGTTTTATTGTTGTCACTTGAAATCTGAGGCTGTTTCTGAGGTTCTGAAGTGCAGCCTGTTCTGAGGAAAATGTCACTGCTCTTTCCTGCCCTGCCTAGAAGGGGAGGCCAAGCCATGCTCCAGCTACCTGGGGCTGTCAAGGGGACAGCACAGGCCACGTGCTGCCCTCACAGACCTTATTCAGAGCAGGTGGCACAGGCAGAGACTGGAAATTAACCCTGAATCCCTCCAGCTTTCTCCCACTTTTCAAGGAGCCACATGTAAGCCCTGAGTGCAGACTCCCAGGGAAAGCATGTCAGAATGATGGGGTATTTCCCTTTCTACTCCATTCTGTTCACCAGTTACATTCCAACATTTTAATGCAATTTGAACTAGAAAAGAGGATTGGAGATGTCAAGCAAAATGCATTTTTTGTTTTGAAAATCTGGAGTAATAAAAAAAAAAGTGGGAGATTCTTGCAGAAGGCAGATTACAATTACACTGCTGGCCTTTGGGAGTGCCTCTCTCTGCTGCCTAAACACAGAACCTCAAAATGCACATCCCTGATTCAGGATCCTTTGCTGGGGTTCAAAAACTGTGAATCTAGATCTTATTTCCCACAGAAGGGAATGGGAAGCCTCTTTTTCTCTTCCTATAAAATGTATAGAAGAGTCTAAGGTCCCTGAAAAGGGCCAACTCTTGTTCAAACCACAAGAACGAAAGAAAATACAGAAAGAAAGATTAAATACTAGATAATATCATTAGAAGAAGGTTTGACATTTCAGATTCAAGTTTTCTCCCCATTCATGTATCACCATATTTTTGTTATGATCGCAAGTGCATCATAACACTCAGCCTCATCAGCTTTCCTGCAGGTCCTGAAGAAAACCCTCCTGCTGGGAGTCTGTGCCAGAGCATCTGCCTGGACCTAGCACAGCTCCTGCACCTGACTCTGCCCAGGCCAAGGCTCACTTTGGAAGGAGAACAAAGGGATGGAGGCAGACTCTCAGCAGGGCTGCTGCCCCCTTCACATCGAAGTAACAGGCCCTAGTTCTCTGACTAATTCTGAAAAATCAGAAAAAGCAAGGCCTTAGTGAACATCTCGCAGAATTATTTCATCTTATTTGTTGGTCTGGAGTTTTTACCACCTTCCACAGTGACAAATCTTTTCTGGTTTGAATCCTCTGTTATATGACATATCTAGCACAACACTTGTTAGAAGTATTCTTACCTGTAATTAAATCATGAGGACCTACAGATCTGCCACACTTCCCATCCAGGATGTGCTGTGAAGATGTGTGGAGCTGTTGGATAGCTAAGCATTCACTGAGTACATCTTGTTCAATATCAGTACAGGACTTTAGCTACAAGAGGAGGATAAAAGAGACATTGTGTTACATAGTAAAACCAAATTATTTATAGTTAACTTCATATATCTCCTTAAGGATTATATATAGAAGGAAGAAATGCCATTCTCAGGAATTCAGTGTAATTAAGGATGTATGTAGTATTTGGTATTTGTAATTAGAGATAACTTTGGTTTTCTGAAGTGCACAAGTGTGCTAATCTTACATCAACAACCAGTTTGCTTCAAAAAATAATGTACCCTGTGTTCCTTCAAACCTTCCTGAGTAATTGAACTGCACATTTTCAGACTTTCTGTAGTTTCTTGGATTCTGTGGCAAAAGGTTTGCATCACACTGTAACTGTGACACTTGGAAGGACATTTGGTAGGGAAAGAAAAGGGTTTGTGCTTATCAGATTAGAAGCGGCAGAGCGAGGCGCTGTGGGTGATGTGGAAGAGGTACCGCTCACGTGTCAGCTGTGCTCCATGGAAATTAAAGCTCTGGCAAAAGGGTCTGAAGCACACTCTTGAAAACCACAATGTCGATCATATTAAAAACAGCAGGAGAGGAGAATTAGGAAAGAAAAGCATTTCTAATTCTCTTTCAAACATGCTGATGCTGCCAAGCTTTTGTCATAACAGAGTGATCGCATTACACAAACAGCCATCATATTCTACAGCCATTAATAAATAGTTATTGTCCTTATGGGCACAGCCTCACATACCCATCTCCCCTGGGCTTGGGTATTCTAAATAAAGGGCCCAGGCAAACCTTCTCAGAATTCTGCTCTACGGCCATTTGTGGGTTCAAGATAAACATCTGACATTTGGATCACAAAGTGCATCTGCAGCCAATTAAACTACTACTAAATTAACAGCTAACTTTCTCCTGTTTTGTTTCTGTAAAGCCTTTCAGAACAACCAAATATCACCACTGCACTAATCCTCTAAGCTATGAACTAAGTGCTCAGGATTCCTTTGATACAAGTCTAAGCTCAGGCATTTTGTTTTGTATCAGAGATGGCACATTTTGGTAGCATATCTCAACCAAGACATGCTGGCAGAACAGCCTGTTAATTTTTCTTTCTTGGCTAGGTCATTTCCACTCAGAACTCTTGGGAAGTTGATACCAACAGACAACTGCATTTGCTGAGTTATAACCAAAAACAAGCAAGGGCGTATAAGCAGTCTTTTCCCTTTTTTCCTAAATCTGAAATCCAAAGCAGGCTGTTCAGTAACACTGGGACTTACTTAGTTGTGAAAGGTGTTGGGGTTTTTTTATATATTTAAGTGAAATACTTAGGGGGGGTTCTTGTTTCTTTATCAGCCAGGTTTGTGTTTTTTTAAGAGAGCCTGACCAAAACACACTTTAAATCTGCTGCTTTTTCAGGTGCCTTTTAGTTTGAGGAAAAAAAAGTCACAGGATCAGCTATTCATAAAGTTATCATGGATAAATGAGACAGGAAATCTGAAGATGATTTCAAACTACTGGAGGAGTGCAGATTTAGACTGGTCTACCAAATAAGGTGTGAGAGACAAGTTCCTAACATTATTTTAAGATAGATTTGGTAAGTCTGTATGAGGCTGTGTACATGCACACAGGAAAATTCCTCAAGGCAGGAGATTAAGTGATATGAAACCCTGGATACTGATGTCTTGGCGAATCCAAGCAGCCTGAGTTTGCAGCTGCTGTTAACAAATTTGTCCTGGATTGATTCTGTGCTTCAGGCCTCCTGCTGCTGATGCAGGAAGTACTTTGTGCCTTCTAATGCAAAGTCTGGATTTGGGTTTTTTTTTCCCACCTTGCCCTGTAGAAATGGAATGAGGCTTCAGGAGGTGACAAGGTGTAACAGTGCGGACTGTCCCTAGATGAAAAGGACAGTGACATGTTAATGCAGTCAGCTTAGTACACAGAGCTGAACAAATGACATCCAGGTTTGGTGTTAGAAAGTAATTCCCTCCTTATTTCTCTGAAGTATGCCAGAAACCACAGGAAAGAAAAATGAGGAAGTTCTCTTCTTTGGAATAGGGAGCACAGTTGCTTTCCACAAGCTGCTGAGAATTTCATGCAAGAAACCTTCCTGTTGCAAAGATCTTGCAATTGCAGATGACTCTGGTGCCACAGTCATCCTCTTTCTGTGGCCAGTTACTGCTGTGGCCTTCTGACTCTTACTCTCATTACACAGAATTGATTACATAGAATTAATCAATTACTGCCACGGCACTCCGACTCTTACTCTCATTAGAAGCTAAAGGTTAATCTAGGGAAGTGCTGGGAATTTTGTGACCTGTGGGACACACATGTAGAGCACATCCTGTGGAACCTTCTAAAGCTGAGAGCTGCAAGGAAACCACAAGGCCTGGTAATACAAAACTGGGATGGAAAACTAGGCAGTGGCCAGGCTAGATAAACCTTTGGAGTAGAGCTGATATGTGCAAAGACTTGATTCCATGGACACCTGGATGGTGCTGGGCCCTTGTGTCTCCCAGGCACAAAGCTCACCATGCAGTGAGTGATCCATGAGTATTTGACCCAGCGTGCAGAGCTCTGGTCACTGATGTGCTGGGAACTGCTACTCAGACTGCACACATCTGGCAGAGAGAAGGGTTCCAGGGAGAATTGGGGGACACACAGCTGTCCTGGGAAAGGGGACTCCACATTCAAACTGCTGAAAACTCTAAAGGAGGAGCAGCAGGAGGGAAGGGGGCATGGCTGACACAAGGACATCTCTTCTATTCCAAGTCCTCTTTTCCTACATTTCCATTGTACCCTGGCTTAGTTTCATTTGTGTTTTAGATGATCTGCCAACATGTACTTTAGTAAATACCATCAGTTAGTGCTGATTGCAGGAACTCAGTGCGTGGACATTTTATGTGAATGACAGCACAATTTGGGCTTGTGTATGAAGGATGAACAGGAAAGGAAATGTCTGGACAGAAAGCATGGGCCAAACTGAAATTAGAGGGTGGCAGCCTTTGAAAGTACAAATATATAAGGTGGTTTGGTTAACAGTGATTAAAAACCAGGAAAATCAGCTCAATTTAAGTTTTCTTCTGTGATATTGCAGAAAAACTGGTCTGAAAATGTAAGAATTAAAGGTAAATGAAAAATGCCTGCATTGAGGAGCTCTGGGGATGTGTCACTCCTTGCCTGCTCTTACCTTCTTACGCACCTGCTGCTCTTTGGCCGAGTGAGCCTTGACGTGCTTGCGCAGGGAGCTGGGGTCGGTGTAGCGCTTGGAGCAGCCGGGAATCTGGCAGGCGTAGGGCTTCTGGGAACGGGAGCAAAGGGACACGTGTCACACCCCTGTCACACCCCTCTGCCTGCCCAGCCAGCACAGGGAGCGCTGCAGGACAGGCACACGCAGTGCTGAACCTGAGCTGCTCCCTCTCTTTGCTGGGCCCACGTTTGCTCTGTCTCCTCTGAGCTCACAAACCAGGCATGACGCAAACAGAAGTGATTCTGCACTGGCACACTGGATATGGTTTACTGGGCTGAGCTAAATGCTAGTGAGGTGGAACTGAATGGGTTTGGAGAGCATTTCTTTATTCCCCAGCCTTTACAGCCAACAAAATTATCATGGAATCACCCAGTGTAATTATAAAGACAGACATTCTGGTTTTGAGTTCTGATATACATAAATTTTACAAGGATTGCTGGGCACTGGTGAGACCCCACCTCGAATCCTGGGTCCAGTTTTGGGCCCCTCATGACAAGAAAAGCATTAAGGGGCTGGAGCATGTCCAGAGAAGGGCACTGAGGAAGAGTCTGGAGAACAAGGAGTGGCTGAGGGAGCTGGGGGGCTCAGCCTGCAGAAAAGGAGGCTCAGGGGGGACCTTCCCAGTGACTGAAATCCTCACCGAATTCCTCCTGTGGCTATGCCTATTCCCAACAAATGGAACACTATCTCTGGGTTACAGAACAAACTCCAAATGAAAGTGCAATTGCCAAAATGAGCAAAAGCACTCTTTATTAAGTAAGCACTTAACCATTGGCTTAAGTGCCAGCAAAACAGTGCTGCATGGCACAGCTCACAAAGCCTTAAAGTTGAATGGAACATTGTTTTGCCCTCTGTTTTCTTGCCTCATCTATCAACAGACCTCAGCATTCTCACTAGGACTAACAAATCCTTTTGGTGTCTTCTCAAAGGTGGAAAACTGGTTTGCCATGACCTCGATGTCACATTCTTTAATCCCCTTGGTTTCAGAAGGAGGATGCACAAAAGGGAAGAAATCCCACCAGTTTTGGGAGAAGTGACTGTGAGGTCCTTTAAACCCAGTTGCTCTGCTCCTGGAGGAGTGCTGATGTGCCCTTTTTACCACCAGGACAGACAGGTTCCTTTGTTCTGCTCCTGCCTAGGAGAAGGATCTACGTCCTGATGATTTAGTAGGGATTTGATCAAACTAGCATACACCAGTAAGTGAAATGATTTACAGATTCTCCTTTGCAGAAGATAAATGATGGAGTGACCTACATTGAGAAGCTTTAAAACCAATTCCAAATGCACTCAATAAGGAAAAAGCAGCCTATATAAACCCCCTTTCTTTGTAAGTACCTCCAGAGGGTAAGTATTGCTGCTCTGTCCAGCCAGCAGGAAATTTCTGAAGGAATAATAGAATCATTCACCAATTCATGACCTTACAGGCTAACACAGCACCTACCCAGAAAGTTACAGGGCAAAGGAGATTTATTGAGAATGTCTGGAACACAGAGAACTGACACCTGAGGAAAAGCTATGGAAAACTTTAACAAATCCCTTGGCAGAAAAACTAGCAGAGTATTTTTCAAATCACTGATGTCATTCAAATTAGTGATAAAATCATTCAACTCAGTCATAGGGAAACTAGATGAGAATGTGATCACCCTGACAAAGGTTCATGGCTGTTTGCTCTGACATTCCAGGCAGTTGTTTGGTGCAGCAGCACCATCCTGTAGCTCTGCTATTTTTCATGTTCACATAAGCACACAATTCACTGAGCTTAAACCACAGGGCTTCAATTAAACCGGGTAAGTGGAACTCAGTTACTGTGCGAAGCACTACAGAAACAGTTTTAGAGAATCTGCAATGGAATAGCACGGAGGATGTTTTTAGATGTTTAAGAAAGTTATTAGAAAATGATTACTGTACCTTTTTCCTGATTTATGAGCATTTCAGATAATAAAGACAGAGATAAAGGGAGAAGAGAAGAAAAGAAAATAGAAAGTTAAGACATTTGTCTTCAATACTGCACAGACAACACATACAAAGAATTTGTGCTCATTTTAGTAACCATGTAAGTTCTCTCTTAAAACTAATAGATGGCATTCCATTTGTGAGTTTGGCTAATAAAAAATATATCTACTAGATTCAGGCAATTAAATTTAAAAACTGCATGCACTTTAGTATATCCACTTTCAAAAGAGATGCAAATTACAAATTCAAATATCTCAGGTTGACTTTCAAATAAATAAAACATTGTTATTTTAAGTGTGCTTTGGTTTGGAAAATGTGACTGACTTGCTTCTCTTACTTGTTTGTTTTTGCAAGGCATAATGTACATTAGACATTCCTTAATGCTGCACTGTCTGAAATGTGTAACTGCTTAAAAAGTAAATATCAATTAAACTCAAAAGTTCTGCCCCATAAACACTTGGCCAAACTAAACCATTGCACTTCTTTGAAAAAGACAAAGGAACAACTCTGCCTGTTATTCTTTACAAGCTTTATGCTGAGGACATGACTGGTCTGCAAAGCTGTCTCATTGCTTTCTTTCCCCGTGATCTGGTGATTTCATTTCAGCAGAGCCCAAGACATTTGACAGGCTCCCACCTTCTCTGTGAGACAAGTGAGAAGAGCTGCAGAGTCAAGCCAAACCTACCAACTGAAGAGAATAAAAGAGTGTGTTTCTCACAGTTAATTCTGATGGAGGGTACTTAACTGATTCCACAGAGTTATGAGACAGATTTATTTTCACTTTTTTACAAAATTACTGTCCAAAACTGAGGTGCATTTGCCTTCCACTGAGAGGTCTGAACAGCTTTTGCATTCACTCAGAACACTCAGTGAAGGGGACAGGAAGTGAGACAATGACACACATTTGGTGCAGCAGCAGTGACTCAGCTTTCACTCAGCTACACCTTACTGAGCTGCTGCCTCCTCTTACTGGAACAGGAACAATGGCAGAGCTTGCTGAGTAACTCACTCTTCAGCATGAGTAACACAGAATAATTGCCTCTCTGTGATCAAGACTTTTTCACTCCTCAAAGCACATACAGTTCAAAACCAAATACACTTGCTCATAGCCAAGTTTTCTAAGACTCTCCTCCTGAAAAGGCCAAGTGCCCCTGCAGTTGCAGCACTGGTTGTGTACCAGGGCCACAGGAAAACTCTCTGCAGCTCCCAGTATGAAATGGTGCTTACAGTATCCAGGTGTGTCCGCTGATGCTTCGCCCGGTCACTGGAGTTGCTGAAAGCTTTCTGGCAGCCAGGATGCTGACACAGGTATGGCTTCTCCCCAGTATGACTCCGGAGGTGAATCTTGAGGTTCTCAAGCCTAGAAAATGCCTTGTTGCACCCTTCAAACTGAAAAATGTCATAAAAAAAATCATTGTAAGGTTCTATTAAATAAACTGTGTGCAGCCACAATGAGAACAGTGTAAGAACCAAGTTGGACATGCAATAAATCAGCCAACGTTCAAACATCTGTTGAAATTTATGGATGAAACACAACATATTGTGCTGTTCATTTAATCTGTCACCGACGACACGGTGTGCAGCTCAGTAATAATACAAGGGTTATAAATATCTCACACATTCTGTCTGAACTGAACACTTAAAGACACGGTGTCAGAACAGAAAATTTAAAGAAAGAACAAGTGTTCTGAGGAGTCCTCTGAGATGTTACCTGGCACAGGAACCACTGTGGGCAATAACAATTAGCTGCTACAGATAGGGAGTAAGAGAAGCTGGCGGGTTAGAACCTGGTTTCAGGTGTCTGAAATATTATACACTGCAGCAGATGAGCATGGACTATTACAGGAAGACCTGATCCATTTGAAGATCAATCCAAAGGAGCTCTGCTGTTATTCTGCACCCTTTTCTTTACTACTGTATCATTCAGAGCTGTTCTCAGCATTTATACAACCAGTAACCTGAGCAATTCTGATTTCTTAAGCACCCGTTTCATTAGGGAGCTCAGCAATAAAATGCTGCATAGCCTCCATAACAGAAATTCAATTTCAATTGTTTCAAATTAAATCTGAATAAATAGGTAAAATTTCCAGCTACTAGAAGGGAAGGGTGTTTTGCATTGCTCACTGCTAAGTTTCAGTGTTACAGACAACAGGCAGTGGAGGCACTGTCTGTAGGATGTGCTTTGGGAACTCTCCCAGGTGAGCACAAATACTCATGTGTGCACATTTGTGCACCTGCACACCCACAAAATGCACTCAGATACTTGCACATGTTCAAATACTTGCATGCAAATACTCAAGTGGTGGAATGCATATTCTTTGTCCACTCTGCACATATTGCTGTTTCACAGCACTGCACATCTTCTTATGCCTCTACACAGGTAAAAACCTGGTTCCTCAAAGATTTGTGATCTCAAGGGATGTAACTGAGAAACACAATCCAATCCACCTTCCTATCAACACTAAGAGCAATTCTAAAATAAAGTAGGTGTACCTCCATAGAATGGTTTGGGTTGGAAGGGACCTTAAGGGTCACCTTGTTCTAAGCCCTGCCGTGGGCAAGGGACACCTTCCACTATCCCAGGTTGCTCCAAGCCCTGTCCAACCTGGCCTTGAGCAATTCCAGAGATGGGGCAGCCACAGCTTCTCTGAGCAATCTGTTCCAACCACTGTTTCTAGAAGCCATGGCTTTTTCTATGATTCTTCCTCATAAACAGTGAAATCCTGACTCTCACAAAATCAGCAAAGGCTTTGTCCCTTCCTTTTGCCGAATCAAGATTTTGTTCAGCAGCTTTCCAGGAACCTGTGGCTCCTCAGATGGTGTCACAGAAATCACCACCCTGCCAATCCTGTTTGTCACACCTCTTACACACATCAGGGCATGCCAACTGCAGACTCAGCTGTGGCATCCAGCAGTGCAAGGGGAGAGATGGGAAGGGAGAGCAGCTGCAGATGGAGGAGCATTGAAGGGGCTATAACCTGGAGGCACTTGATCTCCCAGGGCCTGCCAAAAGTGATGGAGAAAGGCCCACCACATCCTGCTCATCCCAGTGTGTTTTGTAACTACCTCAGCACAGCAACCGAAGTGATTTGTGAGCCAGCACTTCGTGTTGCAGGCTGTGTCCTGGCATTGGATGCAGATCAGCTCTGCACACTACAGGCAGAGGGTTTCTGGCACTTCTCTGCCTGTCCCAGCCACTCACACATCAAAGGATCAATGTGGCCTTTACTGCCATAAATATTTCAGTGCCCTGAGCAGTAACCTGTCTGAATGGCATACTGGGTATGTGTACAGACAACTATCTGATGTGCATATATTTTCCATCTTTTCCCATCACAGAAATTGTGACATCTACAAAATCACCTGGAAACATGCAGTTTATGAGTTAAGAAGCTTTGTTTGGCCACAACCCACCTCTGAACACTTGAGCTGGTGCAAGGAGGCTGGGGGGTTTGGAAGGGACCAAAGCCCCCAAGCTTCAAAAGAAACAAAATTTCTTCGCAATCATCACTAAAAATCTGACAAAGATTCAGGATGGAGCAATCTGAAATGTGCAAAAATGCTGAAGTCTATGAAAAATAGAGCAGAGTTCAGCAAATTCATACTTCTCATAGGACATTCCATAAAGCTGAGTGAATGTTCTGAGGTCCTAAAAATCACTTTTTTCCTTTTTGTTCCCAATCTTCCTCCTTTTCCAGCCTCCTTTGATTAGTGTTCCCACAGTGTGGCATCCCTTTGAAGTACCATCCCTTTCATCTCTCTTACAGGTCCCCTTCAAGCACTGAGAGGCTGCTCTAAGTCTCCCTGGGGCCTTCTCCAGGCTGAACAAGCCCAACTCTCTCAGCCTTTCTTCTCAGAAGAGGTGTTCCATCCCTTGGAGCATTTTTGTGCTCCTTCATCCCCCAGCCTGTGTTGATACCAAGGACTGGCCTGAAACAGCTGCAGGACCCTGGACTTGGCCTTGCTGAAATCTCATGGGCCACTTCTGGAGCTTGTCCAGGTCCCTCTGGATGCCACCCCGTCCTTCAGGAGCATCAACTGCACCACTCAGCTTGGTGTCACCCACTGAGCCTGCCCTTGGTCCCACTACAGACCCCCAAGGGACATCACCTGTCACTGATGTCCCATCTGAACACTGAGTCTCTCGCCACTCTGGATGTGGCCATCATTCCTCATTCACTGAGCACTCCAGCCATCAGATCCATCCCTCTCCAATTTAGAGAGAAGGATCTTGACCCTCAGAATGTTCTTCTAATTACCAGTCTTCAGTTCCATATCTAGAGCCCAATGCAAAGTAGCAAGGTAGGCAGAATAATCCAAACTCATTAAAGGTCCAGCTTCACTCTCATTGATGTCAGTAGCAAAAATTCCAACAGCAAATGTACTAAAACATCTAAACACAAGCTTAATTTAAAACACATGAAAGCACATATGTTTAAAAGTTTTCTGGATCAACACTTCAGGGAGTGAAGGAGCAGGCCCTACCAGAAATGCTCCGAGCTCCAGTGTAAGCAGCAACACTCAAACAAATCTGGGCTTATCTACAGATCCTTCTTCTGTGGTCAGCTGCCTTTTCTTGGTAAGTATGTCCAATGCCTTCAGCAGAAAGGTTCCTCCATCACCACATATGCTTGGACATTCAGATCTTTTCTTATTTATGTTATCATTTCCTAATTCACATTACTTGTATTACCCAGCTCAATTAAACTGGGTAACAGACAGTGGGATGGTCCCAATGCAGTGAGAAACTCAGGATTAAACATGTCAGGTGGAAAAATACACCAGCAAAGAGAATGATGTGACTGCAGTACTCAGATTTTCAAGTTGGTAAAGGCTGGGTTGGTGAAACAGGAACTCCTTTCCAGGGGAAAGCAGTGGGGACAAGAATCTTGCCACAAGCGATGAGAGGAAGCTGAAGATGAAAGGTTTCAAAGGGAGGAAGGAATGGAGTTGGTGCAAAGAGCTGAGCAGGGTGGGGCTGAGGATCCACTCAGAGGTTCAGAAAGAGTTGCACTTTGAAGGACACTTTTTCCAACTCTCTTATTTCTGGATCTGCTCACTGTATGTCTCACATTTTGTCCTTAGGGAAGTCCACATATGGAAACAGCTTCCCTGAAGTGGAGTGGTACAACAACTTCAACTGGGATGCTGCTGTTAAGACAACTTTGTAAGGTAATTCTTGGGTTTAACTCCTACTCACCAACTCTTCTAACCCTTCCACCTACTCTTGCTCCTTGGAGTGTATTTACATTTACACTATATAAAACTAGTCTTAGAAAAATGGGGTGCTCATTCTCGTTCTTAAATACCCTCCAGGAAGATCCAGCCATTCCACAGGTGTCTCAGCTTCAACTACAAAGAACAAATGTTCGGTTTCAAAAGGGCTTCAGGATGGTAAGAGCTATTCTATCAACTGAGAAGGCCACTTATGGGATCTCCCAGACATCTGGCCCCAATCTGTCACTGCTTAATCCTACAATCCTAAACATTTTGTGGACGTTTGATGCCTGGGATAACTGTAACAAATGCTGCATGATCCTCGAAGTCTGTAAATGTCAACAGAGCTCTTAAACAAGTTTCATCAATAAAAATAATAATTATATTGCAATTACTACTTTTGTCTTTGCTGTGAGATCGTTAATGCTGCACACACCCAAGCACAGACACAAAACAATGCCACATGACTACAGGAAGAACACAATGCAAACACAATGCAGTTATTGGGTTTTGTAACTACTGCTGCTTTCAGAACAGGGCTTCTACCAGGAAAAAATACCTCATAGAAATGGGACTAAGCTAGCTTGTTACCATATGGAAATACAAATGTTATCTTTATTTCACACTAAAATCTCACTGCAGTGTTGCTGCTGCAATATCATGCATTCAAAAGCCATATTTATAAAAACACTGAATTATCTCACAGTGATCTAAACACATCACAATTTTCCCAACAAAACAGCTTAATTTAATAACTGTAATTGCTTAAAATGTTTTTTTCTTTGCTTCCAGATTATACTTTGAATGCACCTGAGAATGCTGCCACGCAGAAATAACAGCATGTTCCCAAGAGGGTTTATATTATCAAATGTTTACCATTTTCATAAGCGTATTTAACCACGGTCATGTCTAGCATATCTGTCAGTGGTACAGATCAGAAGAAATAAACTATAAACTAACCAGCTCAGACCATAGGGTGAAGCAATAACTGACATTTTCTTAGGAAATGAGTTATGACTGAAAAAGAGAAGCCTTCACAGTCGTAGTGCTAAATAGGTCCAGTGTGCCATTAGAGCAAGCTCATTAATATACACCTCTGCTCTCTGCTGCAAGATCAGCTAAACAAGCTGCCTTTTATTTATAGACCTAAAAGGGAAAGAGCAGGTCATATTGGCTGCTGACATCTCAGACAGCCTAGAGATGGAAAACCCAAAACATTTCATTCCAAAGCATTTAATGCTATCAATAGCAAATCTGATGTCTGGTCAAAACATCCACAAGCCTTATGAACATTGTGAAATGTTCTTTCTTCCCAGCTGATTACAAAATTGGGAAAATTTTACTGAAAAACATGCTGTGAGAAAAAGGATCCTGTGAGGCTGCATATCCCTTCTGGAGGGGAGGAAACAGCCACACCACTCTTTAAATAGCATCAATGTTTCACAGCACACTGAGGCCAATGTTGGGGCCGTGGCTGGAAGCACACAGGGCTCCAAACTGTTGTGAACCTCAGGAACTTAAACACTTGAGTTGTTCCACCCCACAACACAATCAAAGTATCTGTTTTGGTGCTTTGTTTTTCCCAGCTAACTCCTGATTAGATTAACGTTTAATTCGCTGTTGTAGCTACAATGTAAAGCCCTGATCCTGCAAATAGTTGCGCGTGACTAACGTGGCTCGTGCAAGGAGTTTTATAAACTCAGCGGAACTATTTGAGTACATAAAAAGTCACCCATAGGAATGAGACTTTAACATCCTAAAGAATCCCAATTTATTTAGCCAGATTCAAACTTACAGATTTAAATTGTTGAAGCTAGGTTTTTTTTCCCCTTTGTGATTACAATAAAATGGAAGGTAACTGTAACATAAAAAGACCTGCCAATTTCCAGGTTTGGTTTTATTTCTGAGGCCTGAACAATTTATCTTTACAAAGTGACACTACATGCTATTTCACTTGAATCCCAGGCAAAAATACTTGTACTTATAATTATTTGTCTTTAAAACATTTAGGGCTTTAGCCAGAGTGTTGTACAGCTGCTGATGTTTAAGAGAAGAAAAGCTTAAAGGGTTCAGAACAGGAAGAAGTAAGACTTAGAAAAGTAAGCCACAGTATAAATGCAATACATCCTTCACATGGTTGGGGTTTAGGGTAGTTGTGGCCAACCATTTGACATCCAACACTGTCCACCAGTAGTTCATTTTTCTTTATGCTGTTAGGCAGCATTGTGTATTTCCTAATTACCATGAAACTGGGAAATACGAATACACTGAGAACCCCTGTAGGAGGTCTCTGATCATTGCTGACTTAAGTAAGACTTTGGGCTGCCTCTTTTATTTCAATTTTATGAATTTTATAAGCCCCTAAGCCTGCATTCCTGAACCCCCCCCAGACATTACCAGGAGTGATGCATCCATGAGGAATGCCAACCTGGCCCACGCAGGACTCCTTTAAGTCACGTGGTTTCAAGAGTGACCAGGTCTGATTCTGCCCACGAGGGGATTCCCACACACCAAGAGACCCCTCTGACTGCAGGCCCAGGCACCTGCCTGCCAGCACCCCCTGCACGGGGCAAATGTTGCTTCCAGCACTGGAATATTCATACATTTATTTCTTCTAGTGCCAGTAGGTCACACACTTCAGTGAGCAAACAGAGCTTTCCAGACGTTTTCCAGCAAACCCAAAATATCTGGGAAACTATCAGAGCATCCTATCCTTTTCACAAGGCCCAATTTCTAGTATTAAAACTCTTTTTAGTAATCCTTCTTTAATCAAGCAGAAGTATAAACATTTGTCAAAACAGGCGTAGTTGCATTTGTTTGCTACAACATATGAGAATGAACCAGGAAAGTTGGGAATATTTTACTATCAGCAGCTTGACAGCCACAGATTTTGCCATAAGGTTTTGCTAAATATGTCATTTGGAAAGCAAACAATTTTCTGAAACCTCATTACAGTTGGACTGAATGCAGTATTATGGCTTGCAGGCAAAAATAACATTACATGAGGCAATATTTTAAAGAACAAAATGCAAAATTCATAAGGTCATGTAATAAGCAAAGAAGACACCCCATGTCAGCCCCCTTATTTCCTCAGATGTAATTGGGAAACTATTCTTTATTTGGAATTTTTTGAATAGCTTACAAGCTATTTGAAATTAAAGGACAGCACACAATCCAAGATTTGCGGTTCTAATATCTAAAGCCAGATCTGCTTGTTTTGGGGACAAAATTAAGACTGAACAAAATCAATTAAAAACCCTCTCCATCCATGCCAGCAAAGAACCACAAATAAATTAAAATGCTTCCCTCCAGTACTTTTAGATTTTTTAATAAAAAGTATAGTTTCCTACATGTACTTCAAAAACTTGTTTCTCTGGATCAGTAATTCATTGTCTTAATTTCCAAGGAAACATTTCCATTCCAGTTTGCATCTAAAGTACAATCTTTTTGCACCCATCTCAATCTTTAAAGAACAGTCTGTGCTCCTGGTCTGGGGGAAGCAATTCCAGTGCAAACAGTTCTGTCCTGACAAGCAAGGTGAAAAAGGTGCTCATAATCTACTTATAGGTATGAGAGTTTGAAAGTTTGGAGTGAAGAATTAATTTGCTTAACATAAAGAATGCACCCTCAGAGCAAAGGGAGAATCCATTATGATTGATGTGGACAAACCAGTTGGGGTAACAAAAAATAAAACAAATAGAAAAAAGAAAGTAATTAAAGAGACAACAGCAGAAAGAAGGGGAAAAAAGTAATTATAAAAAGAAAAAAAAAATCCTACCCCAAAACTTATGGCTGATTAGCATAGCCTAGCATCTTAAAAGGCCAAAATACCACATGTGTGGCATGTTACAAAAGAAGATTAAAATAGAGGAAAAAATAATCCAGAGAACCATGAAGTCTCAAAACATCTGGAGTTTTATAGTAAAAAGGAGGAAAAAATCAAAAACATAATTGAAAAAAGTCCACTGCAATACATTATTGTTACAATGAAGCTTAATGGAATTGAAAGGAGAAGAGATGAAAAGGCAAAATAAGGGGGGGCAAAGAAATAAAAGAAACAAGAAAAGGCATTTATATTTTAAAGATGTCACTGAGGGGTTTTATGCCAGTTATTAAAAATTACACACCCTGCTTCTGTAAGCTGTTCCTGTAATGTGCTGAGCGCTCTCTTTCAGCGCAGGACATTGACGCACGCTGGGGAACTCAGCAACCCCTGTGTGCCCAGCACAGGGATCTTCTCACCCTGGGTCTGGGACTGACACCTGCAAGGAGCACGGCAGAGAAGCTGCCTGTGCTGCTTTACATTCTGAATCCAACGGGAGATTGGAAGAGAGGCAGGACAAACATAAATTAAGAATGTTTGCTAAGAACAATGCACACATTCAGGAATTAAGCAAACAGTCTTAAGCTGTTACACTGGCATCAGACACTACTGAAATACTCTGAATGTATTCACTAACAAACACATGGAAAAAAACAAAATGAAAAACTTCCCTCTTCATTTCATATTTTCCTTTATTTTTAATGAACCAGTAGAGGAACAAAAAGCTCCTCACATAGTCCAGTCTGCCTTCATAACATGCCAAGAGTGTGTCTAGGAACAGGATGAGTTTCCAGTGCACCACAGACAGAGCAGCCTGGGTTAGGTCTGTGCTGTGTCTGTCTCCAGCCACAGGAAGACCTGAGACCAGCATGTGACAAACCTATGTGTCACAAACACAGTGTCATCAGGGAACAGTGAGTGTCCATCCTAACTTTCCACTCATTCCCCCTAGACTCCTATTTTTTTATAATTCTGGAAAACCCAGCTCCTACCTTTGTCAAGACCAATAAATAAATATGTTTTACAGTCATAGCTTGTCACATGTCATCACAGCTTACAAAGTGGCTCCTGCCCTTGGCAGATCAAACAGAGGAGGATCCTGTGGATGAAATCTGATCTACAGTGGGAAATTGCTGGCTACAACTGACTCAACTACTTCAGCACAACCAAATTCTCCTAGGAAAGATGAAAAATAGCAGCAAGGTAACTCTCTGCCCATCTATGTAGGTTTCTTGTTGCAAATACCACTTTCTGTACGTGGTTCAACACAGCTTGTTCTTTTTCCTCACTAAATGTTTCACAAAGTTGGTAGTTTTATTGCTGGAGTTTTCTCCCATTTTAGTTAGGGTGGATTTTTTTTTAATCTTAAAACCTACTGTCCTTCTCATACTCTACCTGTGCTCATTTCCACAAGCACATAATGGAGCTTTTCTCTCAAGTTGTTATTTCAACTTGAAGTTCAGCTCAGAAAAGTAAAGTTTCCCTGCAGACTGATAAACTGCATGAACCTGCCAGCACTGGATTAATCTGCACAAAGCAACGAGGAGAGCACACAATTTTCTCCAAGGTTGTTCTCAGCAGTGGAGCAGAAAAGTCAGTGGCACTTTCAGTGCTCAGATGGGCTCCTGCTGTCTCTGTGCCATGCTGGGCCAATCTGATTATCCAGAAGTGAAGACTGAGGTCCCACCTGGAATCCATGGCAGGCAGGGGATCTGCTCCAATGACTGTACCTGACACCCCCTCACGTGTGCAAAGCTGAGCTCTGGCAAAGAGCCCTACAAGAGGTGCTGGTGAACCACTGGGAGGCTGCGTGACGTGGTGGGAGCTTGATCTCACTGCAGGGTTGGTTACCTCATTCTGCTCTCCCTTGTGCCCTGATTGTGGAGCTCTTGGGCAAAATGCTTCTACTCTTTATTATTTTTCTTTAAAAAAAGCATTATTTGTCTTTAAAACATTATTATTTTTTAAAAAAGCAACCCCAAGAGACACAGCTCTCTCCTTCACCCACAGACCTGCTCATCACACTACAGCAGAATCCCACACAGATCAGGGTGACACATGGAGGATAATCTTCTCTTTCTGAGAGAGCTGGCTCTTTCTCCCCTACTAATCAGGAACTCATCCTCACTTTACCCTAAGTCCCTGCCTAGTCTGGCAGTGTTTGCATTTCTTCTTGCTTAGCCATGTTCATTACATGAAGGGAAATGTGAGAGACTTATTCCTAGGAAAATGGCTTCAAGACCTCAACCTGTTTTAAAGGAAGTCAGTTTTCTCTCCAAAGGAGATGTTAGATCAAGATTTTGCTAATGAACACCCTATTGCTACTCTTCACTCAGGGTGATTTACCACACCCACTGAACTGGTGTGGGCACTGACACCCTCCACCAAACCCTGCTCCAGTTTCAAGTGCTGGAGTTGCCTCCTGAAGCCTGTTGAGAAGATGAGCTCTGCTGAAGAGCAGTGCCAGGTCCCTCCATTCTCTGCAGCACTGTGGGATCCTCTGGATAAAAGGCTGTATAGCAATGTTCTTTTCTGAATAGCACTTAATGTTTTCCCACAGTCTTATTGTTTACAGGGAGTTTAGCAAGTCACTTCACTAATTTAAAATAGATTGTGTCCCACATGGGTGGATAACAATAACACATATTGGTGAATCATATGGCTTTCAAATGATATGTATGAAAAAGAAGTGCTACACATATTGTCTGAAATTTTATTGTGTGAAACCACAGCACTTAGCTCCCTACCAGCTGTGTCAACAATTCAGTATAATAAACTAATACAATTGTAGAATAACAGCAAGGTTAGTTTGGAAAATTAAAAGCTAAGATTGAAAAAGAAATGCAAAAAAAATGTAAATGAAACAGATGAACATTATTTCAGGTGGGAAAAACCCGCCTCACAAATGATGCGACCTCATGAAATTTATATCCCATGGCATAGGTGGCAGTGTAAAAGCTTAAGAGGAAAAGGGATTATATGAGTGAAATGATTTTCAAAAGGGTCGAAGAGTAGGTTTTGATATCTGAGGAATCTGGTATATTACATTTGGTGTGACCGCTGCAGAAGCATCCCATCCTAGTACAAACTACACACCCGGGGTCAGCTTTAAAGTGAAAGAATAAAAATCTTCCCTGGACTTTGTTCCAAGGTTCAGAGCAGCTTCCCATCCACGCTGAGAGCTCACAGGAGCTGCCTCACAGGCATGACGCAGCTCCCGAGGCCACTGCCAAAGGACATTCCTGACATACTTGACCAATGGCAGCCCATGTACAGGAATGGCTGAGTGAGCCAGGCTCAAATAACAAAGGCTCATATTGAGCTGTCTCACATAATTTTTAATATGCTGCTAAATAAATAAAAAAATAACTGAATAAAAGACATTTTCTAAGATAATATTTTGAGGGAAAACTGGGAAAGGAGCTCAACGGAAATAGGTTTTAAATTGAAATGTTGAACTGTAGCCCAGAAATGACAAGAAAATTAAATCTCTTTTTCTCCTGAACCCCAATAAAAAAAGTCTTAAACACTCTCGGTAGACCACAGTTTTGAAAGAAATGAAATTATGTTATTGTCATGGATGATTATTAGAAGGTATCTGCAAGGTTTTCCTGAGAGTTATCCCTCTGTCCCAGAACCTAGCAGGAAACCGCAATCACTTCTGTACCTTACATGAAGGACTTTGAAATGAAAGTGCCTCAAAATCAAATACAAGCAGCTTTCAACATGTGCATTTAATCTTCCTAGGTTAAGAAACACCCTGTGGCCACCACACTAAAGAACTGAAAACGTAAATTGAAGAAATTATATCCATATGATTAAGTAAGATTCTTAAAGAGAAACATGTTGTTAAGTACTTCATTCAGAATAAAATGAAATGCAGTAAAATAGAAGCTATTTGGAATAAATCACTGACGCACATGCTTTCTATGCAAAATGGCAGTGCTCAGCTCAGAGTGGACATCTGGAGCAAATTAGCATTATGTTGAGAATAATATAAAATTAAAACATTTAGTTTCAGCTTCTAAAATTAAATATAAAATCAGAGACCACTGTAGTGTTGTAGAGCTCGCCTTGTGACTCTGATAGCAAGAGTTTATTTTATTTTTCAAGTTGTTTATTCTTCCTATCACTGTCCTGGGAGCCCTGATGCTCCCAGGTACCACCTCTACAAAAAGCACCAGGCACAAGAGCTGTGTCCCACAACATGCTGCCAAGTCCTGTTCTAGGGGTTCAGAATGAGGAGTCTGAGGCCAAGCATGGGCCAGAGCAACTTGGGTAAATCAAGAATAAATGACCCAAAACTACAGGCAGAACTTGGACCACACCCCAACCAAACCTCCCAGGAACTGAATGGTTCATTTTTACCTTTGCGTGCTGACTCTGCACCTCCTGGCTCTGGAGAGGTCCACGTGCTGAAGGTGCTGGGTGACTTCAAGCCCTTGTACAGCCCCTCTAGAATTTGCTGAGCTCCTCCTGGCTGCTGGTGCCACTCAGTTCATGTGAGGTTTGGCAGAGCCAACCCACAGGAGATGTCCCAGCTCCTACTGAAGTGAGGCAGAGAAACCTCTGCTCCTGGTGGGACCTGCCCTAATTGTTGCTGGGACAGCAGCTATTGCAAAGCCAAACAAAGCTTCTGTTCCAACTCCTGTCAATTCTGCGTGCAAACTCCAGGTGCTTAAGACAAGTGAGCATGTGTACTTCTGCTCTCACTTCCTGGAGAGATTAACTGGGATAAAGGAAGTGTATAGGGCTGTAATTCCCTATAATCACTCTCTTCCCCACCTGGGTCCTCTGTGCCCCTTGAGAGGAAAGGCACCTGAGCTGCCTGCAGCCTTGGACTTGCTATACCTCAATACATGGCCTGTTCACTTGGGCTCTGAAACAGGAAAAAGGAACATTTCTGCTTCCTTGGGGTGCCAGCCTTGGCACTTGACAAGACCACAAACTTCAGGAAGATCTAACTTTTCTCCTGGACATCTTTCAAGACGTCCAATTTCAGCACTCTGCTCCACACAGCTTTCCAGAATTTACTGGCTTATGAAACTGCCCATCTCCAACTAGACAAAACAGCCACTAGCAGCAGTACTTCTGAAAAGCAGAAGCCATCAGCAGCCCAGGGTACTTATGAACAACTCAGGCCTGGTCCAGGAGCTGTTTTTGCAACTGGTGTCATGCCAAGTCAGAGGGTGACCCTGAGCAAATCACTTCAAGGCCTGTGCAGAGTTTAGTCCTTCGTGTGTTCTGTACTCAAACGCCTCCTCAGCATCACCACTTGGGAGGTATTTTTTGAGTATCCTGACCTTATCAGTCACTAGGGTAAAGCCTCTGAGCCAGGAGCAGAGCTCTGGAGAATCAGGACTTCCAGAAGAAGATCTATAACCATAACACTGGAGAATGCTGGACACATCGTCATCTTTGGGTAGTTTTTACTGCGCTTTTATGTTCTCTAATATTCTCCTAGATACTTGAAAGTAACATTGAACAAGCAACCAGCAAATAGTTTATGTAGCATAAAAATAAGCTCTTTATAGTATGGCTTATCTCCTTTCTGGTACCATTGGGAACATGCCCAACCTTGCCACCTGTTCCTGGGCTTCCTTTAAGGTAGCCCTGTCTTTCGACATGAAACCTAAATTGGATGTGCACAGCCTTGCTCCTGCACTCTGCAATGTAAACACCTGCACATATGTTTTAAATAGCCTCACACCTCTATATGTAAAATTTCAGACACCTGTGAATTGGCCTTAAACAGCCCCACTGGGTTTTGTGGATGGAGAACAACTTCCAGGTGCAGATGAATAAGGTTATTTCAAGGGCACAGGCAATGTACAGCCTCCAGTCTGAGTATGTACAATACTGTATTTCCAAACTCAAAGCAACACTTTTAAACACGTCCTCTCTGTGACTCATTAATCAGCTACTAAATTTGGAAATAAATGCATTTGGGTTTCTCTGGCTGGTACTGAGCTCTTAATTCACTGGGGTTTTAATTCTGTAAAGCACCTCTGCACTGGGTGAGCACTCCTTAGGTAAGGGGAGTTCCAGCCTTGCTCTTCATACAGATGCCCAGGAAAGGCTCATTTTCATCAGTTTTAGGCCACACTGCTTTGTGATTCTTCTGCAGGGTACTTTCTTTCCATGACTCTGTTTTGAAACATTAAAAAGATTCTGTTCTTTTATTCCAATTCTACCAGTACCTCCACAGCAGAACCTCACAGCTCATTTCTTATTTCAAACTTTTGGTCTGTTTTGGCCCATCATTTACTCATAAAGAGTTCTGATAAACTTTTTCAAATTATAGGCTACGTGAACAAAGGCTGGAACTCTGCATTAATCTACAGTATGTCTTTTTAAAACCCTACCTGTCCCCTTTCTTCTTCAGCCACCTCATAATTGAGAAAAAAAATTTAAAAGCTTAATTTTCTGTGGAAGAGATGAGTTCTGCAGCAAACTCGCTTTGATTTCACAGTGATCTTTGTGACCACAATGTGTTCTTTGAAAAGGAAAATGAACTTTTTCATTTAATGAATGATTAGACCTTTCCCAAAAGCTGCCAACATTTTTTTTTAAAAGCCGTGTCTTTTTCTCCTTCCCCAGAAGAATATCCAAAACAACCTCAACTTTCCATAGCCAGCAAACACATATTTTAATGACAGTGAGGAAAGGTTTGCTGGGAGAAACAATACCTTTTATTAGTCCAGCTAATACAGCTGAAAAAGACAGGGAGGCTCTCAGCATAAAAGCCTTTCTTTGGAGATCATCTTTAAGATCCCTTCCAACCCAAACCATTCTGTGATTCCAGATAAAACTCTCTCCAGACTGATCACAAGGAATTGTAGCCAGAGAAAGAAAAGACAAGACGCATCCATTTTCCACGGTACTCTACAAAGGGAGGTCTGACAGGCACAGGGACCTTGGGGGCATTTCCACACTGGCCTGAGCAAAGAGTGGCAGAGCTCCCCTCTGCCTTTCCCAACAGCTCATTAATCCAGACTCAGGACACCACAGCTGGGACAGTGAGCTTCCAGCTGGGCAGCAGGCAGTGCCAAGCTTCCCAAATGGGCACCACCTAGTGCAGAGGCACACCAGGGACCCAGGGAAATGGCTGCTGGCAGCCACCCTCAGGGGTGGAGTGGGAATGCCTTGCTTTGGACAGAGCAGGCCATGTAAAACAGCCTCTGCCTAGGACTGCTCCACTTTGTTTTTCACTTTTACCCTTGGCATGGCTTTTCGGATCTCTCCTACACGTACTCCTCTCCCACTGACTGCAACCCTGGAAATGCCAGGGCCCATAGGAATGGAGAGATGCAGCCTTTCCTTCTGTCCAAACAATCCTCGATCAATATTTTGTGTGGACAAAAACCTTCACCTTCTTTCTTGTGAGTTTTATGTGCTCTTTTCTCACTGCCAAACATGAACCTATGAATCAAAACTTTAAATTTCATACTGGAGACTAGTGCCTTTTTAATTAGTCCTCACTTACAGAGAAGCTACAGAACAGACAGGCAAGTTGAAGTTGGAAAACATATGCAAGGAAAATAAAAAGGGCAGGAGTGACCAACCTACTAGCCTTTCCTGTTCTCATGACTTTTATATACACTTGATCTCACCAATTACATGACATGACATCAACAGGGCCATTCTCTTTGCACTGCATGTCTTCAAAACATTCCTGGCCAGAGAAATTTATCTCTGAAACCACCCACTAGCATCAATCTTTTGCATATCCTAAAACAGGGACTGCACAGTCGTGCTTCTGTCATATGATGAGAAGTATAACTGGTGACAGAGCCCTTGTGTGTGTGACCACACACACTACTACTGATGCAGCATTAAATAAATCTCTTGAACTTGCCTCTTCCAGTAGAAAATGTGCAGAAATCTCCTCTAAAAGCTGAGTCTTGAGCTACAGGCTGGCAGTCTGCTACAGCAACACAGAGAGCTGGGGTTCAAGCCAGCACCAACATTATCTCCTGCTGAGACACAGTGCTACAGGTGCCCAAAATCACTGCTTCAGCTCTGGCACCTAGGTCTGTCTGCCACTAAAGCATAGCCAGAGTGATGGACTCCTTAAACTGAGAATGGCTCATCCCCTTTAGAATGCCTTTTCCTAATCCTCACCAGGAGCCAGTACTTGTACACAGCCAAATAATCCACCTCATCAATCTCTTCACATTTTCCCACCAAGCCAGGAAAGCAAAAGAGCTCAGTTTCATGGAGGAAATAAGGACAAGGGGAAAGAATGGTGGCATCCCTCTGGGAGGACAAGAGCAAAGCCTGGCTGGGAAAGGCAGGGCATGGGGGGGTTCCAGCTGAGAAAATGGAGCAGTTATCAACCAAGTCAACTGCACTCACTATCTTGCTTTCACTGGGGTGGTCACCAAGAAAACCAGATTGGCATAGAAAAGCAAGACAAAAGGAGCAGAACAAATGCTGAGAAACCCATGGATTCTTTTTACCAAAAGCACATAATTACCGTGTTCATTTGCAACCCATGGGGCAGACTGTGCCCACTGAAAAGATTTTAAAATTAGAACCCAGGACAGTGACAAAAAAAGAAAAAAAAAACCTTACAAAAAGGATACAGAATACTCCTTCTGCCTCTAAATCCTGTGTACAATGAGTAACGTGCCAATTTTGATGTGGAAACCTAGTTCTGCTCAAGACCAACCAAGTCCATGCACCTAAATACCCCATGTCAGGCAGCACAAAACATACCCCTATTTTTCTTGACTTTGTTTGGTTCTCCATTGATATTTTCCACCATAACTAACACATGATTTTCCCTCAAAACTTACCATGACAAAATCACAGCTCTTAAACATAAGAGTACAGCCCGCAGGCTCTGAGTTAAAGCATGCCCTGGCACAGGAGGACGTGAAGGACAAACTCAGCCACAAAGGATTACACCAGGAGATTACCACAGACACATTTGTGTGCTCACCATTAAAAGCCACACGCAGCAATCTCTGGCACACAATGCCAGTGACAATGTAAATGATCCTCCATCAGGGCACAGGGAAGGTTTGGCCAACGAAGGAGACACTCTGCAAGCACTGGCTTAAACCATCTCCTCCCCCAGGCTGGCCTTACCTGCACATCAGCTGAACCAACAGAGTGAGTGAGCTGTCAGGTCTAAGTGTAGGAAGAAATTATTTTCCTTTTACCAAAAGCACGTAATTATTGTGTTCATTTGCAGGTTGTTCTGAAAAGTCAGGTTTGTTTTTTAGCAAAACAAGTTTTGTGAATCCTTTCTTGTTCAAACAGTCAAGTTACTCAGCTCTCCCATCTCCCACAGACAAGGATGAATTGGGTGCTAGCTCACAGGATTGGCCTCGTCTCCTCTGTCTGGAATCCCACTGACAAACAGCCCAGCACATAAAAAATGCAAAGTCCACTGATCCACACACAATGTCAACAAATCCTCTCAAACAAATGTCAACAAAGGCTCTCATCAGTTCACCTGGGATATCCTGCCTTTCTCCCCTTAAGCTGGGGGCTTGGACTGTTAGTAAAAAGTTGACACAGCTGTCCAAGATACAAACCCACTGGCACTTCATCTGATATCTTAAAGTGACAACAAACAAACAAATCCAAAAAGTTTTAATGCCAAACACAATAGTCCAGCTCCAAATACATGTTAACATTCATGGAAGGATCAGAGATCTGGAGGCAGGGATCACAGCAAATTAAAAAAAAAATTAGAAGTTTTTTTTTCTTTTAATGCCAGCTGGGAAGTTGTGAAAAACTGGTGAATTCTAAACTCTAAGCACAGCACAATGCTGTCCAAATTTTATGCCCTTTCAGTGCTGGGTAGGTGATCTAAGATGTAAATGGCAATATAATAATGGTGAAGATAAACAAGATAAAAACATGTAATCCTGCAGAGGAAAGAAAAGTCATTATGACTCACTTTTTACTGTTGGCCACTGTTCAGTAACTGAGCCACGAAGGAGCCCATGGATCTGTGATGTGTCAGGAACAGTTCTCAGCTGAAACACACACTTACTGCTATTCTTTGACCTGCTCTTGTGTATGGGATGTTACACTCTGGTTGTGTGCACAGGAATCCTGACTGGAAAAATGTGTGTTCTTATAACACAAGGGCCATACACTCTGTGCTGTAGTGCTCTGGTTCGTTTAGAATATTAACTGGTCTTTTATTTTACTCTAATCCTCTAAATTGACTGTATCAGCATGCAATATCCATGATACATTTCATCTGGTAGCAATCTTCCCACCCCTCCAAAAAACCCTAAATTCCAAGTAATCTGAAAGTCATTCTACTAAGGTGATAGAATGTGAAAGAAATTCTTTCAGAATTGAGACCAAAATTTGGACAATTATTTTAATTATTAAAAATAATCACTTTTTAAAAAAGAAGTCCTTATTAAGGTTCCTCATTAACTGCTTTACAACTCCGAGTTCATTTGAGAAATAAACTGAAACTGGATGAAGAGAGTACAAGCAACTTGTCCATCAAATCCTCTTCCAGATTAACCTAAAACCACACCACACTTCTTTTCTAGTAGCTTTAAGTGTGCTTAAGAAAATCTAAGATTTTCTGTTCTAAAAAAAAAATTTCTTGTTCATGTTTTCCAAATTATCTCTGTGGACCTTCAAGCTCAAAACAAAAAAATTATTTTGTTTTGTTTTTAATGAAAATGTAGATTCTGGCAACCATATCGGTGCCAAAGGATCTGGAAGGCGTCATAGGAATTTGCCTCGTTGTATGGCTACCTCTTAAGTTTACTTATCTCACTTTCCTATGACGTAGTAATCGCTATTTCAACACAGTAATGGATTTATGTGTAAAAGAGAGAAAGAGAGATGTCCGTATTTTTAAATCCAGCCCAGTATGAAACAATCATTTTCCATTAGCATGTCCTCAGATGAATACAATAAGCCAGTGTTTTTCATTTCCAATTTGTTTTGTTCCATGCAAAAAGAATTAAAGAGATAAAGGACATACAAAGACTGGTCCCAGATGCAGCTGTAAAGCAAGATTTATCAATTAGTATGTTAGAAATATCAGGCTGGCCACCATGCCATTCACATTCCCATCTTTTAGTTGCATCAAGTTTTCTGGTTTTAATTAAATATTGAATATCAGGCTGGTTAGTTGAGATAGCATCAAAATAGTAGCTGTACCCCAACACTGTTTGGTGACTGTTACATTTGGTGTGATACAGGAATTTACATTAAGCACCACAATTAAAGGGAAGAGAAGATGCACTGAATAAAGGTCCATTTCCATTTCACCTCTAGAGGGAGGAGCTTCAGAGCACTAAGTACACACTGTTTTATGTTTTCAAATAATGCTAGTTCCACCTTCAGCACCCAGGAAAGCCATCCCATCACTGCCCTCCCTGCCCTGCCTGACACTGGAAGTCACACTCAGCACTGAATGGTGCTGAACACAGAATTTTCTCTCAGAGCAAATACAGCTTGGATGAGCTGCACTGAACTGAAGTCAACTGCATTTGTCACATATCCATATTTGTCCACATATCCTACAAAAATCCATTGTAGGTGTGTTCAGCAGGTGTCACCTCACCTCAACTCAGGGCCAGTGTCACAAAACAAGCACTTTGGTACCAATACTGACTTCAGGAATTCTTGCCCCTGTTTTTACCCTTTTTTACTCATTCCTCCATTGTTTTGCATGCCTTCAGCTCAGTCATGGCAAGTGTTTGCAGAGTCATGCTGTGAACCAGACCAGTGACTTTCCCAGAGTAAAAACCAGAGAACATCAATTTTAATCACATCTGTTCAACTCAAAGTGTGGATCCCATAAGACAAATAATGGAAAGAAGGGACAGCAACATTCAAACCCTGGTGCATGAATAAACAGCCAGGGAAAACTTTTTAAACCCTGCTGAAAGCCCATGCACTGTGAAACTGTTTGGAATAGCAATGGCCTAATCCAGCCAAGGTTGCAGGGTGCTAATCAAAAGCACAGGGAATCACTTCCCAATCTCTTAAATAAACACCAATTATACAGCAAAACTGCAGCCTGCTTAACACTCTTAGCCTTGCTTAGCTCTCTATGATCTCTCTTTTCCTACCCTACAACACCAGAAGTCTCCATGCCCTGCAGTATTCCACAGAGTGCTCCTGACCCCTGCCTTGGTGAATCTCAGACCCGTTGAAATTAGACTGGATACAAATATAAGTGATTGTTACTTTTACAGTTTCCATTCATTTTCAAGATCTTACATTTTCACAGGTACACAGACATGAGGCTTCCCTTCCTCTAGCATGCACAGATGAGAAATGTCTGCTAAATTAAAAAGTCCTGGTAATATTTATCCTTCCATACAGTAACATGGAGAGAGAGCATCTCATTACCCTGTTATGAATCTTGGCAAATAAAAAGCATTTTGTGTGGCCCTAGTATTTGCTGATAAACTCTTCCGGTGCTTTCTTCTCAGCATCACCTGAAGAGCAGAACCAAGAGGAGAAACATTCATGTTCTGAAAACTAAAAAACAAGTTCTCAGCAAAGCCATCCTATCTCTGCCCTCTCTGTGCAGTGGCCCTCAGAAATCTTGAAGCAGAATGTGCTTTTCTGTTGGAGCAAATGCAAGTGAGCTGAGCTATAATGAACTGAAGTATACAAAGGCTGAGGTTTGCCCACGAAAACGAACCCAAGGACCACAGAGCACACTGCCCACCTGCTGAGCATCCCAGGCAGGAAGAGGCTGGGACAGCCCTGCTCACACAGCTCGGTCCTGAAGGAAGGCAAGCCCCTGCACAGCTGCAGCTGCCACCTCCTTTCCAGGGCTGTGCTGCTTGGGGGGAAGATGTGAGGCTGGCAAAGGTAACACTGACCCTCCACTGTGTTAATAAAATAAAGGGAGGGTGGTGTTGAACAGCTAAGACTCACATGTATATCTGCAGTGAAATCCTGCTGTGGCTACAGAGATCAAGACTGCTAAGGAACTTCACATCCCTGTCCTCTCTTATTTTAAATAAAAGAGTGAACTAGGTCTGGATAACCGACACCAGAATTCTTAATGTTTTAAATCTCAAAGGTGTAAGTTTAGCCAGTGGGCAATCTCAACTCTGTAAGCAGAATTCTGTGCCATTTAATTTCTTTGATTTTAAAACAATAATTTCTCATCACTGTCATTCACTCTACACTCCCTCAACCCCTGGGCAATGACAGCCACAGCCACACAATGCCCATTCTGTCTCGCTTCTCTGCTTTTCTCTGCCTCTCCAGCGCTGCCTGACCCTCCCCCCTGGAGCAGCTTCCTCCCAAAGAGACCACTGGGGCTGGGAGATGGCACAGAAATGGTGCAGAACATGGGGTGCTCTGTGAAAACAGTTCTGATTTCTCATTTCACCTCCCACAGTGCTGAGTTGGACCCAACTTCCATGTTCTCTCCAGTGCCTCAGTGCCAAGGGCTCAGTCCACAGAACCTCTCTGCAGTAGCAGCCCCTGAGTGGAACGAACAGCAAATGCTCAGATCATTCCCCAGTGCATCTACAGAGACCATTCCATCTGTAATTTATTACCTTTCAAGAAGAGCCTCTCTAAAGTCAGCCATGCAGCTTAGGAGGCGAATCCCTACGCACACACAATCTGCAGAGTGAATCTGATCACAAACAGTGGAGGACACTTGCAGGGGAGGCCAGCAGACTGTCAGAGTTCTGCCAAGAGAAACAGATATGGCAGCAGAGTAATTTGTTCACTTGATTTGCTCAAGTACTGTGACCACACACAGGCTGAAAATTCCTCTGCTTGGTCTTTTTGGTCTGTACCTATGTAGTCAAACCTTTTCTATTAAAAAAGTATTTGGAGTTGTATGCCCAAGAGTGCAACAGAAGTCGTGAATTAGCCAAGACAAATCTTGAAAGAGTGAGAGCAGTCAGGGTGGGAGGTACAAGAAGCACAGTTTTATGCTTCATGAGGCTACAAATACCCAGCAAAAGCACCTTTTGGATGGTAAAATTCCTTTTTCTGGGTACAAGGAGGAAGACTTAGATCTGACACTTCTGTGACATTCCACACAAAAAATTCAAGTCTGAAATATGATTTATCTGGCAAGCCTGAGCCCCTGAGTCCCCACTAAGACAGTGATGAACATCAACCAGTTTTTCAGCAGGTCCAGAAAGACACCTAGAAGGTCCCACCTGCTGAATTCATAAAATGCCAATCTCCCCTCCTCTCACATTACCACAGTATGGATGCAAGGTATTACGGAAGCATTCTGAATATGTTTTCAGAAGTGTATTTTGTCAAGAAAGATACCATTTCACATTGGCTTAGATACTGAAAATCAACTTAACCAGCCCAAAACACTTTTGCTTGTTCAGACATTTCTCCTGTAAGTGAAATATCAACCTGCTCAAGGCCAAGTTCTCAAACATAAGCAAGGATCATCTGCAAACCTAGACACATATTCAGCACGTTTTTACTTAACAGAATTAAGTAAAGCTGGTTTAAAAATGTGAACTGGTTTGCCATAAATAGGCACAGGTATTTTTGTGGTACTTTCACTATAAAACTAGAATTCAAAAGCTCAGTGCATGTAACTCCAACCTGCAGAATTACACACGCTTGAGAACGTAGGATGGAGCTTGTACTCAAATACTCAGGGAAGGGCCAGGATGTTGGCAAGGGCTGGAGAAGCAATCAGAATTAAGTCTCCCAATGTTCACCCAAACACCATGATCATGATCTGCAAAGCCTGAATTCCTCACTGCAGCATCAGTGCTGAACAGAATAAAACATATATTCATGACTGGGATTTTAAATCAGAAGCTTTGATACAGCAATGGCTTAAGCTGTAACTGCAAAGTCACTTTCATTCCTACCTGTGCTCTCCAGAAGAGAAAGGCAGTACCTGAAAATCTGATCCACAGGATCTCTGGTGTCTTTTGCAAGAGCAGATGCATTAAATAGAACAGCCTGGCCAAATCACAATCAGCCCTGCTACACAGGTCTACATTATTAACTGCTTCCTTTTATCCTGCCTGTATTTCTGTTTCAGCTGTGTTTTAGAAGACTGGGAAGCTGCACTGGGATTATTCAGGCTGAAAGATGCTATACACGGTAGGTATAATTCTTCAATACACACAGTAGCCACTCTTTAAACATGAATTTCTTAACTAGTTTTAATTCTTTTTAATACTCAAAGGCAGCAGTAGATGTTTAAAGCTGTTTAGGGGCTAGAGAGTCCTAAAAAAGGGAAAAAGAGTTTCTGAAACAATTAGATTTCTATTTCACTCGTCACTCTTTTGCAATCTGCAAACAGGCCTGTCAATAAACCAAATGCAGTTTAAATAAGGAAAGCAGTATGCTCTCAGCCTGGAACCCTGTGTGCCAAATTATGGCTTGCAGTAAATTTTTATGAGCAAGTTATAAACCCCTGAAAAATGGAGCTTGCAGCAGAAACACTGGAAGAACCACCACTGCAGTGGCCCTAACATGCTGCTTTGCCCTTGCCTGGTGAAGTCCAGCTTCATCCCCTCCTCCTCTTCCTCAGCATCACTTTGGCTTCCCAGAAGGACTTGTGGAATCACTGAAATGGCTGCACCTCCCACCTCTGGGCTCTGGAACTCTGCGTTATCCATCGTGTCTTGCCCCCTGCTCTGATTTCTGTGCTCACCCTCAGGGAACACCTCTCTCCCTCTCAGATCTGTGGTTTACCCCCTGATGCTGAACCCAACTGGCTTTGGCCTCTGGCTTTCCACCCTGGCAGCAGAAATGTCCTCCCCTGTCACCCCTCAGTCACTGCCCACAGGGTCACTGTGGACTACCATTTGCAGTGAAGGAAAGTGGAGATTCAAACGAGGCAGAGAATTCTGGAAAGAAGAAAATCATAACATAGAATAACCAAGTAACAGATGAGTGCTCATGATGTGATTAAATTGGCTGCTTCATTAACCTGGCAATATAAAAGCTATAATGGGAATACACTAAATTTGCCCAGGATTTTCACCTGAGCTGAATAGGGAACCTTGTCATCACAGAAAACTGGGACACGGTTCCCAGCCACAGACCGAAAGTAATGTAATTTCTTCACAGGATAATCCCTCCTTACATGGCCTGTCTGAAAACACCTGATCTGATCAAAATCACAGATGGGCTCAAGGGCAACAGCACAGCCTGCTGAGGAGAAAATGTGCAGATTTAAAGGCAGCTGGAGGTGCTGATATGATTGACAAGTACAGTTGGGTTTGTTGGCTGATGTATTGATACCGAGATGCATGAAAACCATCTCAGACAAAGTGATGTACTATTAACCACGAAACCTCCAAAGCCTGGAAAAATGTATTTAATGGGAAAAAAGGGACACTGGTCACAGAAATAATCCTCCTCGGTGATATCTTACATTCATTGGGAGAACTAACATTTTTAGTGCCTGGAATGGTGTGGTTTTTCTTTTCCACCTCTGATTTAAAATCACAGATTTTCCCAAATCTGAAAATGCTTATACTTTTTCGATTTTTCTACGTGTTTGTAAAAGGATTTCCACAAACTTTTAAATATTCTGTGCTGTTTGCCCTTCCTATTTTCCTCTTCCATATTTTTCTTCTTATCATCTGTTCCTTCTCCTTTTCCTTCTTTCATTACTGATAAAAGAGGAAGGAGAGAAAATAAAAAAGCTGTATATTGCATTGGGCAATAAGGACATTCTTGGTTCAGGAAATGCTGAAGTTTTTCATGAAGCATACCTTGACCCTTTTGCTAACTCCTTTCAGTGACCTTTTTTTTCACTGAACAGAGACTTTCCACAACATTGCCTTGTTCTCATCAGGTTCAAAGAGCAAGTTGGGAGCATCTTCCACAACCCTTTTTTACTTTTCCTATTATGCCACCACAATGAGCTTGTTTTAGTCCCTCATACTGCTTCAGATATTTAACTTAAGTGAAAACCAAACACAATTAATGGATTAATACCAACTGTCATGACCATACTTGGTAACCTGTTTGACAGAAGTACAGTCACTGTCGTGAAAAGCTTCCTGCTTCCAGACTTCTGTGCTCTCTCCCAACACACACAGTGAGAGCTGTGTGTGGAACAGCCTGTGAGAGCACTCCTGATTTTCTCATTGTCTCACTACATCCTCCATGATTTAATTACAGATTTTGGCTCTGCTTTGATTTCAGTTTATACTAATGATATTTGATTGACAGTAACTTAAGAAAAATCACAAACTTATGTTAAATTACTAGATTATTTATGTATTTTCTGCTGTACTGGTAACAATGACTTCAGTGAAACATATGGAACAAATAATGAGATATTTAGAAATCAGGAGTTTATAAGAAACTGGAAACAATTTGATATAAACCATTTAAAAACTATATTGTGCTTCATTAAAAAAGATATATATTTACCTAGTCTGTCTGGTATTACAGGAAACAAATAAGAGAGGTACTTGCAACTGTAATTGAAGTGACAACATATTTCATGGTAGCTGGAGATTTCAACTATCTCTAAAGACTGGATTCACTTTAAAACTACACAGTCTGCTCACATCACTGTCCAACTTCAAAACACACCTAACATTAAGAAGAGCAATGTACTCCCCAAGACAGGAAAGTACTTTACAGTACTGAGGCACAGTTGATTTTGATTATCCTGATGTTAACTGTCACCCTTCAGGCACAGCTGCACAGCCCCAGGCCATCATTCCTTTGGGGAGTGAGGGACTCCAGGGAAATATGGAGCTTCCACTTGCCTGGGTCAGTCGGATGCAGGCTGGGGCTGGCAGTGCTGCCCAGGCACTTCTGGTGCAGGTGAGGATGTGACCTGTCCCTGCATCTCACCCTGTTTGGTGACCTTCACAACTGCTCTACCAGCACTGAGCTCCTGTGTTAAAACTGTCCACAAAACAAAATATTTCAACCTCCTCAACAATGTCCTGTCCCCAGGGTCCCAAAGCCAGAGATCACCAAGCACATGCTAACAGCAAACATGGGAGAAAACCAATGGCAATTAAAGAGAGCCCTGAGGTGCAGTGGCAGAGGAGTGATTAACACACTGCCAGGCACTAATTAAGGTGAAGTAATAATATGTTGGCAAGTCACATAATTAGTAAATAGCTCGGTATAAATACAAAGTATTAAAAAGCAGTTTATGTGCACTGTCATTTTTAATCACCAGATTTATGAACAATTATGAGTAACGATGCCCCACAACGAAGTAACAATAGAGCTGTGGTCCAAGCAAAGCAAAAGCAGCCATTTGTTAGTCCTGGCTGCTAGAGATGTCCATAGCTCTTACAAATCAGATTTGCCTTAAGTACCATCTCCAGCTCCCATTGCAACCCAACTGCAAAGCACACCTAAGGATATGTTTTCTACACCAGAGCAGTTTCAGTGCCACTTACAACCTCACTAGCAAAGCTGGTCTAGAACTGGCCACTGTAATTCTCTGGACCCTTTGCCAGCCAGTGCATAAATCCCCTCCACTGTTATTCTTAAATCTGACTTTCATTTGTAGCAGTTTTTCTTCCAGGAAGGCTGGGAGGAACAGTATTGACAGAAAGGCTTCTTATTACGTATTCCTGTGAGAAGACAAACCTTGCTCCTGGGTAGCTGGGAGGGAGTATTTGGTATGACTCCACAAACTAGTTGACACTATGAAAAAATTAAATAGCAGTTAAACAGCCTTGAAGAGGGATTGCAATGCAGAGCTCAAGACCCCAAACTGCATTAGAGCTCTAAGCCCCCAGCAGGACTCCAGCACCACCTGTACCCCAGTACTGTGTGCCTGCACTGGGAGCAGCCCTGGGAAGGCACCACAGAGCCCGTGTCCTACCCTGCCGAGCCTGAACAGAAATAAACTCAGTGTTTATGACATGGGCCTCGTTCCTGGCTCAGTGAACACAAGGTACATTCCACTCTAATTATTCCTAATTGCCATGACCTAATGTGTAAATATTTGCAAGCACGAATGTAAAAGTGCTTCCATACTGTTGGTACGGCCCCGTTCCCAGCTGTGAGGAGCCTCTGCCACTCCCCAGCTCCTCAGCTGACCTGAGGCCTTTGAAGTGAGGGCCTGTCTTGTGTTGTTGAGGTTTTCAACAGATAATTGAATGGGAACTAATGCAGTTCTGATGCCTCAATTTGCACACACCATCTTCCCATAAATCTTTCTTTTATCCATTTGTTATTGTTTTCCACAGCTGCTGGATGCCTATCATTGTGCAGCGTGGACCCCACCTACCCTAAATCTTCCTTTGCCCTGTCCTGACTGCTCCCCTGGCACTTAATATTCTGTCTCTTCTCCATCCTGCTTGCACTGTTCTGATTCCAGAGTATTGGAGAACTTAATTTGGCACAACAAGACCAGCTGGCTGTAGAGCAGACATGACCCAAGTGTGTTCTTCTCAAATTAGTCCCTTTTCTTGGTAGAGCCAAACCTGCAGAGAGAGTCAGAGACAAATTCCAGGGTGGTCAGGGAGGGAGCTGAGCAGTGGGTGGCACTGGGAACAACCAAGACTTTGGCTGCCAATTCCAGAAATTACACAGGATGGTTCTGGAGGCAGCCATCCCAGGGCCAAAAAGCAGACAATCTTAAGGTTACCCTGAAATGCTGCAATCAAGTTTTCCATGTCCATCAGCCCTACACCTCAGGTGGGTATGCCAGGGCAGTCTGGCAGCAGGAATCCCTGTCTGCACAGGTTGGATTTACTGACTGCACTGAGTGCCATCAGGCACTCCTGAAGCTGGAATGATTCTCAGCCTCTTCCACTTGGACCAGTAAATTGGAGCAGCTGAGACACTGTATGCACACAGTGCTGTAACTCACTACCAACTCCCCTGAGGCAGCTTGGGCCATAATTCATACAGCTCTGAGTGCTTTTATATTATATAGAACTGAGAGCTCGAATGAAAACCAAACAAAATGAAACAAAGCAAATGCAGACAATGAATAGCCTGAGAAATTAAAATAGCCTCAAAACTTGAAGAACCCAAACTGTCCCCCTAAATGACTCACACTAAAGATGCCTCATTTATTAAGTTAGAAGAATTGTAAAAATAAGGACAGATTTAAAGAAAGAGCAAGCTCTCAGGAGTTTCATAGGTTACAGTTTTTCTTTTAATTCTAATATCACGATCCATATTACACTGCAAAGCCATGTAGCTGCCCTAAGGCAGGGTCTTTCAGCTGGTGCTGATAGGGCAGCCCTGCTCTTCCTTCCTTTCTTTGAGCATAAGGAAGGTACCACACAGAGCTTGGCAGTGGCTCCACCTAACAATCTGTTCTTTCTTTTTCCATCCTCCAGGAATAAAAACCTCTCCCCCAAAGCCTGACATGGAGCATATCCCACACCAGGCCTTGCTAAGGGGCTGGGGAAGAGGAGGGTGAGACAGAACAGGCCACAGAGCTGAAGATGACAACAGCCCAAGTCATCCTCACTGAATCCTCTCCCTGTCCACTCTAATCATACAGAGCTCACAAGGTTTTGGCAAAGTTGAAATAATTTTTGATGAACAGTAATAGCAAACATTAATTAGTCTAATAATGCAAGATCATACACATACAGTCAATCATACTTGTCACAGGGAATACAATGCACACACTCTCCTCTTAGTCTCTACCCATGCCGTTTTCCCCAGCACTTTTCTGCAAGCTGAATGGAAGTTTCCTTCTGGGACTAGCAGTCCTCAGCAAACTCTGGGTAATAAATAATAATAATAAAAAATAAATTGCAAAAGCCCTGGAGCAGCTTGTTTAGTCATCTCATTAAGTGTTACCAACACTTTCACAGTGTTGGACAGGCCTTAGTCATTCCCCCATTCCTGTAGAAGACATGGTTTTCTCATCAATAACACTCTGCAAGAGGACTGGAAAAGAATTGCTATGAACAGAGCAAGGAGCTCCTCTCTGCCCTCTCCCACTGCAGGACAGCACCTAAAGGTTGTTCTGCACTTCTGCCTTTTCTCTTGTTGATTTTTACTATAGGACAACATTTAACAATTTCTGATTATCAGTCTGCTCCTACATCAGGAAAAATAGCTGGAGCTCTGCCTTTAGTTACAGAAAAGCATGAGGAGATGCTGTGCATGAGCTGGTGAGGCACTACAATTTGCTTTCAAAAGGAGCAAAAGCTTTTCTTTTATGAAACACAAAGGGGATATCATAATGACAAGGTAAAAAGCAAAGCAAGCAGTAACCCTCAAGGGTTTAAGTTTCCAGGCGCTTTGAAGGTGTTTCTAAACTGCTTTTTGAATTTTAGAGATTGAGTCACATGATTGGGCTGTATCTGACCAGAAGTGTTAATCAGAAAGACCAGTAACAGCCTATCACAATGGTAGTAACCACATAAATATTATTTGACATACTTTTTCAATAATCTTATATGTGCCTTTTAACAAGCCTCCGTAACAGAGAGAACATATGAGCCCTGCTAGTACATACCGAACAGCAAGGTAGTTAAGAATATATTGCATTTATAAACTATGCACAACTTTATGAGTCTCTAGCTATAATTTCATCATAGCACAGTAATTGGAAAGTCTGCATAATTCTGGAAGGATATGTGTTTTAGTTAAAAGAACACTATTATTGCTAATTGGATACCAAGCTTACATTGTAAATCAGAGCAAAGTAGGGGCTCCTAATTACTAACTTTTTTGAAACAAGCACTGTATGTCTTTACATTATTTTTGGCTAACAAGTGACTTAAATAATCTTAGTGTTACAAAGTCCATAAATCTTTTCTTTAGCTGTGGCTGATGAAACGTTACAGGATAAGAATGTGTGTTCCCAAGGTAAATATCTGGCTTGGCAGCCTCATCTCCTACAGTGAATCAAGGTAAAGGAGTATGTAAGTGACTAGCACTGGCACAGCCCCAAGCAGAAAAGGTAAAAAAGTAAAAAGCTGGTATTAACTTATGTAGCATGTTGCAGCTTAACACATTTTAAACAGGCTGGGATCACTCTTTGGCATCTGGAGCTAAAAACTTACAGCCGTGTTCTTATGTGGAATGAACTTGTGTATTAGAGTTTTACAACACCAGCAACAAGCTTTTATGAACTTGTTAAGGTCCTGAATCCAGAGCTGTTATGCGAGGCTCTTTTTAAAATTATTTTTTCCAAACAGCTTTTCCTCTGCATGCCTTGATCCGCTCTTGGCACACCTGTGGCAGCAGAGACAGCCCTTGCTGCTGAGTGACAGACACCTCAGGAATAAATATGGGACATGATGCTTTGGGAACTCTGCTGGGCTGACAGAAAACTCCCAAAGCCTCCTCCTATGAGAATCCATGAGAGAAGAAAACATTGAAGAGAAGTTATGATGCACAGGGGGCAGGCCCTACACCCCAAGCCTGCAGCCAAAGTGCAGGGAAGATGGTTCATTATTCAGGTAATGATCTGAACACACTGGTTTGTTTAGCATGGCCTTAAAGATGTGCTGTCCATGTCAGTTTTAGACAGAGTGAAAAGCCTTGTGTATTAAAAGGCATGAGAAGGAGGGAACTTTAAAAACTGGACCTCTTGGAACATGGAATGTGGCCTAGGAAGATCAACAATTCCAAATCTGATGTCTACCTTTCATTCTCTCCCCACTGAAAGGAAAATTCATGCCTGTTTTCAAAGTCTATTGTGAAGACATTAACGTACTACAAATCTCTGGAAATCATTCTGATTTTTCCTTTTGATTCTCTACCTATTTAGTAAAGAAAAATGTAATGTAGACTTAGGCATGGTGATGCTGTTCAAATGTCAGCCTGCACAGCATCAAGACAGAGGCCATGTGTTCCAGATTTAAAAGCTGTATTCACTTTGTGATACACCATTCAACAAGGACTTGCTGTCAGATGAGCCTTCTAATCTGTTCAGCATGTTTCCACCTCTTCTTCAGGGAACAGTTGTGGCACATCTCACCAGGTTACTAAGTAATGGTGGTGTCTTTACAGCCAGCTGGAAAAGAAGAGGTCTTCAATAGTCCCAGATAACCTATGGATCTCATCTAGGCTGAAAAAGTCCCCAGAGTCTTGGAGCTCAGCAGCTCTGCAGGGTGTATGTATTTAACCTTTCATCCTGGCCAGGTTATTAAAGTGGGTTCAGTGAACTTGATTCCAGAAGAAAAAACAGAAGCAGCATGCTTGCACTGTTACAGATGAATAAGTACGGCTAAGTCCTGTTTTATGACCACCGTAATTCCTTTTCCATAAATTCCCTAACCTCAAATCACAACTGTGAATGCCTCTGACAAACAAGACTTGCCTGCATGGAAGCAGAACATTGCAGGCTCCACTTGGCTGGTGACTATTTGTTAATGCAGGACCTGAAAACTATTTCAAGTTCAACCACAATCTTCTCCATCCAGGGTTTACCCAGGCTCAGTCTTGCAGTGTAAATGACTCAAAATGTGTGATTAAAAGCACAGTGCTACAGGCACACTGGCCATGGAAGCTGGCTTGGAGCCTTCTCACCACCACCAAACCAAAGCACAGCTTTACTCAAAAACCTACACATCTAGGATGGTCAGACATGAAAGACAGACAAAAATCACACTGCGCTGCCAGGAAGAGAGACTTCAAATGAGTTTCTCTGTGTTGATTTGACCACCTTGTTCAGGCTCAAGCCTTTAATATCTAGAATCAGCCTTTTAGGACACTCCTGATAACTGAAGACAGCTTGACAATACTTTATTTCTCCTGGAACAACTGGATTAAGTACTACAGTGTGGGAAAAGGTTCTTTGTGAAGCTTTTCCTCAGTGTCAGGTTGGCAGGTGTTTCTCATTGACCAGAAGAACTGGGAATTATTCTGGAACAGGAAACAAGTCCTTTGAGACGAGAAGAAAATGTCAACTGGAAAGTTTTAACAGGAAAGGTACAGCAAGCCTTAGACTGAATCATTAGAGTGTGATTGTAAAAGAAGAGAAAAAAGGGACAAAGTCAGACGTGGACATGTAGAACAGACAGCAGGACATGACTCATTGTCTGCTGGACAACTTTAGTTCTTAATCAGAGTCTTCAAAGAGAATTCACTAACTCAAGAACACATTCCTATGAAGCTGAGCACAACATGTGCCCTTCATAACCTACAGAAAGCCACGAGGAAGCAGGCACACAGGACCAAGAGGCAAGCACACACAGTTCAAACCTCACTGGAAGGCAATCTGTATCCACCTCACAGGCACATGGAAATGCTCTCTGAGAAGTTCTCAACTCAGCAGAGGGAAGATTTACTGTACCTGGCAAATAACCTTTCTCCACAGAGCAGAATATGTTGTACTAAAAAACCTAATCAGACAGCCACAGACTGCACCTTCCAGACTCCACCTGCAATGAATATTTTGAACCTGCAGGTAACTGCATTTTATGTTTTTATTTTTGTTCTGTTATACTAAAAATTCTGATGTTTTTGTTTAACACTGCTTGAAGTGAGTCATTAATTTCAACTGAAACTAGACCAAATTCTTCACCTGAATCCTTATTTAAACACCTTTAGAAGTAGTCTGTTTTCATAGGTGCTCAGCACTTTGAACCTCTGAAAAAAACCTGAGGTGGTGTTCATCAGACACAACTTCTCTCTTTAATCAAACTGTGTATTTCTGCCAATTTGGAATACTTTGTTTTCAAGTAAAAATCTGTCCTCTCTATCCTTTGTGCTGACACTTGGCTCAGTCACTGGTTGTGTCTTAAAAGTTTTTTGGAGGCACAGATATTAAAATGTCCCTGTCAAAATAAACACGTTCCTTTTCTTACAGACCACCTGAGCACAGCAGCAAGGCTGACCTCCCATTAAATAATTAAATAAAAATGAAGAATTGCTTCAAGACTGGGTCAGGTGAAATGGGGGAGCAGCCCTGTACGAGACAGAGCAGAGAAGCAGCAGGAACACAGCTGAGTCTCTGTTCTGTGCAGAACATCCTGAGAGTGCTGACCACTAACTCTGCTTTCCAAACAAAGTGAAACGTTTTGCCAAGAGGGATTGAAAGCCAACTATTAGATCTGCCATGTGCATGTTGCATGTGCATGTTGTAGGCTATGCCCAAGTAACACATGACATTTCCATTAGCTTTTGTTAACTTCTACATCAGAGCAAGCCAAAATCTTAAGAATATTAACCTCTGTTTCTTCTAAGTGTTCCTTAATTTTTATTAGAACAATTTTGAGGGTAGCTTTGCAAGCTTTTTTTTCTCCTTTGGATGGATACAAAAATTTCTCTGATGAAAGCTTCAGGCTTTTTAAATTAAAAACAAAACAAAACAAAAAAGCCGACAAACCCCAACCCTGTAACATTATTTTTTTAAAGAAACTGCCAAAACTCCAGGAATCAAATTACAGAACAGAAGACGACATCACAATTCCAGCTTTACCTACCCTCAGAACCTGAAAGCCTCTCTGAGGTGATGAGTTGATGGGAAACAGCACAATTCTGTACTGAGGAGGGAATTTCTACTTGTATTTAATGAACTTGGTGAAAGTGAAGCTTATGAGCATATGTAATGGATTTCTGTGTTCTTAAAAGACGGAAAATAATTCTTTTTGCCTACTGCTGAATAAACTCCTAAGCACAAATCTACAGCCACCTCAGAAAGAAAAATGCTGGGGATTTCCATCCGTGGTCTGTAGAGTGTTGAGGTTAACTCTGCAAGACTGCCATAAAACACCATTACAAAAAGCTGATTACTAGTGGACACACATTTGCTATCCAAGAGTCTGCAATCCTACTCAACCATTTTTTTAGAAATCTATAAACAAAACTACTTCAGGGCTACAGGGCCTGATTTTGGCCTACTTCACTCATGAAGAGTTTCTATTTTCTTAATTGACAGACATCCTTCATTCATAAGCCTTGTTATTTAAATGGCCACTGACTTCAGGAAAGTAACTCTCTGTTACATTCAATAACTGCTAACCCCATTTATCCAACCAATAAATAATCCCTCACTCTCTCCTCCCTCCTCCTCAACTCCCAGGTTATTACACTGCAACATCTTGGCTCTATGCCTATTTAATCTTGATAATAATGATCAAAACCAGAGTGAAAACACAGATCTCAGTACCCTGATTAGGATCACCAGCCAACTAAACATAATACAGAGACTTCATTAGAAAAAGAAGGTTCTGCCAGAGGTTGCCATATTCGATTGGAACTCTTACATTTTTTAGGATTTAATGTTATCATCAGAAGTTTAGATTCCACTGGACTTTGGACAGCAACATTTATTAGGTTTTTTTCCATTGTTAGAGGGAAATGAGAAAGTGGGGGCTTTTCCTTTATGCATTAACTTATGTCAAGAATGATGATTCTAAAAAGCCATTAGTGAGCAGGAAATGCAGATTGATTAGAGTACAATACCTTACAACTGACAAGATTCTGTTCCTGCTCCAACAAATGAGAAATACTGGTATGGCTTCACAGTCACATCTATCAAGAAACAGGACAGTCCAAATACAATGTCTGGGTGATGTCTCTTTGGTGCTTTTTGTAGTAGCATTTAAGAGTGCACTCACCGAAGACGTGACTCAATGGCTTTCTGTGACAGGGGCCAAACATCTATTGGTGAAAACTGTACAATCTAAAGGTTTCATTTGCCAGTCTCATGCTGCAAATAACCAGGCTCCAGGTATACAGCCCAGTTTACCTTGGCAAGGAGAGGATGGCAAATTGATTTATGCAATCCAACTACCACCACCATGTCTGGCCCTCTGATGTGCAGCAATAGTTACCATTTAAACAATAATCCTCACTGCTTGGTCCCAAAACAGGGGATAGACAAAAAATCATTGTAGTTATGTTGCTTACGTTTTAAGGTAATCTATCCCTCAATGGGGATGTGGGAAAGGCAGCAGATGGGGATTTTTTTGGCTGGCAGGGACTTTTCTTCCACTGATGTGCTGCTACATAAAAAATGTAAAGCCTGAGGGGGTTATATCCAGTTGTTAAAAGGGGAAAATGCAAAGATATATTTTTAAATAATGCTTTGCCATGGTCTTGCCTTAAGGAGATTTAAAACAGCTTAGAGCCTACTCTCTTTTGCAGGGTCAGTGTCAGCAAGACTTGGGGTGCTGACAGAAATACCAAACTGCCAGCCTCAGCTGTAGATGGCTTGAGATACCTCAGTTTGTGCTGACATGCCTCTGATTCATGGCCACTTTACAGAAAGAATCATTTATCTTATCAATAGGTTACCTTAATGAAAGCAACCTGGCTTTCCTGAAACACTTAGGTGTGCAAGAGAGACAGACTTCTCCATACACAAAGAAAATTCCAGGCAAAATGACCAAGGATTTCTGGTTGCAAAGATATTAAAAGTTCCTACTTGTTTTTACAAAAGTTGGCAGCTAAGCAAGGGGGATATTGAAGAAAAGACATCAGTAGATGACTGTCTCCTCCTAGATATCAGAGAATCCTCTCAGCCTTAAGACAACCAAAGGAAAATGGGCTGTATTAGCTCTGCTGTCCATAGATCTGGTTTTAGGTTAACTAACGTATCTCCTCTACAGAATACTAAAGAATCCCTTACTGTAAAAATATCTGTGGGATGGGAAGGGATGACACTGTATGAAATGTTTCTGTCTGTTGCCTCTGCCCATAGAAGAAATTAACTCCCTTTGTCCAGTGGACACTGCAGGGAAGGGGGCTGGGCAGGAATTGGGGGAGGAGGGATTTGCCCATGCACATGGGTTAAAAGACATTTAATGAATCACAGAAAATAACAGCTTTACACAGCAAAAGCATTCCCTCTCCCTGCTTGTCTCCCTCTGCTTTTCCACATAAATTATGTGAACATATCATCAAAACATGATGATTTTTATTTTCATAAATGGGGCCATATGTCAGTTAAAACAGAAAATGTGTGCTGAACTGTGATGTGGGTTACATGATACACTTTAATTGGATGTCACTTTAATGTAAACAGCTTTACATAAAACTCAGTCTAAAAGAAAACTTTTTTAAATTGTCAAATATTAGTTGCTAAACCAATGTGATGCTGCATGTGTATTTTGCATTGTCTAGTCAATCAAAGGGTACCAGGCACAAAGGCTGCATTCTGATCCCACTTGCACCAAAGCAGCCACAGAGACCTCGCTATGGTACTCAGAATTGGGAGTCAGGGAGAAAAGACTATTTTTGCATAAACATTTTTGCCTAAATTTTCCATATAAGAGGATTATTTTTTTTATTGCAAATGTCATTTGTTCATCTAAACATTCAACAAGTGCAGTTCACCTGTGGTCAAGCCTGTAGGCCAACATCCCTTTTTGCAGTGGGAGCAATCTTGCTCTGAAAAAAACCCCCAAAACCCCAAGCCAAGTACTATATACACTTATAGAGGCAAAACAGCCAACTTTCCCTCATGCAACACACAACTGCAGCTACCCACATGGAAACAACCTCCATAAACAACATACTACCATAATAATGAACAGCTGAAAATGACAGGATTAAACAAAATTTTTAAATGCAGCTTTGGTAATGCCGATAAAATATCAACCACTTATACTGGGAAACATTAACAAGCCAGTATTTGCTAGCAGATCCCAGAGGGTTACCACAGCCATTTTCTGTGTATAAACACAGGAAAAAGCAGTCATGTCTCACCTGCTGCTCTGTGGTAGATGCTGGCAGAGGCTCATTCTCTGATGCCACTGGCTCTGCTGTCATAGCAAAGCTCAAATGGGACCTTTTGAAAGACACCAAGTTCAATTTCAAGGCACAACTGATTCTTACCACCTTGCAGCAACAAACTCATACTTGAGTATCAGACACGCTGCTGGATAGCACTTGTGACCTCCTAGAAGTACTAATACATGTCAAACACAACTGCTGGCATCAGTTGCCACGTAGTCACCATAAACTGCTGCTGGGTTTATCAAATACCTTTGGTTTCTTGTAGCAATCCATCAGGCTTGCAGGCACACACTGCTGTGTAGGCACTCTAATCTTCAATGTTATCCCTAACATTTAAGGCAGAATCCCACAGCATGATTAGAAGCATTCCCTATAAGCCACCCCAACAGATTCCATGGTCTGCTCTGTAGGAAAAGTACAGCTACCTTTTCTTTGCCTGCAGGTTTTACAGTGAGTCCCTGCACCTCAGAGCCATGGCAGGAGCCCACACGATGCCACCCCAGACCTGGATTCTCCTAAACAAAAAGAAGATGCACAGTTCTCTCTGAGAACCATCTAACACATTTTGGAATTATTTCTAGACCACCAACAAAGCTGCTGGAGAAAAAGGGGAGCTGTGCTGTATTACAAAGCTTCTCCTCACAGTTCCTGTTACTGGTTATTAGACGTCATTATGGCTCTTGTAATGATGGCAGCATAAATCAGCAGGCAAAGGCTGAATAGAATGTTCTATCCTTGTCTCCCTGATGAAAATTCCTGTCCAAAGAAGGGATAAAATAATATGTTTCTTTTAAAGAATCACTTTTCCCCCCGAGTTTATTTTGGTTTAATTTAGCAGAATGCATAAAAGAGGGATAAAAAAAATTCATAAAGCCAAGAAAACCACAAAATCCCCTTAAAAAATGAGATTTATGTTCAAGTTTGAAATGGCATAAACAGACATTACAAAAATCATCTCTGTTCCAATCAGAGTCATAAAAATTGTCTTAAAAATTGTAAGGCTGTAAAAATTGAAGATGACTGGTTCTGCAGCTCAGTTGGCTTATGCTAACTTAGTGTTTGTCCCTCTCCAATGTAAGTGGCACTGCGGGTCCCCCACACGCTGCCTGTCCCTTAGGCTTGCTCTGACAGATCACAACGAATGCAAGAGGGAAGCAAGGCCATGTGGCTGCTCCCCCAAAGTGTGCAGCACTCAAGCTGACCCCAAATGCGATGCCAGGGGACAGAAGGGATCAGACAGCCACCTCCAAAGCAATGTGCCTCGTGCACTGGTGCTGCTTAAGGGAAACTTCCCCTCATCACAAGGAAAACTTAGGGGAGGGATACTGCTCTAAAGCATCATTTTGCACATGAATGTCTGCTGAGGTGGAAATCACCTTTATCCACATACTGAGGAATGAAATATTTGAGAATCTTATTTTTCTGGCTACACTGAACTGGGCATCCACTATCTCAGTCCATAAACTACAAAACAAAAGAAAACAAAAACCACAACAACAAAAAACCAAAACAACCAACAACAAAAGGCAAAATTTTCATAATCAAGCTGCTGTAGCTACAACAGCACAAAGAAGAAAAACCCAAGCCAGAACGGCTTTTGTCTCCTGTGTCAGGAAGACTTTTGACCTGAGCAGGACAATAACAGCCCTGCACCCCCAGAGAACACCAATTGTTCCCTGCAAGTGTGTCCAGGTATGTCCACGCAGCACTGTCCCTCTCACATCTCCCAGCTGCCCATAATTCAGATGGATGATTTTAACAAAATCTCAGTTACACCAGCAGAATATAAATCCCATGCATGGCGGTGGGCACTGCCCCAAGCAGAGTCTCACCAGGGATGGCTGTTGGACACAATATTTATCCCAGACACCCAGAGCCTGCAGCAGTCATCCCTACATGGGTCTGTCCTGGCTGTGGTGCCAAGGCTCGTAATGGGAGAGGCACTTTGTCTCTGTCCCTCTGGCACAGCCCTGGCAGGCCAGAGCCCTGCTATTCTTTTATGTACCTTTTCATCTAGGCAGCAGGATCCAGCATTCCAATGTCACAGAATCCTTCTCAAAACAAGGGTTATGGTCCAGTTGTGCAGGACTTCACAAGGACGATTAATTCAGACATTGCAAAAATCATCCCTTTTCAATTCTTTTGGAAGTATGGGAGAAAACAACACCTGTTGGAGCTATGGAAACTCATCCCTGCCTCCAACATCACCTGCAGTGTACAGAGGAGAATGAGTACATGAGATGTGGCCACAGGTGAATGATTTAGCTCTGACTTGGTTGTGTGTTTTGCACAGGTGGTGGGATTTGGCATGTGAAGCATGACCCTAATTCAGGGAATATACATCCCCTTCCTTTCTCAAGAACCAGGCTGGGGAAGGAGGTAGAGGGAGTTTGCACACACACACACACATATATATATAGTGTATGCTCACATATAGACACACATGCATACTCATACATGTTTATGCTTTAAAATATGCCCAGAATAAAATACAGTTGTCTGACAAAATTACTAAATTTTCTCTCCCTTACAGCACCACTGCCAGTCCAGCATCAGGCATTCCATCCTTCATATAGAATTCAGTAAACATATCAATCCAAATCCAAGAGCCATAGCCAAGGTACCAATAACAGTGACATATTATGAAACTTTCATTCCCTTTCCCCCTCCCCTTCTACCCCAGTAATAACTGTCAGGCGATCCTGGCAATTTCACAAGCATAGCAATGATTCAGCTGGCAGATTTCAGTGGATTATTGTGGCCAATTTGGAAAAACACTCTAATAAGCATTACTTTCCAGAAACCAATATAAATCTGGAAGAGGGAATTATTAAACCCAGGGAAACTATAACAAAAGACATTAATTGCATTTTTGGAAGGAGCTTTTGAATTAAATTATTACCTGCTAGTTTATAAGGAAAATATATAGATAAATCCCACTACCGTGACAAGAATTTATTTATATTGGCCACATATACCATAGGAAATTTACATACTAACACTCTGCTCATTTATGGCATTATATAAGCATATGTATATTTTCAGACAATTAGGATTATGTTGTTTACTCTCACATCCACACATATGCACACAAGTGATGGTAAGTAAAGCAAAAGATCAAAGGTAGGAGGGATCACAATGAATTCCAAGCCATGTGTTTCTGTATTTGTACATACATTTTAAGGTTTCTAGACAGTCCTACAACAGAATACAGCAGTTTCTTAAAACTACAAGACTTGGATAGATTTCTCTAACTTGCTTCTAATTTGCTGCTTACATCTGTTTTTTAAAAGTCACCATCCTGCTCCAAAGTCTGTTGAAGTACATGAGGAGCTTTCTCTAGACACCAGTAAATGCTGGATCAGGCCATTAATAGAGAAAGATTAATCACTGCCTCTAACGTTTGTGTCTTTGGGAATTGTGTGAGAAGAACGATGGAACAACCACAAGCCATTTTGGAAGTTCCAAAACTAAATGACTAAATGATACATCCCACTGTTAAATAACAGTTTTGAAAACAAAATAATGTATTCTTACAATAATATGATGTAACCTCCGATTTTATGATTTTCCCTTTGTGAGACCGTTAGCTTGTATATGTGTTCTTCACATTTCATCTGTGTTCTTGTATTTGTCTTTCCAAACATGTGATGAGTAAGTCTGGAAGTAAAGGAGAAACTCTCTCCTTTGTCACTGAACTGAATTCCTCAAAGGCAGCAAAAAGGTAGTGTGATGAGCAAATATTTAAATAACAAGGAATCTATATAGCCACAAAAGACTAAAACTGGTCACAAAGACTGCATTTGTTTTGAGAATTCAAAAAACCAAGAGTCAGGATTTTACACTCCATTATTATTAATTAATAGACCCAGAACAAACATAGGAGAGCAAGCTCCAAAACAAATACTGCATAGGACACTGCTGCTCAAACCCAAAGTACCAGCCAAGGGGGCAACAAGATCAGAAATATCCAAACAAAAGACAGGCAGGGCCTGTGGCTGAGCCACAGGACTCCCACACAGCTACCTTCTGCCTTCCTGAGGGGGAAACAGAGCCCGTGTCCTGAACCCAAACATGATCACCTCCTCTCCTATGCCAAACATCAGCTCTGTCTACCCCATCTCTGAAGACTTCCAAGTCTTCAGGCTTCAATAAATGTAAATGCTCTTCACAGCTCCCTTCCTGTTCTCCACCAGCTCCCTTCAGAGAGTGACCATTACAAAATGTGGGTGAAAAAAGAGTATTAGAACTCTCTGCTGACTTTGGCAGTTGCCAAGGTCTCCCCACATCATCACTGGGGTCAGACAGCCCCCAAGGATGCTCACTTTCCCACAGCATGTGCCTCCTTAAGGTGCTATCACCCAGAGGATACTGATGGGATATAATTAAAACATGGGCCCTAGCACCACTATCAGCTGTCAGTTTTATTAATTCCTGAATTAACCAATACACTGTACCAATATATAATGAACCATCCTTTTCCCACTAATTCTTATTCTAATTTTTCATTTCCTGGCTGCTCCAAGAACAAAAATTAAAACAATTTCCATGTGGTAAACTTAAAATTCTGCATCCGTCATGAAACAGATAGGGCTGGATTTACAAAGGAAGAAAGGATAAAGGAGTTGCTGCCTTTCTTTTCCTTTTAGCACTGCACATTGATACATTCAGATAAGACATGCCCTCTGCTCTTGTCACTTCTCAATTCCCACATGACCACCAGGCATGTGTTGTCTGCTGAATTTGAGGAACACTTGGCTTTTAGTGGGATATGACTGGCCGTAACAAAAAGCTCCAATGCCTGACACTGTTTTGCCTTAAACATTGCTCTAACGTGCAATTACCACAGAATTCACTGAGAAAACAAAGTTCCTGGGTGATTCATGCAGCATATTTTCCCTAAACCTGAGCTAAAACCTTCAAAGCCTCCCAAACTGAATCACCAGACAGAATCACCCCGTTTCCAAACACGTTCAGAGGTGCTGGACACTGGAAAGCACAGCCCAGGCAGGGGAAGTCATCCCCCTCTGCAGCAGAACCACTCAGAATCTGGGGAACAGGGCATTGATTACTGAACTTGTATCATCCCGGCCCTGGCTGTGCTCCCACTTGTTTGCAGTCAATGGGAATTTGGCCCCTGCTTTCAGCACAGCTGAAATTTCCCTTTAGCAATTGGCAGAGGCTTGAAGTTTGCAGCTGGGAAGGCTCCACGCAGGTGCACAAAGGATGGAGACCACAGGTGGGATACTGGGGGGAAGCACGGGTGTCTCTCCCTCACTGGATGCTCTAGAGTGGACAGGACAAAGCCAAGTGCAGGTGAGAGAACAGCTACAATTCCACCTGGGAGTGCAATGGCCACTCTGGCTGCACACCCAACAGCAGAGCTGACTTCTCATCAGCAAATATTTATGCATTTTTAGCAGAAGAATCAGCCCCTTTGCTCTCAGCCCTTCTCATCAACATCTCTTTCCCTCACAGAAGCACGATGACTTGATGGCCAAAATGATGCATCTATAATTTCTACAATAACATTATGAAACAGTTCTCAAAATTTCTCAGAACCAGACTCAGGTCATGGATAAAGCCACTGTACACTGATAAATGTTGTCAAGAATTAGGAATCGAGATTTAAAAGCTCAGTGTTCTTCATCCCTCATAATCTAAGTGAAAATTGCCTGCAATAAGTTCTAGAAATTTGACAGTTTAGATATTGTTGTTTACTCGTAACTTCTTTTAAGCTACATTTGCCAGAATTCCATATTTACCATTTTCTTAAGTATACACCAGTGTCTTTGACTGCATGGAGGGACAGAGTTGAAACAATGAAACATTTTCAGTGCAGCACTGCAATCAAAATCACTCAATTTAATATACAGGTTTGATAGTCTAAGGTGTTTTGTCTAAGGTGGCTATTTTGCCCAGGATTTTTTTTTTTGTTCTTGAAATGGGTTCCTGGGCAAAGCACCACAGATTTAGAATGACACACTGCCATGTTTTTAAGGAAAATATGGTTTTGTTTAGGCTACAATTAGATACTTTCACAATTTGTCTCTGGCACACTGAGACTGAAAACTCCAGAGTCAATTTGTTTGGTGTGAACTGAAGTAACATCTATCTTAGTAAAGAAAACTTTACAACAAAAGAGCCTTCATCATAGTAAGACCTAAGAGCTTTCCTTTCTAAAAATGCAAGGCTGCCATGCAATTCTTAACTCACACCAATTCATGAGGCTACGAGCCATGTATTGTTTGGAAGCCATGGGGGTAAATCAAATTATCATGAATGACACTAATGATCCCATACTTGCCTGAACATAATGCACCTTATACAGTCTTGCCTTTAGGGATTATTTTTTATATACATAATTAGTACAAATAGCTTACTCTCCCTCTTTTGTTGACCTTACAAAGAAATGCACTCAGGTACAGAGTCTGCCTTTCCCGGGTTAATTATGGGAACCAAAGCAGCCGTGCCTATCTTGTGAGAAGTCCCCAGGTAATACCTGGGAAAGCCCTGAGTGCAATAAATGGAGGAGCAGATCATAAAATGCATAAAATGACTACCCTCTACTGGATGGAGCCAGAGAAGCTGAGCTGTGTCAGTGGATCCTCAAAGCCACGATTTAATACAACTCCTTTCACAGTGGCTGGGCTGGGTTTGGGTTTGCACAGCAGTGGATCTAAATGCAGCTGTCAAAAGGAATTCCTGGGCAATCAGGGTATGCTGTCCTTGGACAAAGCCAGTATTTCTGCTAAGCACAGGTCAATTATAAGCACAACATACAAAAAAAAGCGAAGGTTTTATAATGAGAGAACCATTACAAACTTTCAGAAATCCAAATGGTTTCTTTGCCTTGCACTTTTATTTCCCAGCAAAATCAGGCCAGATCCCAGCTGGTAAAAACTGGCAAATTTCCATTAGCCTGTGGGTCATTAACTCTGAAAAAAGGGCAGTTTCAAAACCAGTTTTGTGTATAGTGTTAGTTTCTGTCAGCGTTGCTATAAACAATCAAAATTGAAAGTATCTGGTATGACTACGATACCCATTTATTTCCCTTGCCATTCAGAGATTTGTTCCAACCCTGATTTTTGTAAAACAATTGACATATATCAGAAGCTATATCTGACAAGCTGAAATATTCAACTTGAACTTGTAAGTTTGCACCCTTTTGTCTACCTATAACCATCACATAAATTCTCCATGGCAGTGCTTTAAGCTGCTAAAGGGAACAACTCATTCAAAATGGCTGGCGCAAACAAAGAGCAAAAAATTGACAAACACAGGCCCAGGTACATATTTAGCAGAGATGTCTATAAAGGATCTGACTTCTTTCCCTCTCCCCAGGTTTTGTTTACCATCATCTGCCTGTGCTCCTGTACCTGTGCAGTTCCCACATGCCCAGGGAACACAGACCCAGCCCTGGGGCTCTGGGACACCCACCACCGCACACCACACAAGCTGGATCCAACACTTGAGTTTCACTGACTGAATTTTGAGTGAGTTGGACCAGGAAGCTGCAGGTGAGGCTGCTGCTGTGCTCACCAGTCTCCCTCTGCCCTGTTTCACAGCAGAAATAAAGCATCCATGTGTCATGGCACAGTGGTTTCTGGCACAAAGCTCTATGAGGTGTGTTAGCATTCACTGGAATCAATAGCAAAGCTTTCCTTCATGGTGAGGAGAAACTTTTTGTTCTATAAAGGTCAAACCTGGTAAAAGCAAAGCAAAACAAAAGGCATCTTTCTTGGTAAATGGACTCTCTGGCCAGTCATCCCCCACTTCACACCTGCCCCCATGAAATGCAAGCACCTGTTTGTGAAAAGGTCTGAGTCTGGCCTGGCAGGACAGTGGGGTCCCCAGCTCCAAGGATGCTGAGCACCCAGTGCTCTACATGGGGACTGTCCTCAGCTACCTCACAGCAACATCAGCTACACAATATACATACACAAAATACACAAATAACACATTCAGAGTGCAGACATCTGAAGGCTTAAACGGTATCCCTGTGCCTGCTAATGCACTTCCTTCTCTTACACCTAGTAATGCAACAATCTGTGTTCAGAATGGCAGAAATGTGAAGGAATTTTGCATTCAAAATTATTCCCTGCAATTTATTTTCCAATTTGTTAAGACAGACTTTCTTACATTACTCATACAGTTGGACATCTTCTATTTCTACTACAAAATTATTCCACTCTAAAATAGACCTCCTTTTTGGGAAACCTTTAGTGAAAAATTAAATTCTCCTTTGCCTGATTTTGCCTGAGCATCCCTACTTGTTTTCTATTCTCTCCTAAACAATCCCTCCCTTTTCCTTTCTCACCACCCCAGCCTCAGTTTAATTCCTTTCATCTTTCCTTAAAAGACTGTCTCTCTATCCCCTTAATCATTTTTTAATTTCCCATCCTTTAGGCAAGTGCCAAAGATGTTAAAATGAGAAATGGATGCTTGCCATAAAGGAACAGAACTCCTGTAACTCCAAAACAGTTGAAATCATGAGAACTTGCAGGCCATTACCCCATTATGCGAATGGTATTTTTACAGCACTAGAAATGAAGTAATGCAGCTACAAATATTCATGTTTTAAATGTGCTGTCATTCTAGTGGCCTGGCTACAAGTTGCCTGAGGGGTACTGAGGAAGGCTGGGGGTATCACAGTCCCCTGAGAAGAGGACCCAAGCTTCACAAAGGTTCCCTCCATTTTGATCCATTTAACTTTGCTCAGTGTTAAAAAGTTTTTCCTTTAGAAAGTCCTAAATTTGCTGCTTTTCAATATCCATCTGTGAGGAGGGATGATGCAGAATCTCTCATCCAGTCTTTGCTGCCATGTTCACTGTGTACCTCCAATACCTCTCCCTCCAAATTCAGCAGTGTCTCTCTTCACACCTGAAAGTATTCCTGAGTGCCTCCTTTCAAAATCTGAACAGAAATGGTCAGTGATCAACTGAGATAACTTTGTCACTCAGAAGCAAGGTGTATGCAGGAGGAGGTTTGCCAGTCTGAAGTGTAAAACATGCTACTTACCACCTCCCTGGCTAAAAGGATTACTCTGACTAAGCTGGTGTGCTCTGTGCACCTGATGCATGTCTTGTTCCTGGGTGTTGTCAGCTTTCCACTCCTTGGCCTTAAAGACAAAGCATGACCTAAAAACGTTCCGTTGGACCAAAGTACTGTAAACAGTGAACTCTGAGATCACCACAACCATGCAATTAAAAATGTCATTACATTTGAGGAAATGCAGGAAGATAAAACCCCATCAGTAATTGTGATACTTAAACACATTTTCACACAATCTGCTTTCTTCCTGATCTCCCATGTCTTTTCTGAAGGGACAGTTTATTACATGGAGGCAAGTGGGCAACACGTCATAGATAGATAGATGTGGTTTTGTTGAGAGCACCCCACTACTCCTGTTTTGTGAGCGCAAGCAAGTACCACAAGCTATCTACCTTTTGCCAGACCCCTTCTCCCTGCAGTACCTGAATGTGTTTTCAGGCATCAGGACTTGTGCCATTCCAGGAGCACAAGGCCCCTGGGCCTTGTTTTATGTAGAGACAGTTTGCTCGAGGTCCGCAGGGAACCGAGTTGAGACTGTGTCTCTTTGTAAGGAAAGCAGGGTAATTTCTACAGCTGGTCAGTGCCTGAGCACAGGCAGACAGATGTAGTTGTACCCAATTTGAAATCAAGGGGAAAAAGGGCAGGATTTGTTTCACATGACTGAAAGGTCCTGATTTGCAAGCCACAATGTTGACAATACCCCTTTCCCAAAGGCACGGCCAGAGAGGCGCTCTGTGCCTCTGGGTGTACTGAAGGATTATTGTAAGGTGCTGCCTGGGCTCAGTGACCCAGATGGCCCCACCAGTTCTGCCTCGTGTTTTCCTTTCTGTAATACTCTATCTTCCTCACTCTCTCACTGAAGCAGGGTGCAATCATATCAACATGGATACAGCAGATTAGTTTTACAAGGTTCCCACCAGTCTGACATTCATCAGCTTTCTAATCTGGTGGTAACACAATCCCCTTTGCAAGGACGCGCTGAGGCAGCGCTCGCGCTCTCAGGCCGAGGGCTGCAGGTTCAGCTGATACCCAGGTCCTGCATTCCCCCAGCTGCTGATTGCCTGACCCTGCTCCTGACATTCCCAGGGCCTGGCAGCCCTCCGTGCAAGGGTTAAAGGGAAGTTGTAAGCAACGGTTCTGAAACACTTGGAAGAATCTCCTTGAATCAAAACCGTTTCATAAAAGGCTCTCTGCCAGGCAATAAAATATTTTTTGATGGACTCTTATTTTATCATTATCCATGTAAGAAAAATGTATTGCAAGAATCCCAACACAATTCAGGGAAGTAATCACTTGCAGATTTAGTAGGCATTCTCAATTGGCAAAAATGAAAGATTTATTGTAGGCATGATGAAACAAAGAGCAGTTGTGCAAACTTTACTGAGCTGGATTATGAGAACATGCTTTTTCCATTTCCCACTTTTAAATGCCTTGGATGCAGTTTCAAAAGACAGATCAAGATCAATTATTTAACACTGCAGCTCCACTGTACCTGAGCAGAGGATCTCTTCACACATATGTTATCTGTACACAACAATAAAAGAAGGAGATGGAGGGAAGACACTGATATAGACAGCTACAGCAGACTTTGAAATAAAACTCCTATTGTTCCTTGACTCCACAATCAGCCAGGGATGTAAACAGAAAAGTCAGGCACTGACAAATGTCTGTGATTAAATGCACAGCTATTTGAAATGCAGCCATTTCTGACTTACCCAAATACAGAAAATACAGGTGTCCTTAAGACAGAACACAGGGCACTGAATTCTCTACAATGCTGACATTTTCTTTGAAAGCCACAGTACAGCTGATTAAAATCCCTGTCTTGCACACCTCTACTCACGAGAATAATGTTCTGAAGTAGAAGGGACTTTCTGGCCAGCAAAGGTGCACAGTCTTACACTGACTTTAAAAAAATACATGAAAGAGAAAATACTTTGGGAAGGAGGATATCTTTTCCTTGCCTTTTCCACCAGGCACTTAATGTGCTCTTTACAATGACACCAGTTTAAACAGCGAGAAAAAACAGCAGAGTAATTTGACTTAATTCAGCTTTATCCAGAACTTGGGCACAAGAGTTTCTACCACACAGGAAATGCCGTTGGCAGGCAAAAGCTTGAAAGAGCTTTGAGATTCTCAGCAGAAGGAATGATTAGAGATGCAAAATAGCATTATGGACACATCAAGTTACTGGCCTCAGTACCTCACTGTGATTATTCACCCTCGCTGTGCTCCAAAGAAATTTATTTCATTGTACTTGTAAGGAAAAGGAGATCCAAGATGACAATATCCCGAAGCGTTCACGAAATTTCAGTAACTCAGTTCCTCTCAGGTCTGAGAGGAAGAGGAGCTCAACTTCAGAGGTGCAGAGGAGGGCACCTCCAAAACAAACCCACCCAAAACCAGGCCTGCTTTTGGAAATAGCTCAGAGTGAGCTGTCAGATGCCAGCAGGTCACATTTTGATATATTTAGCTTAACCAGCACATTGGTTTTTTACCAGGCCCACTGGACTACTTGCTAAATGAGCCAGTGAAGGTTTCAGAATGTGACCCTGCACTGTGCAATAATGGCTTTTCATTTCTCATCTGATATTAAAGGCCAACTGCTGCTGGTTTGCCCCAAAGTAACAAACAAATGCATCACATTGAGAACTGAGATAAAACTACATAAATGACTGTATAAAGTTTTTAATGTGCACTAAATTCCTCTTTCTCCCCCGGGACTACAATATATAGCCTCTCTGTTGCCTACAAATGCAGATTAACATTTTTATTAAATGACATAGGTTTCACTAATATGGAGTATTAAAATTATTTGGTCTAATAAGAAATATTATTAAGTATATTGTTGGCACGGGTTTTAAACAATATTTAATTTTATGGCTTTTTAATTTGACCAAGCCTTCTGCCAGGTGATACAAACTATTTTTCCTTCTTGAGGTTAATCACTGTTCAGAGAGGCTAAATCACTGAGAGTTCTGAACAATTCCTACCGCTTTTAACAATCCCCACAGAACATATACAAAGGAATAAAATAAAGCCAAGCACTTAACCTCAAGAACACAAGCACAAATACTTTGTTTAAAATTTTAGAACTTACAAGTTCTGCACCAAGCAGCCAAGTTGTCCACCAAATGACAGGATTATAATATTCGGATGCAAGCTGGTTTTTATAAATTAAATTTCAGGGGGTAAAAAGGAGATTCCTCTCTCATTGTTTGTAGATATTATTCAAATCACTGAATGCACCCTGCTTTCCCAGATCTTCTGGAGACAACTCACCCTCCCAAAATGATGCTGGATCCTGCAGAATTATGGTTTTAGGACACAACTGCTGGACACTTCTTTGAGGTACTCTTGAGATGTATTACGATATTCCTACAGGAAACAGGTATTTCACAATTACATCTCCTGCTCTGTAAAACTTATTACTAGAGTGGAGAAGGTGCCTGACTAGTTGAGGGTGTATCACTTATCTTTATTATGAGCAGATTTAAACAGTGAAACCCATGGACGATTCACTCCAAGGCAGGGGAGACAGTGAGAAAGAAACCTTGTCACACTTCTGCTGCATGGGAAATGGTGAGCTACAGAAATCCTGAAGAGTTATTGCAAATACAGTGCTTAGAGCCTGGAAAGCCTTTCTCCCTTTTTGCTCTTCAGATGTGATTATTTGATAAAATCCATTGATCTGCATGGCAAAGAAAGTGATCTTGTGGTGCAGCTGGAATGAACTGGGGGTTAGGAGGCTGTTTGCAAGGTATCTTCAAAACGTGATGCCTTGTGAGAGGTTTACAGGTCTGTGCTGAGACTTGGGTTTGAATAAATCTACATACAGAGTTTCCTCCAGAGCCAGGCCACAGCAGAGCTGGAAATAATTCTGAGTGTCTTAATATGAGAAAGAATCACTACTTGCTGAATCTTGTGGGACAAGAGGATAAAGATAAAAACATTGTATCGAGATGTCATTCTTGTATGCAAACTGGGCAAAGGGAAGGGAAAGGAGCATAGAAGAAATCTTCCAAGAAAGACCTGGGAGACATGCCTAGAGGTTTGTCTGGCAGCCAGACACGGCAGGTCACAACTAATAAATTTCACTTTTTGAAGTTGGGCATACTTCAGCCTATATTATTTGACAAAGAACATGAATGACTTAGCTTGGTGTGGGGGAGTTCTGGTACAACTACCTGTCCTGTGTGCCACAAGGGTGCCAGCAGCACAGTCCCTGGGGAGAACCACTTTTAATACAAAACTGTTCCCTTCCTTTAAGATGTTCTCCTTCAATCAGAGCATTGTCAGGTATTTGTCAAAAGCTCAGTGTTCAGTATTCTGACAAATACCTGCAGCTTTGCAGGCAAATGGATCATTTTAGTTGTACTAAAATCAGGTCACAGTTGGAATTCTGGTGAAAAATAGGTGTTTCAGTAGCCAAATCAGAACACTGAAGAATGAAGAAAAGATAAATCAGTCCAAGATGAGCTGAAATATAATTGTTTAGGGGACTCTACTAACAAAATAAAAACACTGAATAAATCAAATGGGAAAAGCTTTTAAACAACAACAAAAAGTGTCTTTGTTTAAACCTTATTCATTCTGAAACAGAAAGTAAAAAACGATGGGTTGAAATACTGAAACATGTCCAAAATATCACATTGTATATAAAATGTCAGTAGTAACAAAATCCTCCAGTCCTGTTCACTGTCCCCCATCACTTTTTTCCAAAGTGAAGGTGACCCAGATTCACTAGTGGCTTTTTTCTCAAAGCTCTACTGTGATACTACCACTGGTTTGAAAAACCTGATGGAATACCTAATAAAACTTCTGTCATGGAGGATGGAAATGAATATCCATGCTTTTGTCACAAGGCTGTCTGTTCCCTAAACCACTATCTGCCTATCACCTTACCCTCAGCAGATACCAAGTATTGTTAGTGGAAATTATCCAACACTGTGAGAACCATAATAGTGGCAATTAATTACCATATCCTATGGCAGGGAGTTTCACAGGGGGAGTGCCCACTATGTTGTGGTGATATCACTGTTAATACCCCACTTTGTTTCTTATTTACAACACCTACACACAGTCACCAAATCTGCACAAATGTATCAAGAAATCTTCAGGATTAGTATGTTTTAAACAGGTCCCAAATTACTTAATAATTTATCAGCTCAAACGAAATTAAACCTTGTGGAATTAAACATTCTCCTAGGATAAAAAAGTATGTATCTGACAGCCTCCTCTACGGAAGCTTCATGCTACACCTCTAACTACCATATTGCATTTCTCAGATCTCTTCAGTGTTCTGTATAACATTTTTAAGGCATACAAGTCAACTTGAAAACAATTCTGGATTCTGGCAGCAACACTTGGAATTTACTTCATTTTAATTTATTTAGATTTAGGCAAAAAGAACCCCTGGAAGTATGTCAGCTAGACCTAACCCATATCAGACTCCTGGAAAGTAACAAAAAAGGCAGTCAGCCCGGCTTGGACAGAGCACAATTCCACCAAGGTCCAGCATCCTATATCATTTTTCTATCAGCCTGATAAAGCAGATAGATGCACACCATAGAATGCCTGAAGCCCAACAATCCCAGAACCAAACTGAGAGGCTGATAATCTTTCAGGAAAACCCTGGCAGCTCCTCCCTCTGCAGCCCAGCTCAAGAAGACAAGGTCTCAAGCCCCCAAGGGTAGTGTGGGGCAATTGCATTGTACTCATTTGCAGTTTTGTCCTGCTGCACTGGAACATGGGACAATCCCATTCACAATGGAATGTGGGCTCAGTAATTTCTGCTGCTTTTGCTCTGCAAGATCTGTTAGCGTGGAGCCTTCCTGTGGGCAGACGCGAGTTCAAATTCACCAGCTGGCTGGGCATGAGCTGAGAGAGAGCCAAGCCTAAAGCCCATTGTTGGTCTGCCCTCCAGTGCTGGGGCTGCTTAAACCCATTTGTACTGCCCTGGAATCTGCAGTGGGCTTTGTAAACAAACAAACACTGTATTTCCACAAAACCACTGAATTGCTGTCTACTCCTATAATCAGAGTGTTTTGAATGCTGATGTTCCTTGACAGTATCGGGAAATGCCATCAGAGACCTAATAAAAAGAGAGATCTCTGGTGAGGCAGCTTTGATAGAACGGATGTTTCCTACTACTGACTTCAAAGGAAAGAAAGTGAGCCCAATATTATTGTTGTTCTTTTAAAGCACTCCTTTGGCATCAGTGCATGACACCCTCCACTCCAAAAGCTGAAAACACTCTCCAGACTTCCACAACATTCCTTCAAGTCAGGCATGGAAACTCATTGTTTAGGTGAAGTAACTCACGAGCGGATAAGCTGCTGCACGCAGACCCATTTTGCCCACATATCCACAGCTGTCCCTGAGACTCCTCTGTAGCTGTAGCTAGTAGAGATCTCATTTAGTACCCCTGTAGAGATCTCATTTAGTAGCCCTGTAGAGATCTCATTTCTCACCCTGCATTGCTGGACACACATTCCCCATGGACTGCAGATGGCATCAGACTTGCCATCTACTGAGAACAGAGATTCTGCACTGGTTTCCTCAGAAACAGAAGCAGTAACACTGATCTGCTCCACAGGCATTCTCCTGCATTCCCAATAACCAGGTCGCTGCCCATGAAGTGTTAGAGATGCAGCCAAGCCTTCTGATGAAAGCTCTCACACACTCACATCATGTCAAACCACCTGCGTCAGAGACTGTGCAGTGACAAACTAACAGGAAGTTCAGCCAGAGCGCAATCTTTTGTGCAATCTGTACAAAAATCTGTTTCATCAGTAAATTGCAAATTGTTCGTTTGTGTGAAGTGGTGATTGGAACACAAGATCTGCCCTGGAATGCTGGAATTGCCTAAAGACACCCTTAGGCAAGTTACTTATCTTCTCTGTCTCAATTTCCCCATGTTTAATGCAGTACCTATGGTGTCTCAGCCTTAGGGATTCAAAAGAACTGACTACAAACAGCACAGGTGCTGAATTTCACTGTGTACAATACAGCACCCAAATCATTCCATTCAGACTCCTCTCAAACTGAGTATGCTGAATATATACATGAAAAAAACATTCTGCTTCAAAGTCTTACCTCTCTAGGCAAACACAGAGAAACAGGTCTAAAACACACAGAGGAGGCATTTGTTTCTTTGAAATACGAAAACTAAAGATATTAACCATAAATATTATTCCTGTCCAGCTCCTTTCATGTATATCACATACCTTATGATAGCCAATTTCTATAAACACTAATTACACCTGTAGACATTACATAAAGATAAATCATTTACCTTGATCCTGTCTGGAGGCCCCTGAGCACACATGAATGCAGTGATGGGAACATATTTTCTACTCGTTATGAAGCCACAAGAGTGCAAGAGGGTAAACTAATAAGCCAAGTACAGATTTGTCCAAATCAAACAATTCTAGACAACTAAATGAGCAGCTCTGTATTTACATTTGCAAGCAGAGGCTTAAACCAAGGATGCAATATCTAGAGATCAGCATGCTTCTACTCACCAAAGTATTCGAAGAACTGAAAGGCAGCAAAAGATGCAGTTATGAGAAACTTTTTGTCTTCCTTTTTTTAAAATAAAAACCATTTAAGCTTGCTAATTTTTGCTGTCTCAGACAATCAAAATTCCAATTGTCTGGGACATCAAATCTAAAAAAGCATGAAATTAATCTTCAGAAGTTAAAGTCTTAAAGGCATTGCATCATTATTTTTGTTGGATATATTTTTGATTATAATGCAGATGAACCCCAAATTTAATAAAACTAAAATAACATGAGTTAAGTATGAAACATAACAGGATATTGCAAAGAGATTAGGTAGTTTCCTTTAGACTACTTGCAGAGCCCAAGGAAAAACCGAACTGAGGGACACAACGATGAGAAGGCAACACTTAATTAGAATATTTAACGGAATATGAAAACAGAATACTCATAGTACCAGCCTTGGCAATGGAACACAGTGAGCAGAATATGGACCCAAAACATCAGCAGTGCTCCACACCAGATCCTGCTCTGCCTGTCGCCTGTCTGTAGTAAAGAAAGAAGCAGGCTCGCTAAATTCAAACCAGCTGCAACGATGAGAGTGTTACAGTTGGACTGAAGGAAGCTTACCTCATGAAAGTATTGTGGAAACTGCTGTTGGAAAGATAATAAAAGGATTAACTGCAGTTTTAGTGAACCATTTACTTTTCAATCAAAATGTCTCATGTATTTCCTGTTCTCAAGTAGCTTGAATTCCAAAATTCCTTTGTCTATTACAGTACATAGTAGCAAAGCCTGTCATAAGAAATTAATAATTTTACATGGAAAAGTACTTTTATGTATGAGGGCAGGGTGCTGCTCACTGTTAGCTTCTCCTGAGCAGTTCAATACCTGTCAGGCAGTAATCTTATAGGCAAGAGCAAAATCGAGGGCTTAAAAAGAAAGTACAATGGGTAATTGTGAACAGCGGAAGAAAATCTCCACTACAAATACCAAGAGATGCAAAGTTGCTCTAACAGAGCTACAGCAAAAATGAAACAAAATCTCAGACCTCTATGGACAGAGAATGAATTGCCTTCTTAATTTGCAGGAGTAACAGCACAATTATTACCACATCAAAAGAAAAGCCACCATTTAAAATGACATGACGTCACTGCACAACGCAACACTGCACAGCAACCCCTGTTTCACGTGGAATGGAATTCACTGGACAAATAATCCCCACTTGATATTAATAACTTCAAGGAGCTGTGCTGCAGCTTTGGATCCTGCCCCTGCTAGATCAAGCTCTTTTCAGGGCAGAAAACTAAATTTGCAAAGAAGACATGGTTTCTGTGTATTCTCTTGGATCCACTTCACTCCCTGCAGAATTCCAGACTGCAACATTTAACACATGATACCTCTGCTGACAGTGGAAGGCTCTTACTGTGGGAATAGAACAGTTAACTCCAAGTTGAGCAATGTGGAGCTCCCAGTCCTGATTGGGCCATTCCATGTATGGGAACAACTACAATATCTGCTCCAGTAAAAGAGATCTTTATATACTTACATGCCAAGGCTATATAAATATGCCATAAAGGCTGTCTGCAATATCAGATGCAGAGGTCTTTTTCCAACCTATTCACAAAACCTTGATATGTTATCAAAAGCTGGTACTTTACTGCAGATGAAATTAATTGAAAGTAGGACATTTTGAGCATTTACTAAGATGTTACAGCACTTCCCTGGTTTACAAAGTTTTCTGTAGGAATGGGAACGTAATATTAGAAATGTGCCATACAATACCTGTTAATTATGCATTTTTCAGGAAAAGAGACAAGTTCCCTTATCCACAGAGTCTACTGATCTTTCAGCACCACAGGAAACTAATCAGGCATTCATGTTTTAAGTATGCTTTCAATTTACTTACCTACACTTTTGTTTGGAAAGAAGCAAACTTGCATTATCCTTTAATAATTTATAACGAAAAGAAATCTATTCAGGGGAAGTTAAATTCATTTGTATATTTAGAACATGTCATTGAGCTACTTCTTGAATAGAACAACTCAGTTCTTGCTTTCAAAGCAAAAAGAAACACGTAAGTCTTAGAGTGTTTCCATTTTATCTTGGACAATTTGATGGTATTCTCTAAGTATATGCGCTGTTTCCAGTATTATCTTAGGGAATACGCACCAAACAGTGCAGACATTAAGATAATGTTTTTCATTTATCTAATGGCAGTAAAAAGATAATCAGGACAATCACTTACAGAGAAGATTTTTCTCTGCAACACATTTTGAACGCTCTTGTTTTTTTCCTTCTCCCTTCCATAACCATTGCAAGCCTGAAAGCTTTTTCTACAAACATTCTTTCCTATTCCTCCATAGAAAGCTACAGCTTACCATGGGAAAGCTTGTCATGATCTAACATGCTTACAAGCATTTTCCATTGCATCAGGCTCGGATCAAAACAATAAAATAGCCATATAGCTAAGAATTTTGCCTATCAGGAACCCCAACCTGCTGCCACAACCATTCCCTGTGTCTGCACTTATTTGTGCATGTGTGTGCGTGCACACGCGTGTGGGTGTTACAAATGAGACTTTCCAAATTTCATGGCCCAATTTGGAAGCCTATGTCAAACTTGTTTTGCTTCATCTGTTTCAGTCAGGGTCTTATATCATTGTTGTTTCAAACATGTGGAAAGCTTAATGGAAGTCATTAACTTTTATTTTAGTTTGGCCATATTGTCATCATGGTGGGCAGATGCAGAGATGCTGTTATTCCCAAGATCCTCTTTTTGGAACACTGCTGTTGTTTACATCTTCTTGATCAGAAGAGAACAATGGTTTTTACTTATTTTTAAAGCTCTGTTTTGCAAATTAAAAAAGCCCCTAACAACCTTTGAAAATGTAATTAAATATATTCTTTTTAGTCTTTTAACTGTTTAAAATCCTTTAACAAGTTTCTTTTTTTGTCTAAAATACCATTTGAAGCTTTTGCACTCACAACTCTATGGGTTATTGTTCAGCTGAAGGAATGAAAAGAATTTCATTAGATGTGTTTTATGTTTCTTGATTAAAAATGTCACCCGAAGCTCAGTGACTTTGTTTTACGTTAAATGACGGCTGCATGCTTTGATCATCACTTTATTAGTGGTTTAATGAATATTAAAAAAACAAAGCACTGTATTAAAAGTTAAGCTCTCATATAAGGAAACCGAATCCCTTTTCCAAGAACTACAGTATTTCTTACTCAATCATTTCCTTCTAGATTAAGGTTTTCTCCAGTTCCCCTTTAGCCTGCTGCAGACTAAGTTACAGGAAAGCACAACAATTATATTGGAATCAGATCGAAGAGAGAGAGCAGAGCAGTTATGTTTCTATTCAAACAAATATAATCCAGACTTACCATGCACTTGTTTGGTTTTTCTCCAGAGTGAACCCTCATATGAATCAGCAGTTTGTAACGAGCATTGAAGGGTTTATAGCGGCGGACACAGCCTGCCCAGAAGCAAGTGAAGTCCTCTCCTTTCCTCTGGTCAATGTGAGTCTTTTCTATGTGTCTGACCAGTTCGTCTTGTTGGTCGTAAGTGGCACTGCAGTCAATCCACTGACAGACCTGCTTGCCACTGCTGGGGTCCTGCTCATCGACATCACTGGGCTGCAGGGACTTGGGAGACATGGAGGTGTTGAGGTGAGGCAATGTCCCTGGGGTCTGGCTGAGCTGCTGGTGGAGGTGGTAAGGGGGAGGCAGCCCCTGGTGATGGCGAAAAAGATCAGCAGTGGAGGAATAATCGTCAGCTGGCTCTTGTTTTAAGAAACTCACCTTCTGAGTGCCGTGCGAGGAGTTCTGGTGAGGAAGGCTCGTACCATTCATCATGAGGCTGAGGCTGCCATTCTCCTCGACTTCCTGCATTTGTATCTGCTCACAGTCACCTCTGTCACATTCAGTGGAAAGAGGTACAAGACATGCTGGAGGGGAGGGAATACTGCAAGGGTTTGCAGGCTGAGAGCAAGACTGGGGCTGAGAGGATTTTTGAGCACTGTGATGACTGATCTCCACAGGATGAGAGGAAATGCCAGCTGAGTTAGCTCGCAGTCCATTCACACAGGTGACCAGTGACGTCTGCGACGTGCGGATGATCGCTGTAATGTCGATTCCTTCGGCTGAAGACGGCACAACAGAGATGCATCTCTTCTTCAGGTTGCTTGTTTGTAGCCTGGCTGAGTGCTGAGGGGTGCCAAGTGACAAAGGACCCAGGGAGGAGCTGTGTTCATTATTAAACAAGTAGGATGAAAGTGAATTTGTAAAGCTATTATTCATTAGGTCTAGTTCAGGATGCAGACTACCGGAGGCTCTCAGCTCCATCCCCTCTGTAATCCTCCTATGTGTGGAAGCCTCAGACAGAACCTTATAGTCACTGGGGCATTCTTGTTTAATGTGCTGAGCCGGGTGACTTCCATTCAGGCATGGAGCAGCAGAATCTACTGAGTCTTGAAACCTGGGTGACCTGCAATACAGTTTTCATTAAGCACCGCTAACCACCACGGGGTTTATGATTTTTGTACAAGACACAACACTTGTTAAGCCCTGCGGAATGGAAGCACTTGCTCTCTGCTGAATGTTGCCTCTCTAATGCAGCAATTACACAAAAAAATCTGCAATGCTTCCTCTCCAACCTGTGTAAAGACAGCATAGTTTCACCCAGGATTAATTTTACACACTGGGTTACACACGGAACAGAATCTTCACTGCTACAGGCAGTTCATCAATCACGATCGACGCTTTCAATGCATAATAGATTGGGCAAAACAATAGCTGAGAATGAAGTTTGAGAACTTTTGGCATTTTTGAATTATTCAAATATTGTCATTTTCCTTAGAGCACAGTGGGAAAATGCCTTGGCATTCTTGTTGACACAAAAAAGGCTAGCTGAGCTTTGCTTACATGTCAGAGACATGCCTTCCTTTGCTAAATTAAAAAAGGAGTCAGATCACTGAAGAAAAAAAGGAATACAGCAAAAGAACTGCTTGCTTTCAACCAGCACTCTAGAATCAATGTGAGATCAGCTGAGTATTTACTTCCACAAAATAAAAAGTTCACAGCCAGTAAATTTAAAATGGCAGCCTATGTACTCCCATCTCCATTTTTCATAATAAAGAGTGCATGGGACTATAAATCACAGTTCTGTTCTGCAGAAGTGATTTTTCATCCTTTTTGATGTGTGTTGAATCCATTCATTGAGGAAGCAGAACCTTGAGGAACTCCACAAAAGACTTTTCAGAAAAGCACTGCATTAAGAAACATTTCCTCCTAACATTTTCTTCCAAGCAGTTAGCAACTGGTTTATGGCTTAAAATAAAACATTTTATCTCAGCTATAAACATTTACTGTGGATGATCCAACTGTGTGCTTTTTCTTAGGAGCAGAGCGTGTTCCTTACATATCCCTAAAGCATGGGAGGGTTTAACCTATGGCTTCATTGTGCCAGACCAAGGAGAGGAAACAGTACATCTGTGTGCAGGAAAGCTGTACCTGAGTTAATAAACCCTCCAGAGAAGTGCCCCGTGGCTCTTAAGCTGACATGTTCCACTTAAATGAATTTTATGCTTTTTTGATGCTAGCACCACAAAAGCTGAAGAAAACCCAGCCATTTGGCAGCTTGTGTGTGACACCACAGCTAAGGCAGGCCTGACACATTTTAAAGCATGAAACACACGTACATAAAAGTATTTTGGACATTTACACACTAAGCTATGAAGCTGCTGAATAAACTGCATTTATTTTACACCTTAGATGATTTTATCATTATTATTTCCATTAATCCATCACTAATATTAAGATGGGAAGCTGGGATAACTTCTAAAACTTCCTTGGTAATAGCTCTCAAAAGAACAAAAAGGGACGGAAAAAAGTAACAACAATCAAAAGCTTCAAAAATACTTCCTTCCCATGAAATTAAGGTTGTCAAAAATTGGCACCTGTCCGAGGCACACAACTGGGAACACTGCTGACAGGTTTCTAAGTTCCAATAGGGCTTAAAGTAAAAAAACACTTTAAGATCATGAGAGAAGTTAAATTCCCCACCATTCACTGATGCAGAACAATCAGATAACTCGTTTTCCACCAGAAAGTTTAAAACAGTACATTAAAAAATTTTAGAGGTTTCCATAAACCATTGTTTATAATTTCTCCCTTTAGGTTTGCACAGTTGGTCTCCAGATAAACTTAAAGCACCTGTTTCTGCAGATGGCAAATTTATATTTTAAAAAACCAAACCAAACAGCATTCATACACTATTTTTTAACATTTACAGAACCATATGTCTGTAAAATACGTGGCATAAGTATACTTTTATTGCACATGTTTGGGAAACCCTGCTCTGTTTGCTCAGTGAAAGAGTGGTGTTTTAAACTCAGTCTGAGAAAGGCTTTACAGCATGCCATTCCAGGCACAGCATTTCCTATTACTTGGTTTCTGCTGTACAAAAATTCTTCTAAATAATTCAGTTTGTATCACAGTTTAGTGGTCCCAAAGCCTCAGGCTAAAGTAAACTCAACACATTTCCTACATCATGTAAAGCTAACCTAAGCCTTACATTTCAGCCTGTGATAATTTGTGTTGTATTATTAAGCTTTATGTAAAGCTCCCATCTTGCCAGAAATCCACGAGAGAAGTTTGGTTTTTGACTAAGCTGGAGTCAGTGCAGAGTACCTGCAGGATGGACACAAACATCCCTGTCCCGAGAAATACTAGGTTTCCAAAATCCTCAGGAACAGTGACCTGCATTTCCCGCACAGGATCTTATTCAGAGTCAAGACTGTATTGATGTGATGTTGCAGTGCAGATTCTGAGACACACAAAAGAGAGTTCTGAACCACAACACAAGCTGGAATGCCTTATTTAAAAAGCAAATGAGATGAAGGCACTAAAGTCATGCTTCCCATTGCCACAGATGTGTTTTATCCATTCTCTGCCTACAAAATGATAAGCAGAGGCTGCTTGTGCAGATCAGAACCAAGTCCTCTCCAGGATCTGGAGTTTTCTCTGTAGCACTGTGTATTTATGTACATTATACATCCCATGTTAGTTAACTCTGCTGGGAGAAGTCTGACATTTCTTCAATTTCCTGATGTTTGAGTGTTGGGGTACCTGATGTCAAGGTGCATTAACACAAAGTTCTTGTATTCCTGGCAGAACTTTGCCATCACTATTCTAGGGAAAGCCCTGCTCATTGCTCCCTGTCCTGGGGGGAGTTGAAGGGAGAAAAGGCACAGAAACAAAACCAATGCAGGAGCGACACAAGGTGTCTGGCAGCCAGCTTGCAGGGTGGCTCCCCTTATACCCATTGACTCTTTGCCCCTGGCATCTTGCTCTTTCAGCCACGGAGCAGACTCCAGGCCTGGTACCCACAGGCTGTGCTGGCTGTAAGGACTTCACAGTTTCTGGACAGCAGCCAAATATAAATATATATGCTTATGAAATAAACAAGTAAGATGTGAGGAACAAAGGAGAGCAGGGCAGTGCAAGGAGCACCGTGGACACACAGATCAGCATGAGCAGCTCTGGGGGAGCGAGTTCCAGATAAGCAATCCTGGAAAGACAGTGGGGTCAGCAGAAGAAGATACCCCACAAACCTCTCTTCAAAGGGAGCACCCATGCACGAGGGATGGACAGTCAAAGGGAACAGAACTGCTGCCTAAGCTCATGAAAGCTGAGTGTAAGGCCTTTGAAGAGTAACAGCAGCCTCTCAGAGGATACTGAGGCAGTGTTTCCTAAGAGACTCCCTTACGTGGTAATTGGAGCCAGAGCACGAGGCCAGTAGCACCATGCCAGAAGCGCTGCAGTTCCCAACTGCCCTCAGAGGAAAAGATGACTGTATCTGAAATCTCCGGATTATTTACAAAACATACATGCCTTCAACTGCCACTGGAAATGTGCACCCAGTGATAATTGACAGTTTTAAGAAGCTGGAGGGGATTGTTCTGCTGCACATCCAGGGACCCCTTAGTGCAACACTATCCGAGTGCTCTGATGTCTTCCCTGGGTTTTACAGGCTGAGCACTGAGCGCAGTGTGGGCGGGTCTGCCGTAGCTGATAATGCATTATTTGACAAAAGGCCAACATTAGCTGTGTGCTGCCTCCAGTTGTGGTGAGGAAGGTATTGGGACTTTTCCAGTCCCACACACATTGCATTCACAGATAGAATGTAGCAGCAATTACGCCTCACAGTTTAAAAGTTATTAACTGAGTGGGGAAAAGGGGCCAGGAAGAAGAGGGATCATGATTCTTGGACTAAGGCAGTCATCCCTAGAATACAGTTTCCAAGGGAAAACAATTTCAGGCAGAAGCTGAAGGGGATAACAAGTTTCAGTACATTGAAGCAAAAAAAGGACAAAGACAATCAAAACCTCAAACCCTGAGGGAGATTTTTGATTGCTAGGAGAGGTGCTCCCTGGTTTGTTTGGCTTTGCCTTGGATGTTCCATAACCTAGAAATGCAAAGTGGTTCAAATGAAATGAAAAAGGGGTTCAAATATCTCTACCCAGAGATATTGTTTGAATTTATGTCTCCCTTTACTTCTGTGCTGGTCATTAGAGCTGGACAGAACAACCAAAGAGAGTTTGCCCTGATGTCCATGTGCTCCAATACCTGACAATTCCAGCCCTACTTCTCTCATCCATTTTCTGATGAAGGCTGAGATCTGGGGAGGCACAGAGCACCCTTGGTTCCCACTGACATCACTCCTCTCCTCGGCATCGCTCCCAGTTCAGTCACATTCTCCTGTTTTCAGTTCTTCAGGGAAAGACCATTTTTTCTGTTACTTGCTTGTCAGGAATCTTCAGCATCACAAACACCACGAAACAGAAATGGTCTGAAAGGCTGTCCACCTTCTCTCAAATGCCAAGTTTCTGGCCCTGTGCCATGTGTCTCACAAAAAGCACTGTGATATAAGGAGACACTGTGTCTGTGAAGACCACAGAGCAGAGCTGGGCATTGGCTTCATCTTGCAAATCCCATGCAGACAAATGCACTATTAGCCATGGGGACATACAAGCAGAGCACACCAGTGGGATACAAAACAAACTGTAATGTCCTTCAGGATATTTTCCAAACACTTCCAAACACAGAGGCAGCAGAGTCTCAAGGCTTTAGATCATGCCACAAAGCAGAGGGGAGGGAATCAGGCCTATCACCTGCTACTTTCTCATGTTATGCAGTCAACAATCCTTTATGTTGTTCTGGGAATCCTCTTCCAAATGGGGGCTGGAAGGGGTTCATATTTCTGAGGGTGGGTACTGTGATGCCAGGTATGAAGGTATCTGTCATTTCCTCATTATAAATTTTACAAAAAGGCTCAAAAAGATCTAAGCAGAGTATTCTCTTCCTCCTTTTGTTTGCTCCTGCCCTAATTATCTTTGTTTCATAATTGTCCTCACTGACAGAATGAAAAAAAAATGTTGATAACTGCCAGTCCCACACTGAGCCATAAAGAAAGAAGGAGCAGATTTACATCCAGCTGCAAAGGCATCTACAAATCCTTGTGGCAATAGTGGATTATTTTGCTGTGGCATGTATATTATTTATTCTTTTCAAACAAATAAGCAAACAAACATGAAAAAAAGTCTTTCCACTTGCTTGCCACATTACCATGCCTCCTTCTCCTGAAAACACAGATGTTCTTAACCTACTAGTAAATTGAAAAGGGGAAACAAGGCATGAATATGTATAATAAAATCAGGAACAGTCAGATTTTCAGTACCAAGCTGTAGGCCATATTTCCCCTTGCTGTGACTATGGAAATTTCAGTCTGATAGGTCCATCCACAGAGTGCCAAATATTCCAAGTACCTAAGATAAAGGCTGCAACGTTATTGAAGTTTTTCTTTTCTACAGCTCTTCAAAAAGGTCAAGATTATTCCTATTATATCCACTGCCAAAAAGCAGCATAATTAAAATAGATGGATAGATTTTAATTTGTAGCAGGTTTCTATTCACAATGGATGTCTGTTTAGGGTACTTGTTTAAAATCTGGTAATGTTAAATTTGTAACAACAACAAAAAATAATGGAGTTCTGTGTTTTCATATAATTAATTTATAGCAAATGTTTAAATAGAGATTCTGTTCATAGCATATCCAACTACAGTGTATATATCAAAACCAGAGACCAAATTTTCACATTATGGCCTTAAAAACAAATACCAAGGATGTGGCTGTATGGGAACTCTGCAAATACTTCATTAAGGGATATGCTGTAGAAATAAAAGTGGCACTGCTTTCCTGTAGGTTTGATGGCGGCATACCAAATCACCATGTTGGGGACACTGGGCTGGGAGCAAGTACCATCCCTGCCTCCCAGGCTCTGATTTGGTGACACCATGACATTGGGGTGGAGCCAAGGGCACGAGCTGGTAAAACCTGGAGTGGTACCTGAGATCTGAGTGTGCCAAGTTGAGCTGGCCCACGTGCAGCAGCCGCTCCCGGGACAGCGCGTGGTCTCGCACCAGGGAGTTCCCCGTGTGGAGGAACAGACCTTGCCTGCAGACAGGCACCGAGCTACTCGTCATCTCCATGTCCATCATGTTCTTCTTCTCAGAGATCAAACTGCAGTGATTGTAGCCACCGTTCACTGTCAAAAAAATAAGTAAAAAAAAAAAGATAAGGCTTTGACTAAGAACTCTCTCCACCGACAGCTTTGTAAACTCATTTTGGATTTGCTTCCAAAGTTCTTGTATTTACAACAAGGCAGTAGAAATGCAAGATTTCACAAGGAAGCAAAAATTAATTGCCAAGGAATTTGGATCTGTGGTCATTTATTTTGCATTGTACAGAAATGAAGCATCTTCTGGCCTGCACAGTCAGTTGTATTTGGTGGGTTTGGACTACGGTGTTTAAGATCACTCTGGATGCCTTTCAGCTTACAGTGGGTCTTTCTGACTATCAGCTCTGCCCTGCTGGTAACCATGACATAAATTGTCATGACATTATAATAAACCATGACATTATATCCTCTGGAGTCTACAGCTCCATCAGGCTTTATTCCATTCCTATTCTGGCTTTATCCCATCATTATTAAACTCACTTTAGAGTCAATACCTACCTTAGCAGGACTGTATAGTAAGACTTTTGACTGTTAATTGGGGTAGATGAATCACATCTAAAGAGTATCTAAATACACTGTTGAACAAGTTTTTAAAGGCCACACCACCAAGAGAAGATGGTAAATCAATCATATTACAACACCCAACTCACAGTTCCTCTCTTTCCAACAGCAGAATTACCTGGAATACAGTCAAGATGTATCTTCCCTCCAAAATACTGTAGATCCTTTTTAAGTGTTTAAGATTTATACTGGACTTGTAATAAAACACTTTCTTTCATTCCCCAAATGACACAAGTCTGAAATTCATTAGGGCTTTCTAAATATGTACTTTACCAATTTTATCACGTTATCAAAACATAGAAACTTGAAGCTTCTACCAAAGCTCAGCAATACCAACTGCAGCACACACTGATACCTGTTTGTGTGAAGACAGAGATTTCCTAGAATAACATGAACACTATCCCTGTGCTGTCAGAAATAATTATCTTCTCTTGTAGCTGTCAAATCAGAGAACACATTCACTCCCTGCAAAGTAACAGAACACTTATGCTAAATCCATGAAACTCTGTGTTTCAGCCAATCCATTTGCCTTCACAAAGTACCTTACAGATTAATTAGTAAGAGCTAAACATTTCTTGCACAACAGTGCCCTGAGTGCAGTTGCACTTGCACCAAAGCCTCTGAAATGTGCTCACCACATGTGAGCTGGAAAAACGATGGACAAGGAACAACACCAGCAGCTCAGGGGTTTTTTCCCCCCACAGCAACTAAAAAAAGAACTGTGAGATTATCCCCGAACACAGACAACCCAAGTGTTCAAGTGTCCAAGCACATGTGAAAGCGAATTCATTACCTCTGAAAAAAAGGGAAAAAATCCACTTTACACCACTTTAACTGAGAACAGAATCTGGCCCTTTGACAACTGGCTGTTCTATACAATATTAATATCACTGGCTGGCACACATAAGATTTAAGCACTTTCCATGTCTGGAACCAGATCTCTTCTTTCACTGGTATCGAGGGGCCTTTAACCTACATTCTGTAACTTACCAGTAACAGATGAAAAGAGCACACACTCCCTTGCCTTTGACCAGAGGGTTCACCCCGCTTCCACTATACCATAGCCATTCCATAAATCCATATAAAAAACTAATCCTAATTTACAGAGAGTAAATCTAATAAAAGCAGAATGGTTTCCAGAAGGATCTCATGGAAGTGGAATCCATCAAGGTAACTTTTGTCTTTTTGTGTCCTGCAGTTTTGATTTATATCTTCACATTTAAGTGTTCACTAGGGAGCGGAAGGAGTTGATACAGTAGTGTGCAAAGGCTGCAATCAGGCAATTCCTTCCATATGAGTAATCAAGTTAGTTCAATCTTGGGTATTTTGCTTCTTTCATTCTGGGGTAACTGACTTTGGGGGAGTTTCTTCTTGATTTATGCCAGATTAAGTCACGTGATAGTTGGTCCCATGGACTGTGATGAGGCTACACACCTTGGGAAGGACAGCTCACACTGGTCAGGACCTGTAGGGTCAGCCCTACATTTCTTGTTAGGGGTAAATTCTCCTAGAACAAAACAGAACATTTCCTTACACAAAGCTAAACCTGTCTGTCCAACAATGAGATCAACATTTAAAACACCCCTACTAAAGGGCAATATCTTTCTTTCTTCCCTAGGGAACACCTTGCTTACCATTCAGGAAGGTTTCACCCTTACTGACAAAATCAGCTATTAAGGCTAAGAAGATAAGAGCAAGAAAACTTACCAAAAGGGTAATTATTCAACAAATAACACATGCTGCAGTGCTTTGGAGTTTACCTAATTAAGACCAATGAACAAATAATTGAAAGATGTCTAATTGAAATGACTCACATTTGAAATAAAGACAGATTTGAAATATTTGCCTAACATACTAGATATCCCCAGAGAGCTGTGGGTTTTGCGGCAAAGACCAAACTAGGTCATTTGCCTTTTTTTTTTTCTTACTGTTCATTCTCTTTAATTACATCTTGTTAAAAAAAAAAAATTGCCATTCTTGGTTTTGTTTGGATGTGATGTCCAAAATTTACCACGACAACACTGAGAAATGGAACGCCGTTACTGGCAGCTGGATGAGTCACGTGAGACGAGTGAAAGACCAAACAATACCAGATTTTCTCAAACAAGTGAAAATCATCCCCAAAGGAAGAAGCCATCACATCCCTCCACTGAGAGGAAATTATTAACTCAAAAGCTGCCAACACAGCAAAGCCATGGGAGAGATGGTGCTGTACCCACACTCAGCATCTCATTTCATATAGCCAGCCCTGAATAATCCACACCCCTGAATGTTTGGAGTGGCTCCCACAAGTCCTTCACAGTCAGTAAATTAAGCCCATCCAGAGAGATGCTGACTGAAAGCTCTAATGAACAAACTGAGTGCTTCAAAACACAGAATCCTCAAAGCGATTCATGAAATAGGACATTTTTGACGTTTTCAACAATAACAACAAAATCAACACTTTGCCTAAGCTTTTTATGCCTGTCATGCCATTCTCTATGGTGAATGGGAGGAATTGTCTTAATCCCGCGACCCCAAGCCTCAGGGGCAGGAAAGTACCAAAGGAAAGGAAAGCAAAGGATGGGAAATGGATACTGGAGTTCTTCTTACACCCATTACAAGGCAGGCCCAACTGTATGACTGTGGAGATAGATTTTCTTTGCCTTGTGGAAAAACATGGCTTCTCCTTTGTTTCAGTGAACCACTGTTAGCAGGGATATGAGCTTGGGTCTATATTTTTCTATTATGGACACAATTTAAGAGAAGGAAAAACATTTTAGAAGTAGTTGGAGTGATTAGCCACAGATGCCATTACAGCCTTAGCAGACTTTACACAAGTGTAACACTGGTATTTTTAGTTAGATCTTAGAACAAGACATCCTAAACAAGGAATTCCAGATCCAAAAAGAAGGAATGTTCAGATTTTTTTCTTGGCCAGTTTCTTCACAGTCATTTGCATCATCTCATACACAACAAACCTCTAGACATTTGGGCTTGCCACTACTTCACAGAGGGAAGTTCTGCACTCTGAGTCACTTTTGCTGCTCTTTGCCCTTCCCTGAGGACTGAAATGGTTAACAGTAGCAGCACTAAATTTTCACTGTTGCATTCAAGAGTTCCTATGTCAAAGAGGAACAAAGCAGCTCACACCACACCCCAGGTTCACCCTGGATCTCTGTATCAATTACAACCTGTTCACATTTTAAGGTCTGTTTCATACTGCTGATAGAGACATGGCTTCACTTATTTATAATGCTTGTACACTACCTTAATAAAAACACAGTGAGAGCCAAAACATTCTTCATCACTGAGCAGACCATACTATATAGTGAGAGTCAAGTGAAGACCAAAACTGCCCTACACCTCTGCTTCAAAACAGGGGTGGCAGATCCTCTGCCTATTTCCAAATATATACAGATGACAACAATCTACAGAAGATTAGGATTAAAACCAATAGCACTGAATAAGATTAGAATAAAAATGAAGGGTCTCTTTCCTCCAAGTTTTTATGAACTATATGATAAAATACTACAATAAAAATACTTATTTCTTTACTTTCATATTGATGTATGAGTGAAGACAGAAGGGCTAAGAAAACCCTTGTACACTAGAACAACCCAGATAGAGAAATAATTTGTCAAGTATCAATCTTGAAAACTCATGAAAGATAAATACAAGCCATGTGTGTCTTTCTAGTAAATTCCGGACCTTAAGTGTTGGCTACATCCATATTTGTTATTTCATGTTCAATTTGTTTTTAAAACGAGTTATTTGGATTGCATTATATTTCTGTTCTGGGGAATTTATTTTTGCAGACTACACACAGTTTTTTAGAAGAGTGAATGTGTACAATTGGCACTACTGAATAAAGCAGAATGGTTAATTTTACATCAGTCCAGCTTAACACAATTTGAAAACAGTTCAGTAGTTTACAGATCTGTAACCTTTTCACTTTCGAGCATGTGGATAGATTTGGCCCCATATTTGACTTTATCATGATATTTTAAAGGCAGCAAAGAACACATAACATTCTACTACATCTGTCATTGCTAAACCAGCTGCAATGTTACAAAGTTTAGATTTCCATCTGAGACCTGCACAACACTTTTTGCACTTAGCAAGTACAGCCAAGATTCAGGAAAACATATGCCATGAGCTTTAGTTCCAGTAACTTCACAGCCTCAGCTGATGTTCTGAGTTAGACTCTAGATGTGTAAGGATAGAACTGTTTTAGGCAATAGTGAACAGATTCTCAGAAAAATACAAAAATACACTGTCTACTATCAAAAAGAGTCTTTCCCTACAAGCAGGTTTGAAACTCAACATTCTTGGCTTCTATTTGGATCTCAGACCTTTAAATTATATACCCAAACAGGTGAGAGCAGACTGAAAATGACCATTGGCCTCTTTTGTAACAATCAGGACAAAACCTTTCATAACTGGATGAAACACAGGTCTTGTCATTACATTCATTGTTACAGAGTCTCTTAGGCTTGGAATCATCCTTTTCCTGTTGCCAGGCAATTTGAAAAATATTGTTCTCAGCACATCTGGCCTTTTTTGTGGTCAGTTATCCTTCCTCACTACTTGGATTTTAGTAAGAGGGGGAAAAGACATTAAAAATAAATGTTTTAGGAAAATATTAAGCTCAACAAACATTATTTTAATTAAAAGGAAATCCCCAAACCCTCCTAATGGGCACTTGGAGAATATAAGCTCAATGTAATGAAATTTGATGTGTTACTTTTTCTTTTTTAAGAAGACCATGTTCAGAATAGGTTTATCTCTCAGTATTTCTGATAGGTAGGATATCCACACCCCCCAAATAAATGCCATTGTGCTTTTGGTGTAAGTTTTAAGACAACTATACACTGTTTGGGGTTATGTACACTCTCACCTGCCCTTGGCCCCCTTGGTTTCTCTTTTTTGCTGCTCTAAAAGGACACCACCAGGGTTTTCACAGCACCCTGTCATTAGACAGAGCCTGTAGGCTGAAAGAACTCCAGCGACTCTTTAAAGACAGAAGTTCACACATTTTGTGATTAGGTACTTGAGCTGTTCCCCTTATAAAGATGCTTTCATAATTGATTATGTGAGTCCATTGGGAATCAGGATCTTTCCATACATGCACAGATTGAGAAAATCTATCTCTTTTCTTTTGCCTTCTATGTCATTTAATTTCCCTAGCAGCCAGAGCATGCCTACTATGAACTGCATGTGGGTTATTGCTTTCTCATTTACTTACTGAGCCCTGAACTTTTAAACTCCCAGATCTCCACTCCCCTATATTTTACTTAGCCCTTTTAGTCTCTCTTTTCCATGGAAGCTGTAGCCAGCAGACCATGTAAAGACTCCACAGGGGTATGGGCTCTCCCAAACATTTGAAACACAAGGATGTGCAGGGAATGAAAGCTGGGGTTTTGCCATATGGCACCTTGCATATGTCTTATATAAACATATTCCAAGAAGGAATTTTATGTCTGCCTGGCTCAGCAGTACACTAAATACATTAGAAAGGAAAAAAAACAGCACAACAAGAAATATTTCCATCAAGATGTTGGGCTCAAATTTTTAGGAGCCTGAAGTGTCACTAAGTCAGTAAGAGCCACAAAGACAGAATCACTGTAGATCATCTGGGGTTACAGATGATTTTATTACAGAAAAATAAACTTTGAGAATGGAGGAAACTGGTAACTAGAAAGCAGTTTTGTTCTTTTCAATGCAAACTGGGTGGAGGAAAAGGTCTGGTGGGACGTGGATGCACGTTTAGTCTCAGGGATGTAATTCTGATGCATACATTTGGAAACCAGTCTACTCACAGGCAAAAGAGACAGAAAATGAGTCATAATAGGAATCAAAATGCACTGGAGTCTACAGAGAACTTGCCATGTTGCCATGTGATAGGAATGCTCCAACATGTAGAGAGAATGCAATGGAGAGGGGTTAGTAAACCTGCACATCACTGCCAGCTATGAGTTGTCTTCCATTTGCTGGTCCTCCAAGAAATGTGAATTAGGCTCCTTTCCTATGAGATTCTTCATGAGTCTCTCCTTTCCACTGCTATCTTTGCTTCAAGCTCACTTGTTGCAAGAGCTTCCACACATTGTGTTCTGGTTCTTTATACATCAGGGATGAAAAGCTACAGCCAAAATGCATTCGGTTGCTGAGTATTACACACTCTCCTAAAACACTTGCATTGGCTCCTCCATGCTCTTACCAAAAACGAGACATCCTCACACATACAACCTCCATCCAGACTCACTGCAGACCTCTCAGACTTAACAAGTAACCCACATCCCCTAAAAAAAGCTTTGTACTCTTGCATAGTATAATTTCTTACAATGAAAACTCAAATTGCTACCACATAGGAGGCAAACGTTTCACCTACACCATCTCCTTGATCATTTAACACTTGATACCTAATACAGTAATGGCCTCTTTGCAGCTTAGAATTGACACTGCCAGAAAGAAAATTCAAGACAAACAAACAGTTTCCACAACATATGCTGAAAAGAGCAACAGCCTACCCCTGCTACTTTTCATTTGCTGTTTTCATTGTTTGACATTTCTTTCTGCCAGGATTTTGGCATTATTTCATGGCTTGATTTGAAATATATTTAACATCAAGTGATCTGCAATGTCGTTTTCTATTTTACCAGAACTATGCTTGAGACTAATTCTACTCAAATTGAATTTACCCTTCTGCACTCAGTGCCAATGAATGGGCCTCTTGCAGACTCTCCTCTGACTGCAGTTTTAGGGCTGCAGACATATGCAGTGCTGTTAAACATACAACTTAATGTATCACCAGTAAGCCCAGTCTGCTGAAGGACAGTGTCAAATATATGAGTTCTTGGTGCAATAAATATCTATATGCCATGTAACACAGGGAAAAACCTCTACTCTGTGACTTAAATGTAACTAGTTCAGGTGTCTATCCAACATGGGGCACCTTCAGACAACAGCTGGGAGGACTGAACATCCTGATTGTATCCATCTCTTCCAAATGTCAGATTCTGGGGATAACCAAGGCACCCCCACCAGCACCTGTTCCGCTGATGGATTTTTTAGCAGACTGTAAAACAGGGTAAGAACAAGGCTAATGTGGAATCTGCTGTGAAGAGGTGAAGGCACAGGGAAGAAGAAAAGCATAGATATGAGGATGAAGAAAAATTAAAGAGTACAAAGAATGCTATAAAAAGGGAAAATACTCTCACTGAATGGTGCTGTCTTACATGAACACTGAATAAACAACAATGAGAAGTTTAGCTCCTGCTAGAAGGCCTCTGTGAATCTTCCAGTGATGACAGTGGGCAGTTGCTATGCATTAGGAGGTATGTGGAGTACTCTCTGTTTTTATTTAGCAATGCTGCCTTCCATAAACTGGGTCTGCACTTTCCACACAAACCCTGTGAACAAGGTATCTCAGGGATTACATGAAGCTGGATATGCCAGTGAAGAAACAGATACAGAAGGATCACTGTAGCCATGAGAAACCCTTTGCTCTGACAAACATATTATGCAATCATGAAAAACAGGGCTGAAAGAGTCTTCAGAACATGATTTACTCTGTCCTGTGTCCCTACAGCATAACCCAGCCTCACAAACTTCACGGGGTGTTCTACCAATCTACTTCACAGGCTCCAGCAATTCCCCAGCATTTCCAGCAAACTGTTCAGTCATTTCACTTGACTTAAGCATTCTTTTCTTTATGTCTAACTTAAAAGCCCCTCAGCACAACTTGGTCTGTTACATATTGTCCTGTCCAAACTGGACAGGGAGAGTCTGTTCCCTTGCCCTCCATAGCAACCTTTTATGTTTTTGCAGGCTGTCTCCACTCAGTCTTCTCTCGCCAGTGTTACACAGCTCTCATTATTCAAGTTCTTTTCTCATAAATCATGTTTTCCAGAGCTCTGATCTCTTCCCTCTGTCTCTCTTCTGAACTGTCTCCAGCAGTTCTTTTTCTGTACTTTATACACCTTTTTTCTCTATACTTTTCACTATCAGACCCTGTTCTTTGCAGCTGGTAGCAGATACAGACTTCTTTCCCTGAGAGCCAGCAGCACTCATGGCAGGCAGATCCAGCAGTTAAATCTTATCTGGATCAATTGATCTTTTTGCTTGGGTAAGACAGAGAATAATGAGATGAATGAACCTTTGGCATGATCCAGTTTTGCTCTTGGTTTTTACTGGTGCATCAAACTGCCCTCTGAAAATGCCTCAAAAGACCAGAATGGAACTTAGCAAATGCATACCTGCAGAGGTAAAGGTTGGCTCCACCAAGATCCCCTCATACCAAAACATAACTTAGCAGCATAAAACATTAAACAAAAACTCTCAGGAACGTGCACATACTGCACAACGTCCAGACTGTGGTGTTAGAGAAGTTTCAAAACTCTAATTAGGGCTGACTCTTCAGATCTACAGCACTTTTTCTGCTGACCATCCCTGCCATCAAGAATATGTGAAAAGCATGAAGTCATTCTACCATGCTGATCCAATCCATCCCGTGGAACTGAGAGTAATTCATTAATCATATTGCCTCTGAGCCCAGTTCTGTTCCTGTCTGGTTGTCAGTCAGGAGTCTCTGCCACAGGCAGTGAAATGAACAGCACTACAAAACTAGTAAAAACAAGATCAGAGTTAGGAAGGCTTCTAGAACTGCATATCTAAAGATGCACACCGAATTCTGACATCTGCATTTTAATAACAGTGCTTGATTAGAGATACTGAGCTGCAGCCAGGAACTCAGTAAATATTCCTGACTAACCAAAGTGAGTGGAGAGCCACGGACAGAACGAACTTCTATTCAGACTAGATTTGAGGGTCTCAGATGGAGAAGTTTAGCTTGTTACAACTCTGGGAAAGCACTCCATTCCTTTCCTTTCCTCTTTGCCATCACCTTAGCACACTGCTAACCTTGATCACATGCATTTTTATGTGACTTGGTGCTGGGGAAAAAAGGTTGATTAAGAGCTATGGAGATGAAAATGTTCACTGAACATGGAGTGTGGCCAAAAGGTGTGTGAGGTTCCCTAAATGTCAGGACCAAATGTTTATAAGAACTATTTCTAAGTGGGAAACAGACCTCGAGGGTGAAGTGACTGAGTTTGTGAATAGCAAGCATAGCACAGGAATAGAGTGAAACTTCCAAAGACCACACAGTTTACAGGCTGAGCCCAGAAAGAATGCCAGTGTGCCTGGTGCATTGTATTTCCTCTGGGATATCTCCATCTAGTTCAACCACACACTGTTGGATCTTCAGTGCATCTTTTAACAAGACATCAAACCTCATAGTGGAATCTTTAAATGATGGAGAATTGCTTCAGTAGCAGTTTGTTCCATGGTTCTCAGCATGAATTTTAAACAGCTTCAGCTTGTTTGACTTCAGTTCAGGCACTGGGTCTCACATTATGACCTTCTGTGCTAGCTGAAAACACATGACATACCTGGTACTCTCTCTCTCTGTAAGTAACTTCAGCCTTGGTTCTTAACTTCACTGATTAACTGTCTGCTTTCTTCAGTTTCTCACACTACAGTATATTCTGCAGACCACGAAGCGTTTGTGTGAATCTTCTCTTAAACACAGCCAGTTTTTCCAAGGAACCTTGTTAAATTGTCAACACTAGAACAGCACAGCACTAGAATCAATAACATAAGACAGCAGCATTGTTTTGCTACTTCTGCTTAATATGTGCCTAAACACAACTTTACGAATTCTAATGGTCTTTTAATGGGTCCTTTAAAAGATCTTTAAGAGGTCCTTTAAGACTCTCAGCGTTTTCAGGAAGGGAGAAGGATGGTTATTCTGGTTTTTTGTGTGTTCGTGACTTTAATACAAGTGTCTGCTAAGAAACAGAATAAAGTCACCAAATTATACTACTGTGCCTCCAAAGTTAATGACCCAGAATGAGTTCTGCTGTCGATGGGCCTAACTCAATAGGCACCACTGAAAACAATGGAGTCCCCTAGTGTGTGACCAAAAAAGAAATAACAACTTTTTAAGGAATGTAGCAACTGCAGAAGCTCAGTAACCACTTATGAAACTGGGGGGCAGGGGGAAAAACAGCCATTTGAATTTTTTGTTTACAGGCAAAAAGAGCTTCAGCAAAAGATTCAGTGTGAGATTTCTGTTATTTTAATTAAGCCTTTCTTAAGTTTGCCTTGTTTGGTTTAGCATTAGTTTTACAGAATAGATCTAAACCCTATGGCTAGGTTGCAAAAAAAAAAAAAGAAAAAAAAAAGCAGAGATGGAGTAACTAAAGCCATTTAAAAAATAAAGGAGCTGGAAGCTGAATGTGTGTGTCATCTGAGCCATGGTCTTTTACAGCTAAAATGATTGCTGACTGAACAGACTACAGCTCACAAAAATCCCTACTTACCTGGCAGAAATCCATGTGATCCTGAGCATGCTGACTAAGAAATTAGCTGAGATTAAGGGGGAGAAATGCAACCTCTGGAAGTTCCCAAAAAGAGAAAACCAAGAATTTTTTCCTTCTCATTGTCAGCAAGTCAGCAAGAGGGAAAACATGAGAAGAGCACAGCTCCAAAATCACTCCTGTGATACGACAGAAGCAAGTCTCATGCATTATTTGCACTGCAAATCATTAGTAGTAGTTTTCCAGAAAGCAAAGTAAGGAAAGAAGACACGAGCAACAGCCAAGCTGGGGCTCCTCATAGCATGCTGCAGGGATGTCTGAGCTGCTGGCACTGCAGGGGGGATCCAAGCCTATCTCCAGGGGCTGTATCAGCCTGGGCTAGGCTGGCACAACTGCTCTCAGACTGGTTCACAGGCCAGCCCAGGTCAGGCACTGCACTGACAGCCACAGGCACTTTCACAGGGGAGATACTTAGAAAGCAGGAAACTCTACTGAACCAGCTCATGTGCTGCAGAAACCAGTCTTACACAAGCAAGAGTGGCTTCCCAAAGCTCAAGCCTACATGCCCTGTATGTCAGTGCATTTCCCTCTTCTCAGTCAGTGTGGAAAAGCAAAGTATCCTGTTTCTGTGAAACTGAACCCCAGCCATGTGTATACAGCTAATGACTGGTTACACTACCCCTAATGAAGAGTCACGTTTTGCTAACTGCATAGAAAATAAACAAGCTAAAAAAGAAAATAATTACTGGCTTTGGTGAGAATCTCTCCTGACCTTCCTTCTGGACTCAGACCCCTGATGACTGCTATGCACTACAGTCATGTGTAGCACCTACTTCAGGTTTGCTTTCCCTTTAAAGGCATTGATATTTCTTCACTTTCTGCTGCAGAACATCCATCCAGCAGAGGCCAAAGCACTGGAATTACTGTGGTCTGCTCAGGATCCTCCATGGCCTCTCTCCTCTCACCTGACTGAAATGCAGTCACATCAAAGGACCTATGTCCAGCTTTTGCTGCTGAGGCACAGGTAGTGTTTGACCAAAGCACACAAACATGCCATGGCAGAGGTGTGAGGGAACCTTGTGCCCCCCTTCCCCTCAGTACCAGAGAGAGGACCATTCTTCGTACATTCAGTGAGAACTTTCTACCATATCCTGTTATTTATTCATTAATATTGTCAAAGCACAAAGGATTATAATGCCATTACAGTTTACTCTGCACAAGAATGACCAAAAATGTGGCTCCTGTCTCAGAAAGTTCACAGCCTACGAGACTGATAGATGCAGGCAGCAGAGCACAAGGGAATGGTGAGGCAGTGCCACTCGGCACAGCAGCAGTGGCCTTGGCACAACTGCAGCTAAAGGTGTGTACATCTTTTGTCTGCATGGGCCAAACACAGCATGTCCAACCTCCCGAAGTGCAGGAGACAACAGTGGGGCTGGGCTCAGGCCTGGTAGTGAAGACCAGCAATTAATGGTTGGCAGGACAGAAAGTAGGTAAGGGACCTTGAGAAGAGGCAGGGAGAGATCACACACACATACACACACGGCCTGTCCCTGCAACAGGAAACCTCTCACACTTCCCCTCAGTGCTGTCAGTAAAGAAGGAAAATAAATTCTGCCTAAAAATCCTACCACAGCAGGATGCTTCTCTGTAGTCTAAGGTAAGCCCAGTGCCACAGCAATGTCTCCAGAAGTGACATGGTGGCCTGCACAACCCTGGCTGGATGGGCATCGAGCCCGTCCCTCTCTTCCAGGGAAGTAGTCATTTCAGTCACAGTTGGACTGGGACATTTTACAGGGAGGAGTGGAGATAAATAGCGGGGAGGGAAAAAAAAAAGGAAAAAAAAAGAGAAAGAGGGACTTACACTGACAAGTGGGTGGTGGGGATAATGACCCCAGTCAGAGTCCTTGTGTTCTTATAAAAAAGTCTCGACAAACCCCAGCATCTGGTAGTTCAGCTGTGGGTTTCCACTGTTTATTTTTCTATTCCAGCGCTCTCATCCCTGTGCCTTGCCTGTGCCTGGCTCTGTTAAGCATTCCAAGCTACAGAGCATAACTGAAAGAATAAAAACCCCAGGCTCAGCATCAGGCAGAAACCAATGAAACTGCTTAAATCCTTCCTTACATTGATGAGAACACAGGCAATAATCCCCCAACACCACACCAAGGCAGGTCTGAGGCAAGTGCAGACCAGGAGTCTCAGCCTCAGCAGGCTCCTCAGAACTGGTGGTTGCACACATCAGTACCAGGTTATTCTGTTCTAAGCAGTGAGAATCATGACAAACCCTGTGATACACAGGGAGAAGAAGTTACTCCAGTGAACTGTCCAGAGGATTGATCCTGTTCATTTCACTCTCAATTTCAAAGAGCTTAGTTCTTTCTCTGTGTCTTTTCACGCTCTTCACCTTCACATTCAATCTGGTTTGTAATCTCAATTACAAATCCAAACATAACATAATCACGCTGCTTCTACTGACAAATGTCTGTCTACCAGCACTTAAAAAATTCAGTCTCTGGCATTGCTTAATGGATGGTAAATCATCACAGGCAGCTCACACCAGCTGCACCTTCAGTTTGCCTTTCTTTCACTCTTACTTTGAACAGTCCCTGCCAGGAGGTCTTCATAACATAGGCTCCACCTCTGACTTGGAACTCACGACTCTCACTCCACCTCCAGGCCTTTCTACAGACTATTCCTAAGGCCTTTCTGATCTACCTGCACCCTCAGGAGATCCACCCAGCTTCTGTTACCCTGTTACTTTTTCTAATACATCCTCTTATATGAGCTTCATTCATGCAATATTCCCTTACTGATAATCATCCAGATTAGTGCAGGAAAGAACTAACACACAGTGACAGCAAGGTGAAGACATGCAAGATGGGAAAAGGCTGATGAAGGGACTTGTGATAAAAACGAGCCTATGCAGCTGTGATTAAAAGCATTACAGGCACTACAGGGGACCCTGGAGTTGTGTGTACTTGGCCAAGATTTCTCTCTTGCCCTCTCTCAGAACTGCACCACTGCTGAAGGTCTCACCTCAGCCGAGCTCCATCGTGCTGGACCACCCCTCCACCTGCAATGCAGTCTCTTGCCACTATTCCAGCCCAGGTGGGAGTCAGGAAAGGAGCAGTGCTCAGTGCCTGAAAGAAAAGCTGGAGAGAAGCCCGAAGCTGAGGCTCTGCTCAGTTGGAGCAAAGGGAGAGCAGGAAGCTTTATCAGCCCCAGAGATGCTGAGTCTGCACTGCGAGGTGTCTGTGCCAGGCCTGAGGGGGCTGTCAGTGCCCCATTTGCAGGAATTCAACCTCGGAGAGTAATTTTTAACAAAATCTTTTGAGAAATGGCCCACCTTTCAGTCTAGGGAAACCATGTTCTGCATCTAATCACCAAGGGCACTGGAGCTGCTAACTGTAATTGGTGATAATCACAGGAGAATGTTACTCTGTGACAATTCATTTTCTGTAATTATTACTCTATTCTTCTAAGTTACCTAAATGCTGTGCTTACAGCTACAACAAGAACATTCCCATTGCCAGCTCTCAAATTGTTTTCACTTTGAGAGATGCATAATATTGAAAGCAGATGTACCAACTTGAACCTTTTTTTCTGCAACATACTGTAAATGTTTTTAAAATGTGACTCTCGTACAATGCATGTCAAACAGCTGAATTCAAGGTAAAAAGTGCTGCCAAAACCAGAAGACAAATGAAGTTTAAAATCAGTTTTGACAGATAAAACAGAGACACTTTGAAGCCACGAATCAGATGGCCAGTCTCTAGGAAGTCAATAATGAATGTATCTCTTCTCTGTATTTATTATCCTGAAGATATACAGAAAAACAGGCTGACAGCAAAAAAGCAAATTTGTACCTCAATGTCTAAAATACCCAAGTGGCAGTGGAAGTATGAGCAAGTTCATCTCTCAATATTTGCCTGTTCTGAAGACAGATGAAAGACTAATATTTGTACATCTCAGTATTCAGAATCATTGTCTAATATAAACATTTCAGCCTGATCCACATTCAATAAAGCACAAACCCACATTCACAAACCAGCAGATATCTGGATTATATTTTTTAACATACATTATGAGAAAATCATTGACTGTTTCAAATAGGGGTTTCTTTTGGTGAACTTATATTCCAGGAAAGAAAGGACACAAGGAAACAAATTTTGCTTGTAAAATCTTTTTCTACCTTTTGTGCCATCTGGTTGGTTATATTGGGTCAATCTCTTCACATGTAAAATGATGCATGCAAATAAAATCAAAGCAAAACAAAGAAGGCAAAGCAAAATGTTTTCCAGCTCTGCAACAGAGTGCTTACAGTGTTTATACAAATAGTAAAAGTCTGGCTAAAACAAGCATCTGACAGCTCTCTGCTGCTTTCAGACACATGACTCCTATTTGCCATTTATCCCATGGAGGCAGAACTGGGTGCCCAGGCAGAGCCCCAGTGAAATCCCCGGGGCAATGCATGAATACAGAGTTTTATTTGCACTCATGCCATTGCTAGATTAGATCTTGTGTGTTGTGCACTCCATTCCATGCTCACTCAACACACTCCTTCTGAAGCCCAACAGATCTGGATATAAACTGTCCTGAAGGAATTAGTTACTAAAGAATACATAATAAACAAAGGCCCAAGAAACTGGTGCATTGAAAAATAACTTTCCCCTCCTGGCTTTTTTTTTTAATTAGAAGTTATACTCTCAGTCTGCTGCCACACATTCTGTTTGGACACCAATGAACTCCCTAAAGAGAGTGAGAGTCTCCCAAAATGGATTCCACAACATCAGTCACTTTTAAGATGCAGCTGGTGCTAGAACATCTTGTCTATATTGGGTATCAGGAAAAATTCCTTCACCAAAAGGGTTGTCAAGCATCGAACACGATGGCCAGGAAAGACTGGAGTCACCTTCCCTGGAAGAATTTAAAAGCTGTGTATATGTAGTGCTTAGGGACATGGGTTGATGGTGGACTCAGCAGGGCTGGGTTAGAAGTTGGATCTTAAGAAGTCTTTTCCAACCTAAACAATCCTATGATTCTTTGAGCATGCTCTTGCCAAAAATGGTTGGACCAGATGATCCATGATGTTCCTTCCACCCTGGTATTCCATGACTCAAAATGCAGCACCTGATAGTAAACTCAGCAAGATTTAATGAGAAAGTCTCCAAAGGCTGCAGGAGAAAGAGCTGTCACAGCAGCCTCCTAAATTGTCACATCAGGAGAGAAGACTGGATTTGCACATAAATCCATCAATATGAAGGTGCCAATGCAAACATTAGTATGTGGGAATACCTCATGGATTCAGGACACTCTGTAGAGATTAATACCATTACAACAATTTAGACATGGGGGCAAAGTAAGACTCTCTTCAAATAAGCTTGATACTGATTCCCGAAAATGGTTCTGCCATTTGTCTCAAATCACTACTGCAAGTTTTACATCATCTGTAAAAAAATAAAATCAGGACTAATCATTAAATCTTACTAGACTATCTCTGAAATCAAGATTTTGAATTAAAACAGGCAACATTTTCTTTTAGCTGCTTAAGATCCCAGTGCTCCCTTTAAGTGATCTCATGCATTAGTTACTCTAAACTGCTTTTTATAAACACGAAGCCGTGCTCAGCCACACGAGGCCGTGAGGAGCCTTTCACCAGCAGCTGGGACTAACAAGCAGCCATCCTATGCCAAAGGACTTTGCATCCTCTGAAAGGCCATTCATAGCCAGTATCTATCACAATATCTATTCTCTCTCTTTGCTTTGGCCCTGACATAAGGTGGTGTTGGTTATTCCCCCAGCACAGGGCAATGGACATCAGGGATTACCTCAAATCGGTATGCACCATCACCGCCTCTGGTAATTACTGCCAAATTCTCCTAATCCACAGAGATTAGCATTTAAATGACAGATGCTTGAGTTTAAATCCTATCACACACATCTCTATGTCAAATCCTTTGGAATTCAACAAAATGCCATGAGGGTTGTGAAAGTCACTACATAAATCATCTGGAAGAGAGGGGAAGATGGCAACACTGGGACAAGCAGAACTTGTTTTCTTAGTAAAACAGCATTTTCCATAGTTTGTGGTACCACATTCTTCCGTTCCTTCGGATATTATGATTAAAATACAGCTAAGATTTTTGTCAATGCCAGGTTTTCCTTTGCAAGTTCTTATCCTACAATTTATGTTATTTTATGGATCGCTGAGCTGCTGCTCACAAAACCAGCCCTGAACAATGTGCTTTGTAAAACGAAGAGAAAGCTCAAAGCAACCCATTCATCACAAGATCCTGCACCTTGCCCACAAAACACTGCAAGTACATGGGAGCATGAGGAAGGTAGCAGGGCCCCATTTCATTAGAATCAAAATTAATCACTCTGCAACATGGAAACCTGTTGGTTTAAGCTGTTTTATAGATACAGCAGCCAAAGGCAAAACTGGGAACAAGAAGTGTTCCCTCTCTAAACACTGTTGCTTAGAAACCCTGTATTTTTAAAACCCTAGCACTCTAAACTCAGCATTGCCTGTCAGGATGGGATTTCAGCACAAAACATGAAGGTATTTTGAGGCCAGTTTCCTAATTTGCACTGTACCATCTACAGAATTCTTTTTCATAGCAATACAGTGACACTATCAATTGGGATAAGGAGACAGGAAACTGATACTTGTTCATTATTCATTCTGCCATCTTGCCCGAAATCTCTGCCATAAAGTCAATTTTCTTTTGCTAGTGATGTGCAAACAAAACAAGACAGACAAGTCTTAACCTCACACAATGTAAAGAATAGGAGACTAAAAAGGATACAAAGGAAAATGCATTTGAAAAATAACATAAGCACAAAACTTAAAATATTAAATAAATAATAAAATTAACCAAAAATTAACAGCAGCTATTTGGTTTTGCTAGAATAACTTGCTTGAAATACATCCTTTGTTCTTAGAAAAAACAAATGGCACAAATGTAGCTACACTCTGCTAAGTGACACCTGACAGCTCACAGGATGCTGCTGAAGCACAGACACATCTGTTTGTAGTGTCTTTGCTGAGTTTTATCTCCATCCTGCTGCACTGCTTTCTTGCCTCTAAGATTTTTCAAGTTTAGAAGTTTTTTTATTTAGAAGACCCTTCAATTCAAGCAGTCTGGGTTGCACTAAGGAAAAAGTGATTTTTATAAAATTAAACATCGTTTCTCCAAGACAACTGTATTTTTACAGAGATATGCAAACATCTGGGGATGAGATTTACATTGATAATGAATTTTTGTTAAAGAGAAACACTGGACAAAGTTCCCTCTGAAAAACAAGAATGTGAGGCAGAATCAAGAAACTAATTCTGAGCTCTCAGTGCCTTAATATCCATGTTTTTTATTAGAAACTAGTTAGGAACAATAATTTAAAATACTTAGCAAATCAAATCCTGACCTTGCAACTAAAACTTTATCCAGAGTCTGTGAGGTTTTTTATCTAAGAAACAACAAAATCAGTTAAGAACTACAGGGATTAGGTTTTCATTCTTTGAGTTTTACCTTGACTGCACCTATTTTAATGATTGCTATTTTCCCTCAGGCACTACCACCCACCACAGACCTTTGGTGACATCCCAGCAACACTTCACCCCCCTGTAACTCTCTGTGCAGCAGGCCAGGTTGTGCTACAGAATGTGTACAATATACCATTCCAAGCCCTAAAGGCTTCACCATTCTCACAAGGATAAACTCAGCTCTACCTATAAATGTCCCTTCTCCTCCTAATCCAAAGGGATGGCAAGGCTTGCTTTCTTGCCAGAAAAACATTATGTCTCCAAGCTGACACTATGACCCTGACCCTCTAAGGCATGTTACATCTTGTTCTCCAGCCATCAAGTTTTAACATCTCTTGTGTAATTCACAAAACAGTGATGCTTTCAGGAGATACCAAAGGCCACGGTTTTATTGCAGTGTGACGTACCCTGAAATCAATGATGGGGCCTCAGCTTAAACAAAACAATACTCTTTTACATATAGTTTATAGGGTTTAGCACAGGGGCTCTAACTTTACATGAGTGTACAGTGTGCCACAGACATTTCTGAGCATTTCACTGCTTAAAGTTTCCTAACGATTCTCCACTGAAATGCTGGTGTTTACACGAACAGAAGAATGCAAAAAAAAAAATCTGCAAGACAAAGTCTGTCTTCTTCGTTCTGCAGCAACAACAGTCATCACCGCTGTGGGGTTTTAGTTCTCTCTCTCTCTCTACTGGTGAAGTGCTTGAGACTTCTCTGTTGATTCTTTAATAAGGATATTGGAAGATAAATTTGCAATCAGTCGAGGCAGTCCTTAAATATTATCAGGCTATTTTTCTGAGAAAGGTCAGCTGAGTTACCTGAATCTAATCTTTTTGTTAAGATTGCAGATTGGCTCAGTGACCAGAGTAAGGGTTCGTGTAATGATTGCCTTTTATTGAAAGCAAGTAGCAACAATGGACTCATATATAAATGTAACGAAATGGGAAATAAAAAGAATGCATCATGCCAGAAATTACTTCTTTTTCTTAGGTTTTCATCCTGCCAACTTTTTAGTAGCTTGGGTAAGTCTGAAGATTTATTTTTTTATTAGCTCAGTTGAAGTTCAGCAGAGACTGTTTTTTTAACACAGTCAAATTTTCTTGAAAAAATACTTTATGTGGAGAAAAACGATTGCTAATTCCCCAAATATTTTTAAAATCTTCAAACCCAATCAATTCTTTGCCAAAGCCAATGGAGCCAGAATTTCCTCAGATGCATCAGTACTGTCGCTGTCCTAACTCATGCTTTGAACTTGACAGGACTTGCAAGCACATCAACATTGAACAGTCGGGTTTGGTGGGAAATTACAGTTTCAAGCACCAGCAAGTGGTTCTGACACCCAGCAAGCTCCATGTTCCACTGCTATCAGTGCCTTCTGGATGCTCCTGGATGGAATTAGTGTCATTAGGTGGTAGGATACCAGTTCTTGATCTAAATAGCAATATATAGGCCCTGTTTATACAAAGTACGTGCACATGAAAGCACAATTAAGTACTATTTTCAAAAATTAGCTTTTAAACAACAACAACTAACTGCAATTCTGGAAGAGTGCACTCTTTTACAAGAGCAAACAAATTAAACTACTGTAGGATTGCTTTAATTCATGACATTACAGCAGCAAGAAACAACCTCTCTCTCGGTGAAGTACACCCAACAGAACAAGGAAAGCAAAAGGCATCACAAGCTCCTCAAACTGCAAGTTCTGTAAATGTGACTATCCAGTACAAACTCCAGTGTAGACAGATACCAGCAACATGAAATAAACTCTACAAATTCCTCTAACTTTTACTGCATCACCTCAATGCAGGAAACACCCATATATGCCAATTAACAAAAATGACAGATAGGACTGATATGTTTTCAGGGTTTAATGGAATTCATCTTCCATATAGTCCATATATTTTACTATCCTTTCAACAATGGCCCTTTACTGTCTGAATCTTTCAGGTCTCCCTATCAAGTTCAACACTTCCATCACAGCTGATGTATTTTACTGTTATTTTCTTAGGACACCTTAATTAAGGTAAGGTTAGGACACTTTTAGCTTTTCTTTCAATAGTATATGATTTATCTTCAAAGACTGTGGTGCCTATGTCTACTTGAAGGCCTGGAAGGTAGATGGTCCTTGGATTAGAGCAAAGACTGAAATACTGGAGCTGACAATTCTCATTTTAGATGGCCCTCAGGCAAGTAATTGAGTTCAGCCTGCACTTTATGGCTTTCTGGTAAAATGGGAGTAACAGCATTTCTGTATCTCATAGGGATACTAACAAAATAAATATATTAAAGACTGAGAGATACCCAAGTTCTGCAGGACCATACAATCACCCTACATAGAGAAGTTACTGTCAAAACACTGCTGTCTGCCCACCCCCATTTCAATGCTTTATGTATTTGCTGGCAAGACCTAATATGAAGCCTTCACAAGAAGTACCTTAAAAATATAGCCAGAGAGCACACAGGGGATTGCATGATCTTTGTCAGGAAGAAGTCCGAATAATTCAAACAGGCTCCAGAATTGCAGAGACATATATATTTTTGGATACTCACTGGAGCTAAGCCTGAACTCTAAACCTCCTAAGCCTTTGCTGTCACTGACAGGAGGAACCTTCATGGTTCATTTTAGAGCACAGGAAAGGATCTTCAGAAGCATCCCAAGGAATCACCAATGCAAGTGTCCCTCACAGACATGCCTCCTATAACAAATCAGCTGGTGCAAAGGGAAAGGGAGAAAGAAAGCTGTTCTGAGTAGGCTGCTGTACCTTTTATAATCTGTCTTCATTTCTGGCAAATCAGCTCAGACTGGACTGCAAGGCCCAAGCCCCAACAGATCACCCACTGGAGAAAGGGCAGGTAGTCAGAGCCTTGCCAGAGCACATTTCAGTGAGGCTTTCTGGGCAAATAAGTTGAATTTAGTGCTCAGAGGATAGAAAGATTGAAAAATGCTCTCTGAGAGTTAGGGTTTTGATGGAAACAAATAGCTCAAGCCAAGGAGCAGCCAGAAATCAGGCACAGTGCAGTTAGCCCAAGGCTCAATCAAATCTGAGATCTGGCTCTATGCAGAAGTCCAGCTTAAGACAATACTTTAACAAATTTTCTTGTAGTATCAGATTTCAGTCACTTCCCATTCACCTTAAATTGTGGCCTAGTCACATTTTCACCGTTGCACTGACAGAGAAAAACAACAGAAAGGGACAAAAGCAAGAAAACTAAGAGGAGCCCTGGAGTCCCTGTCAGCACTTTCTCCCTCCCTTTCCCCAGCCTGTTTGCAGTTGGGTCATCCCAGCCCTCCCATCCTATCTCTCACACCCTTAGTTCCAAGGCCTCGAGGCCTGTCATCACCAAGGAGGCAAACTGGCACATCCCTCCCTCCAGCCTGCCTTGGGAATCTGGGATGTTTGCAGTTTCCACATTCATCCAAATGACTGCTGCCAGCAGACCCTCATAAGGATACATCCTGCTCCAAGACTAAGGATATGCCCAGGTCAGGGTCTCTCACCACAGAGCTGCCAACAATAGTTTACTGTTCTGGGTTCCAGCTCAGGAGAAAGCCAAACACCTCACTCAAACACAGTTTTTGGCCAGGACTGGGTGTAGAGATCTTCACCATGGCTGACATTAGAGTAGGTGGGAAGAGAGCTTTCTCCAGACTCCAATCTCCACTGGAGATGTGGCAGTGCTCATGGAACAAAAACAGCTGAAAGAAAATACCTGCCTAAAAAGGAAGACACCTTTCTTCCCATTTCAGTTCCCTTCCTTCTGCCTCATCCAGTTTAGAGGACTTACGTGATTTTGGGGTCAACACTGAGTTTCAATTCCTATGTTCTTCTGGAGAAACACCATAAGGAAATCAGCCAATCAACTCAACAGAACCCAAACCTAAGGAGAACTTGCTAATCTTCTTCTTTTTGAACACTTAGGAAAGGAAAAGAAAGATGATTTTTCTGAGGGGAATGCTGTAATTTGAGCATGGAAATTAAATTGCCAAATTTTTATTCTACCAGAAATTCTCTAAGGAAACGTATTTCTTCAATAGAACAGCAAGAGCAGTTTTGAACTTCCAAGGAAACTAACAGGGAGATACCAAAATGCTCTGAAGTCAGAAATAGATGAAGAAGATGAAACTGGTTTTGATTTCTTTTTGAACTAGAAAAAAAATACTTTATTTAATGTGAAAGGAAACTCAAAAGATCCAGAATTCTGCCACACTGCAAGGTGGCAAATTTCTACTCATCAGCCACTTCACACAGTCTCATACAGACACTTTCCTGAAGTAAGTGCAACTTAATTTAAGGTAGCTCTCCTTTCAGAAGTACCTCTCACTGACAAGGAGGTGCTGCAGGGAAAGATTGTGCATGTGGTTACTCACAAGTGAGCAACTGACACGAGGTGATTTGTTACTCTCTAGTAATTTATCCTGATGCCAAAGCCCTGAGGCCCAGTGCCTCCATGAACACATCTGCTCCTATCCACGGGCTCTTTAAAAGAGCCGAAACTTCAACACAATAGTAATTTGTCTCCTAGTAGAACCAGAGACATTTATGCACCTCAGGAGCAATGACTGTACACATGAAATGGATATTCTTGGAAAACCGGTAAAGTTCAGAGAAAGTCTTGGGAAGGAAACACTGTCTGTCCAGCCATTCTCATGTTGTGCTGTGTGAGACTGCCTGATGTACCCAGGATGGTTCTGTGGATCCAGATGATCACAGCACAGATCCCCAGAACTTCTGCTGGTGCCTAACCTGTCCTCCATCTACTGACACACAGCACAGCCCAGTCAAATCCTGCTGCTGGGAGATCATGGGGCAGGTTCTCAGCTCATGCCAATCACCAAAATTCCCTGCACTCCAGCACTGACTTCCGTTCCTTTTGCAAACCCACTCAATTTTAGGGCCAATGAATAACTCAGCTTTCATCTCCTATCTGCTTGTTGCAGTTTCATGTGGCTCCTGACTGCTCAATTCTGTGATTTCACTGGGATCTCCCATTAGATCCAGACTGATCTGAAGGATCATACACTACCAATCAGCCAAAACCAAAGCCCTGAATCAAATAAAACAACCATTTTTAAAAGCAAGGACAGGTTTGCTTACCCAAGTTCAGACAGAAATATAAGCTCTTCACATTCCAGGACAGCCTCTCAGTATTTTCCATTTTCATTTACATACCTTATAAAAATAGCCAACGTTTCATGCTATATACTCACAGAAGTTAGTCCCTGAGGACAGATGCAATTTTTGTTTACATGGAAAACCTGTCATAGGCATTAAGGGATATACGAGCGTTACTGTTAGCTGTTTGAATTGTGTCCAAAGAAAAAAATTAACTTTGTAATTAAAAAAACCAATCCTGCCTGAGGCTAGGCAAGGAAACCAAAAAACAGTGGAGTAGATGCTGTGTACTGGGGAAAGAAGCACACTGTTCAGCGTGGCATCTGGCAGAGCCTTGATAAGCACAAAATGGAACTGCCTAAAGAAAAGAGCAAAGGGAAAAAAAAAATCCAAACCCTCCAGGGAAAGCAGTAAAACACATGAAGAACAAAATGTGCCCTTGAACTCAGCACAGTTTAAGTGCTCCAGGAGCTCCTTCTAACATCCAACCTTCCATGAGTAAATCCCACAGAGACAAACTCACTCCAGAGCCCAACTCAGTTTCTGCACTTCTCCAGAGAGTTCCATCACCGGTGTAACAGGATGGTGCTTTCCTTCCTGCACAGCACCAGCAATTCACAGCACTTACTAATGACAACAGCAAAGTCACTCCCACTTTGTGGCAGATACTGATCAATCCTGCAGCTCCCCTGCAGCAGGTGCTGCAGAACACTCCTACAAAATCTAAGAGATACGACACAAAAGAATAGTCTGGAGATACAATACCAGCAAGTGCCCTCTTCTGCATTTCTGGAATCATTTTAATATAAATAAAAACAAGTTAAAGAGTTCTTGATATCAGCAAAATATTTTAAACACATGGTAGCTTCTGGATGAACTTGAAACTTGTGATGCAGAAAAATGCAAACCATTTTCCCTCCCCATTATGTAATCTACTTAGTATCTAAAAAACAATCTTGGTATCTCACTCACCATACTCTTGACTTCATTACAGGTCATAAAATATGTTTCCTTCCAAGACAGGACTGCACCAACCAAAATACTTTTGTAAGCAAAATGTGACAGTATGAGATCTCCAAATATGAAAAGCTGTTCCAGCAGAGTTTGCTAATGTACAGAAATGTCAGCGTTCTGCCCTGCTTTATATGGAACTCCTTGACAGACCGTCTGTAGCTCAAAAAACAGAATAAAATAATTTATGTTCCTTGTGTATCTATTGGCAATAATACTTACACAATTTTAATGAATTTGCTGGTAAATCAATAGCTCTGTTTCTGTTCTGCATTACAAGTATTACTGCATGTCAAATAAATCATTGTAATGAAGTTTGATGAGCAAAGGGTTTGATGGTGGTGTTCCATAATTATAAACATCAGCAGCAAGACTTTTTCAAATCATGAAAGGAAAAGTGCTTTGATGATGGCAAGTTAATTCCCTGATTAAAATTACTTTAGACATTTCAGGCAATGGAAGTCTTCAAATCTGGCCCTGACCTTTGCTCTTCAAAATACATCTCTTCATTAGTAAATTGCATTACGTTTAATCATCAAATAATAAAGACACTGAACATCACAAAAGCCACAGTACACAGTTGATTTATTTATGCAAATTTTAGAGATGCAGTTGCTTGAGCCATTTTAAAGGTATTCAACTTCTAAGGAAAGAAAAAGCTGTATCAACCTGATGGAAGTATTTGCTGCCTTCATATGGAAAGAATCAAAGGACTGAAGAAATAAAGTATCAGCTGGAACAGACACCACATTATCGAGACTATAAAACATGGACTTATTTCCTAAGTTTCTCTCTGACACAAGCATTCAATTTAAAACTGTAGCTAATGCTGGGTCAGGTGCAGGATTCAGAAGTAAAAATCACCTTCACCATTTCTACATTTTTTCACCAGATTCCTCGTATCTGCATATCAAACAGCTCCCTGAAAGTCTTACACGCATGAAGAAACCAACTGACCCAACTAAACAAGTCTTGCTGTGAACTGTAAACAATTTAGGTGTTTCCATCAAAGAGTAATAGCAAACAAACCTGGACAGTAACATGAGAACAGATGTGCAAATTGCCTGCTTGGAAATAAGCAAGGTTTACATCATTATCCAATAGAAAAAATGGGCTTTTACAGGAGAAACCTTTTTTTTTTTTGGTCACTCCTTGACATCCTGAAATACTTCTATGTATTCTCAGCTATTATGTTTATTGTTCTTGGTTACAACAATACATTCCAACTACACACCAAAGACATTTTCCCAAACTCACAGTAACATGAAACATTCCCACTGCTCCTCCCTCCTTCTGTTTGTCCACGCCTCTAACCTTGCAGGGTGTAACTCTAAGGACATTTTGGAAAAGGCATTCCAAAAGAGCTGATATTTCCAATCTTCCCAAGATTGAGCATGAGATTTCAAGGATGTGACAAATGGCACAAGCTGGGAAGTAGCTGCCCTTTGCTGCATTAGCTCAACTGGCACCTACAAAGGCTCAAAGAATTAGGAGCAACAGAAACCTAATGAAGAGACCTGCATTTAGGAATATCTTCTCCTCCACCTTCCTGATCCACAAAGGCAGTACAGGAACTCAGTGCTCCTCTGGTTTTGTACCTTTCTTACGGATCCCTCTGAGATTTGGGCAAGCACAAGAGCAAGTCTCTCCTGAAAGCAGCATTATAAACACTGTGATGACAGAGGAATGCTCCATGAAGCAAAGCTTGAAAGGGAATGCAGCATTCCTGTTCAACAGTGAGAAAGAGATCCAGGGATCTTTCTTCACTAACCATAACCCTGAGGGAAAAAACTATCTATGAGAGAATGCAGTTGCATATAAATGACAATATCTATTGTCTATCATACATGAGTACTCCCACTCTGATCCTCAGCTGTATTTCAAAGATGCACAAAGGAATTTAATGTTTATTCTAAGAGTTGCTCTACAAGCTCTGTGTCCAGAAGGTATTTTTCCAGAACAGCTGCATGGACAGCCCACCATGAGCCTTAAGGATGGTGCTACAGCTGGAAAAGGGGACACATTCTTCATCCCTGAGTCCACTTCAGGTGCCGCTCTACCCATCAGACATAACCCAACAGCAGCAAAAGCTGAAGAACTTTCTAGCATAGAACTCAGAATATACCAGCACAGTAGCTGAAAACATTTCCCTCATAGATGAAATATCAGTGACACACAACCTCACTTCAGAGAGCAGAACAGACACCGAACTGCAGCAACCCTATCAAGACAATAAAGAACACGATGTACAATGGGTTTGGGCATGGATTCATTATCACTGACTGCAAATACAATTCAAGCAAAGAAAACAGCACTTGGAAAGAGGACCAGATGGATGGAGAAAGGCAGATATTCAGGCATCAGCTGAGATGCTGTCCCTGAATGCTCATCCCAGGGAAATTCAAATAAATAAGGGAGAGGCTTTGCTGGAGACAAGACTGGCCCTGCAACTGGCTGTAAAGGCACGGCAGGCAGCTAATTCCAAAGGGTGAGGGCAGCAGATTGGAAGGGATCAACATAAAGAAATCTGTTGCTTTGTCTACCAGAAAACATTGGAAATACATTTTCATAAAAGTTGTTTCTTTTCTTTCCTCCAACCAGTAACACCAGTACAATGAGAGACAAACTAAACCAGCTGCCCCTACTGCCGTGTCCAAGACATTCTGCAGAGCCCATGGGCCAAATCTAGAGGTGAGCATAACCAAGATTACAGGAAATCTATGGTGGTGTGACTTAGGTCACCTCCAAGAGTCCTAGGCCTGTGTGCCAGCCCCACTGGGACTCCCTCCAGCCTGGTGTGTGCTTCTCTGTGCCTGTGGCTAATCCATAAATCTCATCTCCTCATGCCCTGCCTGAATTCGGCTCTCTGGATACAGACCCAAGTGAAGGATGTTCTGGGGAGCCCAAAACCTGGGTTCTGACAAGACAGCTGAATGTTAAACATCTACTGAATCCCAGAGGGGGAACAGTGTGACTCTGGGAGCAATTAACTGCCATGTGCACCAGTGTAACTCACAGAAGGGAAGGGACTGCTTCACTTACAGCAAACAGGACTGGTGTGTGTGTACATTAGTACATTATAGAACCAACTGTAAATCATACTAAAAGCAGCTACATTAGTGGGAGGTACTTGTGACATGTCACCTCTGGGTTATTTCCAACTTCTGCCAAGTAACAGGGAAATCCTAAAGTTTTTCTGAGGTGGTTCCCAAGGACATTTTGGTATCTAACCCAGGGGTACCCAGCTGCTGCCTCGTGCAGTCCCAGGGAGTGGCTGGGCAGCAGCCCCCACGTGTACCCAGCCCAAAGCTTTCCGTTCACCTTCATGCAGTTGTGCAATTCTGACTGAAACTCACCACAGCCTCCTGTGCTCTGCTTCCAGCATCCAGAATCATTTTAAGTAGCACCCAAAAGTTAGCCAAGTGAGCTAACATTTTCCTTTGAACCCAGGAGCCTTTAGAAAGGTCAGTAAATTTTTATACAGTATAGAAGCATGGTGTGCTTGCTACTTAACAATCCAGTTCTGTGGTGGATCTGTCACCACTACAGTAAAAAGTTTAAGTGTATCGTGTGCTTATAATAAATACTTTGCACAAAATTATTCATTCCACAGATGGACAAAAGGGACTTTAATGTTTACTTTGTTTGCAGAATGCTATATAAACCCTGCTAGTTACAGGCAAGAATATGGAAGCCGTTTTGTTCTATTAAATAAAGGAAACAAGGTTCACGTTTTAAAATTAATTCAATGAAAACTATTAAATAGCTGGCTGTGAATGCTTTGGGAATTTATATATACACACAGACATATACATTTTTACCTGATACTAATTTCCCTCCCCCTTTGCCTCTTAAACAAACACACTGTTAACCACATCATTCCCAAGGACTTCTGCAAGGGAAGAGCTCCAAGTGAAGATGGCACAGCAACATTCATTACTCAAATACTGCAGCCCTGCCACATCTCCCAGCAGGCACAAAGGCAGGGTAAGCCAGAGGGGTTTTCTCCCAGCAGATGCAATTTGATCTCTCCTGTAGTCATGTTGGTTTAATACTAATAGCTGAAGAGGAACAGCCACAGCCCTCTTGTCTCTTGGCAGTATCAGCATCACTTTGGGGATTAGTCCAGAGCAGACTTCTGGCAAAGGAGTGGTTCTGAGAGCTTGTCTGTACTGGGGTTTGCCTTGACTTCAGCTCCCTTTGCTGGTTTCAGGGCAGCTGAGCACAACCTGACAGCCCCAGGCCTTCTGCAGCCTGTTGTGAGCTTACAACACAAACCTAACCAAGAATTTTAACTGCTCCTTCCCCCAAGGTTCTCAACTTTCCAGGAGCAAAGGTGCTGGCTTGAAGGTGTAATTTCCCACTGTGATTATAGACTCTCTTTTTATCCTCAACCACCTCTCTAGTTTTCCTACTTAACACCAAGCAAGAGATATGATATTAGTCCTAAACATCCCCACAGCACCTGAGTGAGGCCACAAATGACAGGTTGCGCATCCAACTCACAAGAAAGCTGAGAGTTCGAGGAGAAGAGAGCTTCAGTTTAAATAAAGCCAATTGTTTATCGAGAACCACAAACCAAAGTGACAGGAAAAATATTAGAATAAAATAATGCATGTAATTAGGAAACGTCATTAGTTTTTAAAACACTTTCATAGAACTTTATGTATCTATGTTTCTCTGAGCTTCCAACAACATACTTCTAATCTGTCACAGCACAAGTCACACATCATAAAAAGTAATAATAACATGGCTGGAGTCAGAGATCCCTGCACCACTCACAGCTACCCTACTGTGGAGCTTTCCACTCTCTCAGATGGTGCTTCCCATGGCTCCTGTATCTCTCAGAGCTTCACACTAACTCCAGATACAAATTCTGACTTAAATTAAGATGCTTGCATCAGGATGATAATTATGCATGTCTTTGAGAACTCTAAGGATAATGGATAAAATCTTTTAGCTGGCATGTTTTATTCTACAGCTTCATTGCTAATTTACTCTAATGACCTGTTTACTCTCTGGACTGTGTGTAGTCCACAACAGTTTAAATTACTCACCTGCTTGCACTTAAGCATTTGGCTTCTATAAAATTATAGGTAAGTGAAATGCAAATGTACTTCCCAATGATCAATGCCACCCATGTCAAAATCTCAGCTGGGTAAACACAGTTCAGGCAAACAGATTTATGCCATGTTTAACAGAACTATTTGGTAAAGATCTGTGAAAACCTCTAATATAGATGTTAGTTTTTATTCCTGGAGTTTTTTAGCACAGGAATCTTCCATGATGTATTTTGAAGTTCAGACTACTAAGCCACATGAATATCTTCAATGACAACACAGCAACCTTTCTGTGTAGTCACATTAAAAGCAGCAGGATATGGGTTTAATACAATTGGCTTGAGCAAATGCAACATTTGGGTAACTGCAAAATTGTATTCAGATCATCTGATTTCATCAGCAGTACAGGAGTTCTCATGGTGACATCAACACCTGCAATTCTCAGGTGTACAGTGGGAGATCAAGGCAAGACTCCAGGTTATTTTGCTCCATCTTGCTGGGGCACCTTGACTCCAGAAACTTCTGCCTGGAGAATCCCCAAGAGTCATTTGTATGCACGATCACACAATGTTTCAGCATAGATTGTCTGCGTTCTTACTGAGATACAGCTCAGGATCCAAATAAAACTGAATTAGCACATCCAGGGAAGCTTCCCAGCAACAACAGATTTACTTACCAAAATTACAACAAACCCCAAGCATTTGAAAGCCAGACTAGATTAGTAAGACCATTAGGAATTTTTCACTACCCATAGGATAAGCATCCTGCTCTTGTCAAAATCATACGGAATTTTAAGCGATGCTCTTTTTTCTGCAGTAACCCCATGTGGCAAACCTGAGAGATGCCCTTCAGCACACAAGATACATCAGTAGTTTAACTTCATGATACAAAATGGCAGGGAGAAGCAAATAAAGGAGAAAGCACAAGACAACTATTGTTAGGATCATTTAGCTATTCAGAGAAAGAGAAAAGAAAATTCAAGCATGTTTTCTTATGAAATAACAGTAACAATTGGCTTTGTCAACTAATTCCCTACAGGTTTTATTGGTCTCCAATAGAGCCTTAGATGAAGAGCATTATACAGATGAACTCAGTGAGTTGGCATGTGTTTGGGAAACCCAGCAGAAAGAAGGAAGATAGTTGCTTGAGAGAGGAAAATAACAGTGTGTGAAGGCACAAGAGAGGGAACAAGAGGATAACAGGATAAAGTGATAAAGTGACAAAGGATCAGGGACAAAGCAAATTATCAACTTTCCTGAAGACAAAGCAAGAAATATGATACCCAAAGCAAAGGAACACTGGAGCAAACAGCAGGATTTATTCAGGACATGATGTGATCTAATCACTGGAAGAAAATGCTGAAGATTTATCCCATCTATCATTTACACACTCAAAAAAAATCACTAAGAAATAAGGAGTTTCAGCTCTTCTTGACTACAACAGAACTCAGATTTGCCTCAGAATAATCAGGGACAAAACCTGCACAGAGGGAACTGCATAAGTGAACAGGAGACAGGCTTGTCAAGTGTGAAACACTTTATTAGTAGAAGGTCAGTCAACAAAATTAATTTGTGCAAGACTGACACAAGGAAATAGAAGTATTGCTTTAGTGTTTATGCTTTGGAAATACTAAAGGACAAAACCCATGGAAATCTCCAATGCCGTTTTTAGAGCTGCTTTTCAGGGAGGAGCTGCCCTTTAAGTCTGAGTGACTAATGGCAACGAATGTAATCTGTTTTTTATTTGCAGTGCCAGGCTCATTTGGCTTGTGTAAAATGCAACCCTTTGTTTGGTAAACAAGCAAATTAAACTGGTGATCCAGAGAATCTTGGAAACTTTACTTCAATAAAGGAGCCTCTCTTTCTCAGAGTCATGGCTTAAAGTTGGAAGGTGTGTTTCCAGATTATCATGGCCTTTGATGTCAAGGTCAAATAGGTAATCTTTGCTAATATAGTCATGCCATATTAAAAACAGAAGTAGTGAAGAAACATCTGTTTATTCATAAAGAAACAGCCTCAGCTCTTTAGTGAAGCCAGAATAGTGCTGCCTGCTGTATTATAACTTCATAATTAAAACAGTTACATCACTGGAAATACCCTCAGAAATGACAAATATCTATACCAATGTTATGATAGGAAGACTAATATAAAAAAATAAGGAAACAGGGAAAGAGGAAAGAAAAGTATGCCCAGCAAGAACTGGATAATCCCTCCAAAATATTGCTAAGATTTGGAATCTTTGGAAAGATAACCTAAGACATATGTGAACCTTGGGGGAATATTCCATGTGAGAGGTTCCTCCCAGGCAGTGAACAGGTCCATGGCAGCCAGGGTGACAACACTGGCACCCCAAAAGGCAGAACCACACAGCATCACCCTGCTCCAGCTGAACTCTGCCCATTTGCTCACTGCCAGCCTGCCTGGAGCAGGAGTGCAAATATTCCCCAGGATTCATGTGAAGCAGCAATCTCCCCGTGTAGCCGGGGCAAACGCTGCTCCTTGCTGCTAAAGCTGCCAGTCCTGAAAGCAGCCAGAGACAGAAATGCAAGTGCAGCTGCTCGTGCCAGCAGGAGCAAACTGCTTTGCTCTCCCCAGCTCTCAGCATCCCTGCACAGAGCAGAGGCTGCAGTGACAAAGCCTGCGAGTTTTGAGTGTGCCCGAGGCTACTGCAAGGAGCAAGTCAGTGCATCACAGGCACTGACTATTTCCAGACCATGGAAAATGCAATACTGAAAACAACTTGCTGATTCTCATGCTGCAGTTCTTCTAAAAAATACATTATGCAAAAATGACACCCTCTGGCTGCCTGGACTGAGCTGTTGTTTAACATCTTAGACGGGACTGCTGTCAGGTACTGACAGAATTTGGAAAATGTTTGCTACAGAAACCAAAGGCTAAACAACACAGAGACTCCAAGGACACTGCTGGCCAAAACACTTGTTTCTTCCCCTTCCTGCAGAACTAAGGGAGCAGAAGCAGGATTCCCTCTCCTGCATTACCAACAGATCACTGTGCTGAACTCCAGGCAGTTGCATATATTTAAATGCACACAATTCAAGTTTAAAAGAGCTGGGGAAGATCTAGTCTTGACCCAGTGACCTACAGGGTAAAGTAACCCGTTCCTAAAGACAAAAGTTATTTTGAGAAACGGGCAGTCAGAAAACACATCTTTCCATCCACAAACGGAATAAGCTGTTGAGCAACCAAAGACATGATAAATCTAGAAGCCCTTGCCATCGTTTTCACAGGCCTACATTTCACAGTAAGGCTGGAACTGCCCTTGATTTATGCCCAAACAACACAAAGTCTGACAAATGGAGATATGCAAAATGAGATAAACTGAAGCAGGTTCCTTCTGAGATGGGACATCTCTTCCATCTCTAGCGAGTAACACAGTTGAGTACACATGTAAATCCATTTTATCTGCTATTTCTCATTGTGAGGTTAAGCTCAAGACGGCAATAAACTCCCTTCTGAATTGTTTTGATTTTGTTGGTTTAAACTTGATCCTCAATGCTTGGATTTTTTTTTTAAATTTGATTATACACACTCTTTCAGGAAGGAATGCAGAGGGCTCTCTCCAGCTTTCAGTTGGGATGATGAGATTACCTTGAATTTTGTAACACTGCAGCTGATATGTTAAACTGAAGATAGAGTAGCCCCTTTGCCCCAAGGTACGTGTGATTTCTAAGAATCTACATATGCCAATATCACTGTTTGGATATTAACTCAATGCAAAATCAGCAGCCAAAACACAAATTAGAGCTGGTGGTAAATCAACTCCCAATCTGTTTGGGACTGTGCAACGAGATCCCCCAGGAATTTGCTGTAATATTTTGGCTACTCTCAGCCTGCTGCCTGTGTACATGGTCACAAGCAGACAGTCAGACCAACACCCTAATAATAAGCAAAATATGAAATACCATGATAGCTTGAGATAAAACTCTACCACACACTCATGCACTCGTTGTTCTTCTTCTTTCACAGATAAATCATCAGCTGTTAGGGGCAGGGGGGAATTTATACCTTTTTTATCTCCTGAATCTTCCCTAACCCAGCACATTGCCAACACCATGTTAACGGTTTTTGAGTATGCCCCTGAAGAACAAAGATACTCCTTTTGCCAGATCCCAGTATTTACAAGCAAGCCCAAATCTGTGAGAAAATTCAATTGAATGCAGATGGCAGGAAATTCCTCTAAAATGACAGTGGCCAAATTCAAACCACAAGACATGAAAATAACCCAACGTACTAGACATGAAGAACATATCTTATAGATTTTTCCTCATGCAATTCACAATCTGTGATTGATTACTGAGAAGACAGACTGCAGATTTATTGGACTTCTGTAGAACAAGTATTCCATTTGCAACAATTAAATCTTATGTGGTTGAAAAATAGGTTGGAAGAACCAGTGGATGGCTCTGACACTGAGGAATGCATTTTTAGGTTGTCCGTAAGACTGTAGCTTGTTTAATTTTGCACTACATCCCACTGTGCACTGATTTGTTAAGTGTAATTAAAAGGATTGACTCAAATTTTTTGTCACTGTATCAAAAAACTAGACTTGAGAAATATTATTTGTACTATCGTAACTTAATTTTTTCAACAACAGAAGCTGTCCATCTTTTTTGTGATTTAACAGCTAACTTAATCCTTTTGTGTCCTTAAAAAAAAAAAAAAAGGTGCTACACACATGGCAACCTGCAGGAGGCTGGACAAACTACTCATGCTTCAAACTCATATGAGGAGGAAGACAGGAAGATGAAGAGGTTTCCATGCCAAAGAGACCAACTACATATTGGTGGCTGGACTAAATCTGGAAATCACTGAAACACCAGGAATGTGTACTTCTCTCTGTGTCTGCTGTAAAACTCTGTGGCAATCTGAGGACAGAAAGGCTGGGTCTGATATCAGACAAATCCCACCAACCTGCATCACAAGAAACAGAACAGCCATCTTCTTTCCTTTTGCTTTGCCTCAAATCCAGGTAACCAGGGAATTTTGAAGAGCAGCATTCACACGTTACATTTTTGTTACCACTTGTTTTAGTGTAGTTCTAGCAAATTTTCAGGATTATTATGGTGTGTGTCAATACACAAATGAATTACTTGTGCTCCAGTTGTGGGCCCTCTGGTTAGCTAACTAGAGACAGAAATGTTATCAAGCAGCTTAGCAATACCAGGAAACATGGGAAGACCTCGGTGAGGAGAGCAGAGATGAGGCTGGAGGCTACAAATGGGTATCCCATTAGGTACCACTCACTGCCCCTAGTCCTGCTTTCTTCTGACCACCCAGAGGAACTCAGCTCCTTCCCCTCCATTCCCTACCACAGCTCCTGCTAGGACAAACAGGCAGCAGAGCCTTCCTGCCGGCCCTTGTGGCAAGCAGAGGCTGTGTCCCGGCCACAGATTGTGTTGTACACGCAGCCACAGACAGAAACCTGGCAGCACCTTCTGCAGCAACCCACAAAGCCCTTCCTGGCCTCTTCTGCTGCACATCCAGCAGCTTTCATGGGAATTCTGCACACACAGCCAGCGGGAAGCACAGATCCTCGCTGAGGCTGCAAAGGATACTTGTTGAATAGCACAGGAAACAAACACAACCTGTTTTCAAATTAAACACCATCTCCTCTCCCAGTCACTGGGAAACAGGTAGCAAAGGCAGCATTTGGGCCCTGATAAGGACTTGGCAGCCTTTCCTCCAGGCAGGAGGAGATAGACAGCGTGGATAATCTGTTCTACAATAACCTGGTGAACTGCTCAAGCACGAGCTGCCCAAGGATGTTGTTAGGCACCACCAGCTATGCTGATTTTATGAGCAACAGTAAGTTCTGTGCTGGGGCTAGGAGTATCTCTTCTTTAACTTGTCTACAAGTACTTTTTAATATAGCTATGAGAGCCTGGAAAACAATCTGTCTTGCATGGAACCTTTCTCTCTCTCTGCCTTTAACCCCAACCTTCTCCCCACATTCCCTTTTTCAAAATAATTACTCAAACTCTAAAAAAAGTCCAAGGAGATACCCATGGAAAGAACAGTGAAGACATGAAAACAATTATGACTCAATCATGAAAACATAAACAAGTCTGATTCTGATCTTTCAGTAAATTTATATGGTTAGAAATACATCAAATTTATTGCAATTGTTACCAAATGACAGTGGAAAATACAATATCCAAATTCTAGTTTCTATGTCAGGTCTTGGAAGGATGATCTGTCAAATAACTAATAACTAATACATTCCAGTGCTTTAAAAGTGCATCAAAAGGGATGCCTGTATAAAAAGGTGTTAGTGAATCCCTCACACTTACTATCTGAACACTACTGAACCACAGCACTGATCTGGCAGTAAAAGTAATGCTATTTTGACTCACTCATCTTCACTGAAGCCAATGTAAACCCTCCCACTAAGCAAAATCATATCCTTTTAAGGATGACAAAGAAAATCTGGTGAAGGTTGGCAGGAATGTGATATGATTAACATCTGCCTTTAGCATCCAGGAGAGAAAACTGGCTCTGTGCCTGACCCTGTGCTTTAGGTGATACAATTTTTCAAGACTTTAGTTTCTTAAAAGACTGCTGGACCTACTGAATCCCATTGCCTGACCTTGAATTTCTCTCAGTTACTCTGATCCTGAGTAAACTCACACTCTAGATGAACACAACTGCCAAAAAAGCATCCAGTCTTGATTTCAGGAGGCCAAGGGCCTTCATATATTCCAGGGATTCTTTACATCTCTTATTAAGAATTTATTAGTTTTTTCCATTTTATTTGTTTGAACTCAGTTTCCAGCCCCCAGTTTTTGCTATGCTTTTTTTCTGCTACATTAAGAATCCTTTAATGTACAGAGCTTTATCGTCATCAAGTCACTCAACTCTTCCTATAAACTAGAAGGTTTCTTCCTCTTTAATCCACTTTCTCCAACTTGTAATGTTCTACTGGGAGCAGCATAAAATTCTCTAACACCTCAGTGTGTGTACTGCCACTGCTGCCCAGAACTCAGAACCGCCTCAAGAGTTCAGGCTTTCTAGGACAAGGTGTCTCTCCTACTGCCCCAGCAGTATACAATACCAAGCTGTGCTAAAATAATTTTTTCTCAATGGGTTCCAGCTTGTCAAATGACTGAAAATGTACCTGTTACACTACTCTGCTCTTGTAATTATTCAGCACTGACTACACCTTTACATCCTGCAGGAAGTTCTATCAGCAATGGTTTAGGAGTTCCAGCCTCAAGGGTTAAAAGGCTTGACCGTTGCATATGCAAACCCACTGGATCCACCTACTTTGGACTTGTTACTGTCAATTACTCTGAGCCAGCACTTTTATCTGTTAGCAAATGTTTCAGCAATATCACATAATGGGTGTTGGGAGTTTTACGGTTTTTGATTGTTTGAGGGTTTTTTAAGAAAACCTCAATCCATTAACCTCATAACCTCAAGGAAATCTGATATCAGATTTCTTGGACAAGATGCACTTTCCTTACAACCATGCTAAACTAACGCCATGCCTGTTCTTCAATACTTCACCACTTCAAACCACGATATTGCCAAATTTTAAGTCACATTAACTGGATCAACACCACCCCGTGCATTCATTTTTATGTTTTGGTCCAAAATCCATTTCATGCTACTTTTCACAGCGATGCCATCAGTAAAAGTTTGAGGCATAAGGAAAAGAGCCACTCTAGTGATGTGACACATTAGCAGCAGTGTCCAACAATAGTCACAAAAGTCATGGCTCCTTAGTGCCAGAAACAAAACAGACGCCCCCTGATTTTGTACACAGTGATCAAACAGAAAGGCAGGAGAAATGGGGCAAGTTGGAGGAAAGAAAAGAAGTGGAGTGTGAGCCTTGCTCACAGTCAGTCTCAGTAGCTGCTCTATATCCAAAGAACACACTGCAGAGCAGCTGGGGCTGTCAGAACCTCTCAGGGCTATTAAAAACCTCAGGAAAGCTATCCTTTGGTATTAGTAGTATAATTCATTTTAAGAGATAAGAAGATCTCTGAGAGTCTCATTACCCTTTAATTTATTCCTCTGAAGCACCGTTTCACAGTGAGCCTTGGAAGATTCCTTCTCCCATGCTCAGCTCTGAGCATAGGGTAGCAATCTTAACTCCTGCCAGCACTGCAACTGGAGACAGGATCAGACATCTCCCAGCTGTGTGCATCAAGAGGATGAACTCACTGCAGACCTCTGGGGTCAGCCTGGGCTTCATTCAAACTTGTGCAGGAGTCAGCAAAGCCAACTGAGTCATAGGCAATCTGCTTCCCACAGAGCCATCAGCTTTTGAGGATGTAGCAGTTGCTACTGCTGCAACACTGATTTGTGTCACACTTCTGATCCCATGTGACTCACCCCCACGTTCCTCTTACCCCCGTAGTTTCTTTGTCCCAGTCTGTCTCCAGGCCATGCTGAGGGCAGCACAAGACAGCTATGTGGCAATGGTTGTTCAGTCACTCACCTCCCACTGCTGAAGAAGAGAGAGCACCAGAATAGCTCCTGCCCTCAGAGCAGACACCAGGAGAAGGAGGCGATCACTCCAGCTAGTCAGAGAAACAGTAAGTATGGAGAGGAAAGGCCTATAAAGTGAAAAACTGACATTGGTCTTGAAAAGCAAAGTTTCATTAATCTGAGGAGAAAGAATGGGAGATGCATCCTACGAAGGTGGTTGGAGGGAAGATGGCAAGTGGACAGCAATGATCCTACAGAACACACTGTTATTTGTTGTTTAAAAAGGGAAGCACAAGTGTAAGTGCACAGGATGAAATTAAGGACAGAAAGCAGGAAAATACAGCCTGGTCAGGGAGATCTATTCAGTTACACACAAGTTTCTCCAGAAAATACAATCCATGGTCTTATGGAGAAATCACCAGTAAACCTGCAGTACAGAGAAACCCCACAGTGGCAGAAGGAGCATTGAGTCAAACAACTCTTCTCTGGCACAATTGAGGATAGAGAACATCATACAACACTTCTGTATATAAGGATCAGTAAGAATGGACCAAGGGTCTGGGGACTCAACACCTTTGTTTCCCCACTTGTAAATTTCATGCCACAAGGGTAATGTAAAGTTGAATACGAACCAGGAGAGCCTGCAATACAAGATGCTTTGAAGAGCAGAGAATACTATTGCTAAAATGGGAGAAAATCTAGTGGAGCAAAGACAAGGAGTACCACCCAGGAGCAGAAAGAAAATGAAAGGATAAGGACCTAAAAACCATGACAAGCCCTACAAGAGCTCTGCTGTGTTTGCAGAATTGCTTGATTAAGCTCTTCAAGGGCAACACACTTACAGTAAGTGATGTCTAACTCGTGTGTGAATCACCCCTCTCTCCATTCCCTGCTCCTTGTAGCAAAAAAAAAAAAAAAAAAAAAAAAAAAAAAAAAAAGAAAAGAAAGAAAACAAAAGAAGAAAAAGGTACATACTTCTGTAGTGCTCTGCACACAAATTACTCACTCAGAGCTGTGCTGGCTGGACATTCACAACACAAATACTTTCCACTAATGTTGCTCATGGTGACAATCCCTTCAGCATCCAGCTGGCAGCCCAGTTGGGCAGCTGTTCGACCAGGAAAGGTGAAGGTAAAATCATCCTCTACAGTCAGTGGTTTTGATTTTGCCAGGTTTTTTCCTTCTCCTGCCTTGAGCTGCCCCCTGCCCAGGTAGTGTCAGCACAGCCATGGATCTTGGTAACCCTGGTAAACACTCAGCTATTACTACAAAAAGAAGGATACAAACAACTAATCTGACTGACTGCATAGGCAATACTCAAAACACCTTCCACACCCAGGTGAACAGAGATGCAACAGTGCCTGTGCCCACAGTGGGTGGGATCTCCAGGATCTCAAGCCTGGAGCCAAAAGATACATTCACTGCATGAATTACAAATTGCTCTTTAGGGAAAACAAAACAAACCCCACCTTAAACAAGTACTGATGATGCATATCTATCAGAGGTAAAAAAAAAAAAAATTCAGAGGCAATTACAGATCCCTAGAGGGGAGCAGATAAAAGTGAACAGGAAATAACCAGAGGAATTCCAAAATCCTATAACCAGGAGGAAGATTTCTATAATGTGCTGTTCGAAGGTCAGCATGAACCAGCACAAGCAGCCCAGTTGCATTTAAACCTTCACACATTAGTGATGATCTCAGTCACATGCTGGAGCTCTGAACTGGTCAGGTGAGCTGGATCCCGAGCACAGGAAGGTGGCAGAGTGTGGCAGTGCTGTGGAGGTGGGTGATGCTGAGCAGGGTTTGCTGTGACCGAGCACTGAGTCACTCTCCCTGCGGTGACAGGGCAGGGTTAAGTCCAGCCTACAGCCGTGTCTTTGGTGACAATGCCCCTCTCTATGCCACACATCAACTCTTTGATGGGGCATCTGCTCAGCAGCCCCTGGAAGGGTCTCAAGGTCACGGAAATTCTGCCTGGTCACACCGCGGTGCTGGTTCAGTGGCAATTTAAAAGCAACATTCTCTCTCGAAGTACTCCTGACGCCATTCTCCTCTGCACGAGTAAACAACAAAGAAGTCATTTCAGTTTCTGTAAACATGTTTTTCTTCATGAGCTGGCTGCTTGGTGTGTGTTACATGCCGTGCTGGCACGGGCTGAGATGTCTTACAAAAACGCTTTCCACTAATACTGGAATCTTTCTACTCTGAAGGAATGCTGGGTTGCACAAGAGAGGCATCAAGAATCAGTTCTGCCTTTTCCTCCACAATTTCAGATACTGAAGAATTGGTTTTATGTTAATTGCACATTCCAGTTTTACAGAGCTCCTGGGTGTGAGTCAAAATTTTAAAAGAAACCTTTTTTCCCCATTTTTTCAGAGAAGGAGAAGAAAATTATAATATTTAAATAGAGCTAAATGAGTACTTACTAGGCTGAAATAGAGAACACTGATTGTTCCAGAATGGAACAGCCAAATTCTGTTCTCACTCTAACTGAATAAACAGAATAAAAACAGTGCATGCTATGAGAGTGAATGAAGAGAGATTTTTACCCTACAATTTTATATAGGAAATAGATCAGTAGGTAACTGGTGTGGGAACCTGAAAATAAGTAAGGCAGGAAAATTCTTTGTTTAGCAAGTGGGATGTTTTTCCACTTCCATAAATTGGAGTTATGACTGACTCCACTCCAGTGTGTTTTCTTTCCCCTCTGGTCTTCTCTAGGCTCCATTCTTACAACTCCTCCAATGGAGGTGGCAGAGGCGGACGTCCCTGACATGATTTTGATGAAAACCTGCTAAAATAACTGGACCATTTTTGCTCTCTATTAATAAATACTCCAAAGCTTCCGTTGGGCATCTCCTGTCACGTTCTGACAAGAATCCCCCTTCTTCCTAGAGAAGTGAGGAAAAGCATGCAGTACTTGCTTGTATGTCTTGTCAGACTTGACAAATACATACAAATACTTGTATGTCTGTCGTGAGCTGAAAACTTCAATATATTAACCAGCACTGCAGCCACACTGTGGATCTCCAAATGCTGCCAGCTCCCAAGATAAATGTAACATCAAACTCATCCCTCCTGAGCTGTCATTCACCTGCTTGGTACAGATTATTACCAAGTCAGCAAGGCTCTCCCAGACAATCTGCAGTAACCAACTGATCAAGAGGACATTTCACAAATACAGGACTGTGGTGTACTCTGGGGAATGGATCACAGAAGGAATTGGAATATAAGGTCTGTTAAAAGTCAGCAGGATCCGTACTGTTCCATTTAAGAAAAATACTTTTTGGAGCAGTTTTGATTAATGTGTATTTACTGTCAGCCTTTATAGAGATTCTCCATGTCCATAAAAACTCTTTATCCAGCCATTTGTGCCCAAAAAGTACCAGCCTGGCTTCACCTCCTTTTAAAGCTAATCAAAATCTGTGCCTCAATTCACTACAGCCTACCCTAAACTTTACACTTAATTCCTCCTGCACTCATTCTGTCTAATTTGGGAGCACAAGAGCCTTTCACAAGAGTCAGGAGAGACACCCACAACTTCAGATCTTAGGTGTCTGAATTAACCTTTGGGAAGTATCTTTGTCTTTTCACTAACTGCAGAGCATGCCTACAGATCTGGCCTCTCAGCAGAAATGGTTTTAATTTGAAAGTCTAAATTTAGCTGGGATGCCACTAGTAAGATGTCTTAGTCCAGAGGGACTTTATGGTACATTTGATTATTCAACTGGAATATTTTTATCTCCGCAATTCACTGGCTCGTTTTGTTTTAAATTAATAAACACAGGCTACAGTTTTCAAACGCACGTTTTGCAGCAGGCATCTCAAGGGGAAGAATTTTGCTTTCTGCGAAGCTGCCTTTCGCTGCTCAGCGCATGAATGAAGATGAGGAGCGGGAGCCGGGTGCGTTTCGGTGCGGCGATGCTGCCGGCAGTGACATTCCTGGGGCGGAGGCTGTGCCGGGGAAGCGCAGCGGCCCGAGAGCAGCGCCGTGCCGCGGTGGCCGTGCCCGCCGTGCCGGAACCACCGACAGAAAAAGGAATAAAAAGTTTGTTTTCTACCCACGTTCTGCCACAGGGAATGAAGGGCCCTTGCTCGGCTGCTCACGCTGTCCTCATTACCCGAACTGCCGGGATCAAACCCTTAGGTCGCTGTGTACATGATCTGCTAACTGCATGCAGGAGCTTTACAGCCCAAAGCGTTTCACGCTGCTCTGAGATGTCACAGGTACTGTAACTCAGCTCCCGGTATCACCTTTCCAGCATCCATTATCTTATCTATTATCTTTGCTCTTTAGTCTTAAATGAAGTTAATTCCAGTCAGACTGCAGAATTTACTACAAAAGCATCTTATTTCTTGCAAGCACATTCTTTGGGCCACCAGAGAGCTTTATGCCAGATGTGCAGCTCTGTACACAGTGATGGGTTTCATGAATTATACCTTTATGAAGGAGTAAAACAGTCTCTCAACTGCCCCTTGAAACAGTGAATGAAAACGCAGCAGAAGAAACATCTGCCCACTGGGCTCATGTCCATGCTGTGCTAGAACATCTCATCACCAAGATCAGCTTGGCACTGCGTACAAGAAACAGCTGTAAAATGCTGAAGGAGAAATCCTTGTTTAGAGTGCAATTAGAATATGCTTTTCTTGCTTAAACAGATTGTGATGCGAAAATAAATATACACAGGAAAGCTCAGATTTACTGCTCTGTTAACTAGACAGGTCTCCTATGGCTTGAATCATTCAGTGACAGCCCTACCTTCCACTTAAACTCCTCTCTATTCTCAGCATCAGTCTATAGATGTGGATCACTGTATTTCAAAACATCATGTTCTGTCTTCTTGTCCTTTCGCATGAGGCAGCTCCCTCCCTGCAGTTCCATTTCTTTGCCTCCCAACCTGAACATCACTTCTATCTCCCTCAGGAAGGCCACTGAATTCCCTTGGTGCAGATTAAGCTATATAGGAGACAAAGTCTTATGCATGGAACACAAATTACCCACCACAAAGGCCCCTGGGCAGTTGTGTACCTCTATAGAAGAATTACTGGCTCCTCTTTCATTTATTCAGCAAAGGGCACCTGTGATTATCCCCAGTGTGCCTGCACACCAGACAGTGCAAGAGCATTAACTCACAGTAAGTCTGGTATGCCCAGAGTGGGACAGGCTGACTCTGTCCCCTGTAATACCTCCCTGGACATGTCTGCACACCTAAACAGCCAACAGCACTTTAGGAAACCTCAGAGATGGCCCCCCTCTCTTCACCTGGGCAGAATGTCCTAGAAAAGAACAGGGAACAAGTGAGGCTAAAAGCCTCAGCTGGAGACACTTTCAATTACTTTTTGCCAAGCTCAATATTGTTCAAAGAGATGTGGATAATGACAGTATTTTTAGAGCTCAGCTTTTTACTCATGTCCACAAATTTTCACTGACACCTGCCCTCCATAGCTGCCCAGCACCTTACAAAGAAATAAAGCTCCTCTTCCAGATGCTTTTGCGTGATTTTAGAAGTCTCAGTATATTCTACTTTCTTTCAGCACTTGATACAATATTCAGTAATTCATAGCCTAGCTGCTATAGCGACCTTATTTCTCAATTATTTAAAATATTTCCTCACTCTTCCCATGAAGTTTCAAGCTGAAACAATCTGGTTCCTCGCTCAGACTAAAAACGAAATACAAGGATCAGGTTGGATAAGGTATGAATGGAATAAATACACAAAAACATGCCTGACTGAATGACTCCCTTATTCAGATGGGTACTTGTTTATCCAAGGCCACAAGCTGCACCCATGATTTTCCAGCATGTGTGGCTGGTGAACAGGCTCTACTTCCAGTCAGGAAAAAACTGTGATTTGCCCCCCAGACCATTCCTTTGTCAAGTACCTAAAATTACCCCTTTTGGTTATAGACTACAGACTGTTTCAGTCCATGGAACCTCAGATGGCACATGCCCATGCTACAAACTCAGTGGAAGAGCACTCAAGGGCTGCAAACAAATGGAAATAGCAAAAAAAACTCTTCAATGTATCCATGGCTACCCTTTCTCAGGATTGCAGTTAAACTCCAGCCAAAATGGACACTGTACAAACAAGGGGACAGTAGACATAAGCAAAGGCAGAGAATGTATCTCAGAGTAAGAGATCACACAGAGATCTGAACTTTATCTCAAACCCAGAGATAACAGGAGGTGACCAAGCTACATGATGAGTGGTGTAAAGGTAACCAGGGAATAATTAATTCTCACCTCCTTGTATCACAAGAAGATGATCAACAAGACTTCAGCAGAAAGGAACCACCCCATAACCACAGTCCTGCAGCACCTCCTCTGACATCCAGGATCACTGCAGGCTGAGATGGGACTCTCAATTAGATGGATTAATGGTCCAAACCACTTTGACAAGGTCTTTATTTCTGCTATCCTAAGTTATCACTCCTAAAGGAAAAGGGATTTTTTTTTCCTGAGTTGTTTAGAAGCTAAGAGGGATAGAGCACACAGGGCTCCTGTCACCCAGGGAACAGACAATATCCTCCCAGGAGCTGGTCAATAACCACAGCTCCGTCAACTGGCATCAGCTAACAGTTACCTTAAGCAATAAAACAGTCTCAAAGCTGGAAGAGTCCATTAGAGAGCAATTACTCAGAGTAACAGGGAAGGTAATAATTTTCCATATCATACCTTCAAACTTTCAGACACATGGCACTGAAATCCAGTACAGCTCAACTGTAAATCAACTGTGCATCGCAGGACTATTAAATGCTTTCAAACTGTTCAAAAAGTGTTTTCCCACTGCTTGGTACAAATTGAATCAAGATGTATTCACAGCTGTATGAATATCAGAAGGAATAATAATTTATTTTTTCTCCATTTCAAAATCAATTTCTATTGGTTTATCTAATTTAATACATTTTTTTGGTCCAGTTTCACAGAATATGGCTGAAATGCAGGAAAGAAAAATGGTTGCTGACACCTCAAGCAGGCATCTTTAGTCATGAATGGAAGCTTATTGTGCAATAAAAATAAAAGCTCCAAAAAGATCTTTAAAATAACTTGTAAAGCTTTTTGGAAAGCTCACAGTGATGAATTTGCTGCTTGTTTACTAAGAAAATCCAGCTTAGATTTAAGATGAAAGTGGTAGAGAAACCAGATGTTAGGACAAATATCTGAACCTAACACAGTGCAAAAACAATTTAGTACTCATGTTTTTAATGATTCCCCCCCACTTCTCATTCCATTTTGACTTCCCTGGAGCATGATGGCCTCTTAAAATTATCTCATCCTACCCTGAAGGTCATGCTATAAAACTCCAGTTTGAGTTTTATACCAGCAAACTGATTTCAGTCCTGTGACAAGTTTCCTTCAGGACAAGAAATGACAAATTTCCTTCCCTAACATGTCATTAAATGTTGTGCAATTCAAGCAGTAAAATACTACTAAGCAGCACATGGATTATGGACCACTCCACTCATGTTTCTGTAAGATGCAAAGGAGAGGAGGCACCAAATGCAAAAATCACGTGGCAGTTTCTGTGTAATCACAATGGGTCAGCTTTTAGTGGGGAGTTTCACTAAAATACAACTAAGCTATGAAAAACCTTCAGAAGAATCTGTGAATATTGAGAATGCATGTGTTAAAAAAAGTGATTACAAAAAACTGTGGTAGCAGACAGGTGAAGGTCTATAAAACATGAGCACTAATTCAGGAAGTCCCCAGGCTGCACACTCTTAGTGGCAGGAACTTTGAGTACATGCTTGACTCCTTCTGCTCTTCCTTCAGCACTTGCTGCCACTTCCATTAATACAGAGAATATTGAACTTTAATCCAGTATGGGTGTTTATACATCAGGGAGCATCAAATTTATCTGTCTCATGGAAAAGAGATTAGAAGGATCCCTAAGATGTTACCTTTACAACTCTGCCTCAAATGAGAGAAAATTGTGTCCAGTTGTTACCCAACAGAAATCTTCCCAAGCAGGTGATGGTTTCACAAACTCTCTGCCCTTCAATACATCAAGCTCTCACACTGACCTACAAGGGTTGGTCTAGCTGTATGTGTGCAACAGTCCCAACCATGGCATCTCATGGTGCTAAGAGCCAGGCTTTCTACTGTCATTCCTTCCCAAGTAAATCCATCTCTTACTTAGCTCAGTCTTGCCTCCTAACAAGTAAAGCTGCAGTCAAACCTTGTGCCTTGGCACATAGAAATCAGGAAAAATTCTCATCACCAATTTATTTAAAAATTATTATTACTAGAAGTAATTGTGAGTGGCAGTCACATTTACTGCCAGAGACATCCCTGAATTCACCTTTCAGGTCAGGGGGAAATACTGTAGCACAGTGGCACTAAATGGCTCTAAATCAGACCCTACCTCGTTTTGCTCTGTAACATGCACAGAACAGGCACAGCCATTTCATGGACCATTTCATGACCCACTCACACTGAGGACACACCAAGTCCTAAACCACATTTCTATGATCCCAAGCCTTCATCTTGAAGTAAAGCATTGATTAATCACTTGGTGTTGTAGAAGACTAACAGAAGGATTTGACCTGCATCAACCTCCAATCAATCTAGGATCTAATATCAATTCTCCAGAAGCCTAAAAGCATCTGAACAATTTTAGGTAAGGCTTATCCTTGCCTTTACTACTGCAAGAAAAACAAAGTTCTGAACCAAGATTTCAGAGGTTTTCTTAAAAATGTATTCCTGAGACATACATCTCAGAGAGGAAAAGAACAGGACCTCCATACAAACATCTTTACACCTTACAGTCTCCTTTTACACAAAGGCCTAAACCACTGTGTTACCTAGATACACCACAAATATAGATTTGAAGCCTCTCTATCATGGAATCATGGAATGCAAAAATAAACAGCTGAGTTGAAATTTTCTGCTGGAAAATAATCCTATTAAGTACAGGTGAGAAAACAGTATTACTTTTTGCAATCAATAGAGTCTATTTTCAACTTCAACAATGTGTCCACACAATCAATCACTGCAGGACCATGGGTGTTATGGAAGTCATGACACAGTTATGCCAGCAGAGAACAAGTTCTCTGCTCTAAGGAAGTGCTCTTTTCCTTTGGTTCTCAGACAACCTGCAATTTTCCACAGTCATCAAGGTAACAGTTTTAGCCAATACACAGTTTATAAGATTTAAAATATTCTACTTTTTGCGTTAACTACATAAAACAAATCAATTTCTCATTAATCTTTTAACTATTTGTAATTTTATAGTTTTACTTTTTAACTACACCTTTGAAAAGATACCTCAATTTTTTTACAACCTCTTTTCTCTGATTCTGCATTTTCAAAAGGTACTTAAAATGCAGATCAGATTGTGCCTTTTGATGCTAAGTTTTCTAGTTGTCACATTGCTTTGATTATTTCTAACATCTGGGATCAGCCTGTGCCATTTCAAGGCATGAAAAAGTTTGTACAATAGAACAGTCAGCTCTGAGCAAGAATTCTGCAGCTTGCACTATTGATACTATGCACCTCAAGAGAGTCAAAGTGCACTGAAAGCACTCCAAAAGCAGATTTCTTCCTGGCTTTTCTCTAATTCCAAGCTCTGAACACTTAAGCAGTCAGCCAACAAAGCCTTCTAGCATCAGCTCCTAAATTCTACAAAAGGCATGTTGGGTGCATGTGCATTTTTCTTACAGCTGGACTCAGGATCTGCCTGAGTGAGCAGGGCTGCAGAGGTCCTCCTGTGTTTCTTTTGATGCATGTGATTTGCCATGGGTGCAGACACTTGTTTCTATGTGAAATAGCGAAGGAGGGCAATGGGAAGAGATAGTTTTAGTAGAAAAGCTGATAAACCATTTTCTCTATGAATTACAGTCACTAAGATCAGTCCCTTGGATATGCACTTGGCTGTTTTCTTTAATTCAAATGAGTAAATTTTCAATGTTGTCTGCTGCTTGTTCTCCCATGGAGCCAAGGGCTCTTGAAAAACCCTCATGAGTGGATGGGCCTTTTCTGCAACCATGTCTAGATGCCTCTTTTTTTCCTGACTATTTCCTGAAGAACAATCCAACATGGCCTTTCCACTTAAGCCTGGCTGAAGTTTACTGTCCATGTCTCCCATCTCTTCTACACTATTGTCCTCCTTCTCTCAAAAATGGCTTTCTGTCTTCTCTGTGTTCCCAAGGATACCCACTGTGTGCTCTAGGTCTCGCCAACTTCCTCTGCTCTGCCCATATCTTCCCTTCTGTCACCAAGCTCCAAGAATTACCTCTGCAGGAGGAGTCACCAGCCAGCCAATGGTGAGACCATCAGCTTTTTAGTGACCTTCTGCAGCCTGAAACCCCACACCCATGAAATTAAAGAGTTTCATGCTTCCCTTATAGATGTTTTAGTTTTCTGTTGGAAGGTATTGCTCTTCTTCTACAAATGCTGTAGTAGTTCTATAAAACTTTCATTTTTCCAGACAGGATTACCTAATGGATAAACAAACCACTATTGTGCTGTATCACTGTGCTAGTAGTGATTGAACAAGCAGAAAATCACACAGTGTAACTTCCAGATGCCAAAATGAAAATCACTTAAGGTTTTGTATTGCTGGGGAAAAAAAAAAAAAGGGAAAAACCCACCAAACTTTCAGCAAGATTCAGTTTTTGGTGGTTAAAAGTTCTATCCAATGTTGTCTGCAGCAGAATCCAACTACAGCTCACCAAGAAAAATATAATTTCTTTACTTGACCGGGTGTTCAGATCCCTAATTTGAGGATTTTTAACAGTTCTCTATTTTGCAAGGTGGTCACAGCACACAGGGCTTCTACTGTTGTAGCCTGCACCAAAGAACTGCACTTTTGACTAACTGCACGGATGAAGCTGTTATGCCATCCATGTTTTCCAGCTGGGAGAAAAAACAATCTTAAAATCTATCTGAGATCATTGCAAAGCAGCTGATACCATTCAGAAGACCACAAACATGTGGGTGAAGTGCTAAATTTTCAATGCTCTCTAAAGAAAAAAGAAAACAGGAAGATCTTTATGAAAACAGTAAGTGGGAGATACTATCTTGCCTGACAAAGGCTTGCACTGCAAGACCACTAAACTGAAGAAACTGAAAATATACCCTTTAGCAAAGAATAAAGTTGAAATCAATCTTAACTGTCTTGTTTGCAAATGGAATCTGATCCTCATATTTCAAAGTAGCTGAAAATGACTCAAGACAAATTCACAAATCCAGTTACTCAACATGAGATAATGGAAATTATGGCTCTGTAACTCATAAGGGATGCTTCTGAGAAAATTTCTGGAAAGTGCTGTACAATTATGGATGATGAAACAATGGATTTCTCCAAAAGACAGCTAGTGGTTTTATGTCTGCAGTATGTGGATGACAACATGCACATTCATACAGAGTTCGCCAGATCCTGCTATACTTGTGGTGAAATCTCATCAATAATTAGAATGTTGTGTGTGGATCTAAGGGACATCCAGTGGTATGGATAATGCTGCAAGGGTGTTGTTAAAATGGCAATCTTTGCAAGAGCCTGACTACAGAAGGAGGAGCTGTAAGTCATTAATACTCACTGTGTAGGAATTTTCTTTTATCTAAACAGGCATTTCTGAAAACATTTATCTTCTTTGGAAATTCCCAAAAGGGGCGAAGCAGATTAACAAGGACTTGTTGCAGACATCACCTTACCTCTGTGTCCTCTATCTAGCAAGAGGAATCACATTCTGAGATCTTGGCACACATGGAACTTGGGAAGATGTAAGGAGTACAGTGAAAGATCCTGCATTAATAGCACAGCAGCTCAAATGGGAAAGGCTAATACCCCCTTTGGCACTGAATTAAGAGAGTCCTGGCTATGGTAAACAAGCAACCTTTTCACAGTCCTGCACGGCCTGGATATATTATTAGAGAAGGCCACTTTCCTACACAAAGACATGAAATGCCTTCAGCCATCCAATTGGGATAAAAGTTACAACTTGTTTGTATCCAATGGCTTTTCACCAAAGATTGCTGGAGTGCCCGAACGCAGTTACAGAAAATTAGAAGGGAGTTGTCTAAGTGTATCTGTGCTGAAGTAATGTTTTTATAGCACCCAGTATTCAATCAATTTGAATGCAGAGGCTTAGAAAATGATTCAAGATCTTTAAACTCACATAACAACTCCAAACAAAACAGAAATGCAAAAACAAAAAAGCCTTCAAGTGGCTGATTCTGATTTCAGCTGTAATTGCCTGATTACTCAGAGTCTTCTGCTGCAAGCCAACTGTAAGCTCACAGGAAGGTCCTTGTAGTCTGTTCAGCAGTACCTAAGCTGGCTCTGCCAAGGCTGGAGTCCAGAACAGCACAACTGCTAATTCTGGTGTTACCAGCTGTCAGTGCTCTAGGCAAGTGCAGTTCTAACACTGTCATATTAAAAACTGAGCTTCAGTCCAGGCTGAGACACTTGCCTCTCCAGGGTTTTGTGCTTTTGAAAATGAGAATAAAACGGATGACTTAGAGTTTACGGGTATTTTGGAAGAACTCGTATCAAGAAATTGGGGCAAATATGGGTGACTAGAACTTTGGGTTATCATAATAATAATAATAATAAGAAGAATATTTTTCAAAGGGATTAAAGGCCCCAGAACCTCCATTTATTTGTGCCTCTGGTGGTTCTAGAGCTAAAGCCTTTAAAGTTCACACGTACCATGAAAGGGACATTGCTTCAATTCTTACAAAACCTGCAGTCACTAACAGCCTCAATTTTGCACTGAGATGCTCAACTTGGTCTACAGGCCATGTATTACTGGTTTTAGAGCCACAATGACTACTCAAAGCTACGATCAGAACATCTTCCAAGGCAGTTTTTGTTTAAAAATACTGGCCTGGAGTCCCTCATTCCCTGCTCAGCCTGACACCAGAGGAAACCCTGAGAAAGGGCCAGTATTTTAGAAATAAGAGCATCCATTACACACCCAGTCCTTCTGTCCCTGTAGGACATCCTCCTAGACTGATGCCTTAACTCCCTTTGCCAAACTGTAAATGCTTAAGATACACAATGCTTGATCCCTCTGTGTCCCCAAGGAACTACTTCAACATTAACAACTCAAAGAACTGATTTGGGTTCCCTCCTCCCTCTCAGTACAGAAAACAACAAATGAGAAAAATCCTCATAAAGTAGTTTGTCAGAAACCTTTGGCTTTATCATCAGAACATATATTTGTGTGATTCGCAAGTATTCCTTCCTTATAAGAAGTCTGACTTCATAGTTCAGCACAGTTTGATCCAGAGATAGTTGGCATCTTTACAGTGAGTAGATAAGTAATGTTTTCATGCAATGTGACAGCAGTTACTGTGTGTACAGCAGAGTAAAGTAATTGACTCTCCTGATTTATTACAAATGCTATCAACACAAAATTCACAGTAAGACTTTCATTATACTATGTTTTCTGTATAAACATCTCCATGGGTTTTGTCAATCCATTTTACATCCAAAAAATCATAACAGCAGGGATGCATAAAATATAAATATGTCTGAGTCTGTATTTTGACTATTCCTAAGAAATATGCTTTAAGCAATTAAAATGATAAATAGAATAGGAAAGGAAGCTACTTCATTGTTTAAATCCAACATTTCATGCTCAAATGATTTCACAGGATCTCTCTCTTCAAATTGTCCTTCCATTTACCTGGATTTCCCCCTGCCCCCAACCCTAGAGGAAATGAACTACAGACAGTTTGGGGGGAGATCAGATTTATGTGTCTTAAACACTATAAAGACTTATTATATATTGCAGACAAAAGTTAGACAGTTCCTGCCAAAAACCCAGTCTATACATCCCTAGCTGCAGACTGAGTTGGTGCCATAACCTGCAGTTTGGAATGTCTTTAAGTCAGGCATTACCCAAGGTACAGATCAGGTGCTTCCAACCACCCAAAAAAGCATGTACTGAGTGTAACCATGTGGATACTGCTGGGTTTACACAACTACAGTGCAATGGAGAAATTTCACATCATCTGGTTTATGACACCTGACCCATCTGTAAGATCAATGCTCCAGGGCTTTCTGGAGGTGAACCACTCCTCTCCTAAAAGGCATCCTCCATTCAGAAAGCTTCAATTTGAGTCTCTCTCCTACAAGGTCAGATTTAAAGCTGGGCTTTCCAAGGACAAAACTGAGGGCCAGACACAAAACATGTCACTGTATTCACACACCTGTGAAGTGAGGATGAAGACTGAATGCCTGGGGAGGGAGCAGTCTCCTTGGGTATTTACATGAGCAAACTGGCTACAGTCCTCTGTCATATTTGGCTGTCAGGGTGGAAAAATTCAGTCCTCAATGAGATAATGCTTTTGCCTTAATTGTGAAAAACTTTATGCAGCATTCAGGTTAGATTTTCAAGTATCACTTCTCTGGATGGCAAGACATGAGACATTAATTAACTGCAGCATCAAACGAGCAGATGAAAGTTCTATCACTAAGCATTTTTTCCAATTCTACAATTCTTTCAACAGCTATAAGCAAACAGTAGCACTCTTGTCCATCAGGAAGAGTCTGTGGACCAGACAGCTCCTACTGGCTGCAAATCAAGATAACTCCCATAGAGATTTAAAAAAAAGTAAATTGACTCTATTCTAAAACCTTGAAGACATTTGTTGGCAAAAGAAGTATACATACTGCATTTTCATCTGAAAAAAAAGATCTTGCAAATGTTTACTTTGCAAAACAGCCATTTCTTCTATTCCCACTTTTACATCTGTATGTCAGCAATATTTTGAAGTATTTATTTGCAAGTTATTATTTTTAAATACCGGTAGGAGGCTGAATGCATTACTGTGGATGCTGATACAGTAGTCTTCTAGAAAAGTAAGGCTTCTATAATCACTGCAGACTCTACCTTTAGAGTCCCAGGATACCCTGGAGTCACACTGCTTTTTAATTTGGCTTAATATATTTACTTGCTTACACATCTGATGAAATATAAAGATGAGAGCTAGGAATTCATGTAATTATCAAAAAATAAAAAAAAAATACTGCTTTCCATATCTTTCCTTCTGTGTGCTATTTTATGCCTTCTGTGGGCCAAACCTCCATTTAACTCTACCATGAGTGGGAGGAGGGAGAACAAACACTCAGAGGGTCTAACCAGGACATTTCTTTATACTTCAGGGACAAGGATTGAGCTGATAATCTATAGTAAAAGTCCATCAGTAGGGTAGAAAGGTTCTCTTTATGGCAGGTCAGTAAAGCTCACTCCAGCATAGCATCATTTGTTTACACAGCATGTCTGGTTTAAGGTTGTCAGGTTATTCTTAAAATAATTTCACATCATCTTCATGAATGGTCACTGTTTGCTACTCAGATCTCCAGAAACAGGAGTCACAACAAGAGATCTTATTACCCATTATTGCAAACAAAACAAAGCAAATCTCTCTTCTGTAGTGGAAGGAACCATACACAGGCAGTCTAATCTCCTTAGCCCCAGAGGTGTCTGCTGGTGTCATCTTAAATAGCTGTGATCCAGGGGCATGGCCACTTGGGCCAGACCCCAGCAGCCAAATCTCTCTGTAAAAACCAGCTTGCAGAATGCACACAGCCAGCAATGCCCAACCTACTTGCACATAAACAGCTCTCCTGTCACTGCCTTGTTTAGGCCCAGGTCCAATGACAAAACATTCTGCTAATGAAAACAAAACATGACACTCAATCCTGCCTTCCCACAAGCTGAGAGTAAAACACTGCTTTGTGAAGTAGTTATTGCCACCATTTTAGTCATGATGAAATGAGAGTTTGATTCCAAAAACTAATATCTTGGTTTGAATGAAATTAATCAGTCTTGTGTCACTCACGTTCAGGGAGGAGATTTGTCTTTATTAGGCTGCAATTTTAAATCAAAAACTCATTGGAAAAGCTTCCTTATCTATTCCAACAGCCAAAATTAGCACAGACACAGAATTGGTGCTCTCATACTGGGTAATGTTATAGAGCTCATCCTCAGAAATAACTATTACAGAATTACGGAACATTTTCTACTTTTAAATGAACATAAGATGGCAGGAAGGACATTCATCCTCTTTCTGTGAGGACAACACAGCTGTTCTCTACTGTCCTCAAACCAAAACCTTTCAGCAAGCAGAGAAGGCAGGACCTCTGGGAGCTCTTTGCCAGGCTCCAGGCTTTGCTGAGGAACCTGAGCCCTGGGCTGGAGTAAGTCAGATGGAGATTTGACTTCTGCAAATGCACTTCAGTACTGACCCACCCAGAGGCCTTTATTATTCAAGCTCCCTACTTCCAACAAACACAACTGCTAATATTAAGTCAGACTTCAAGGGAAACACCATCTCCAGAGCTCTCCAGAGACACCAGTGAATCTGCACAGTCTAGGGAAGTACCATGGTAGGTAGCTATGACTTCCTGCCTTTTACAGGTGATGGAAACCAAGAGGCTTAGGAAATCCATCCAGGGCAGGCTGCAGGACTGTGTTCAGAGTACTGCTCTCCCTCAAGTTCAGGGTTCTCTCTAGCTACCTCTCCCTGTGTTATGCCTCAGCATGTACAGAAGAAAGGACAACTTTGTTCTTAAGCAAGTATGTCTTCATCCCAACTTGTGCAAAAGTGGAACAGTTCTGCTAGGGACTGGGACGGGGATGGGAGCAGCTGCTCCATATATTCACATAATCAAGATATCCAAATGAAAACATGCGGTTGTAACAGTTGCCATTTCTGCCTGCTAATTTTTCCCCTGTTACAGCATTCATAACTCAGCCTGCCTGACATGCGTGTGTACATGACAGTTTTGTATTTGCCAGAACACTTACAAATCTTTCTATAGTCAAAGTATCTCCAGGCCCCTACTGAGATGCAGCACCCTTTGTTTAGATAGCACACACAAGCTTAAAGAGAGTTCCTCCCAAAGGGATTTCAAAAAGAAGTGGGTGAGGGAGGAAAAGAGAACTGAGGCACTGGGAGTTCAAGTAACGTGTTCACAGTTGAACAGCAAGCCTGGAGAGAGTTGGGAATTAAAGCCAGACCTCCCAGGGCCCAACCCAGTGCATTAACCACTAGACCCTCTTTCGTGAAAGCCTACTCCCACTTTCAATTGCATAGGAAATTGGAGCATTGAACTAATACTTGGCACCAAGCATCGATACTGATGGATCACTTAATTTCCCAATACCTCAAATCATCACTACGCACATCGTGGTCTCTTGCTCTGCAGTATATACAATATATAGTCTATTTTCACAAAGCCACAAGTAATTGTTGCTTCATCCGTTAAAGAGTATTTTGGCTGAATAGAGGTTTTTTGTTTTGTTTTTGTTTGGAAATCCTGCCAAGAAACCCTCTTTGGTGGATAGTAACACATTTAGGGACTTGTTACATTACAAGTTAAAAGGAAAGCTTGATTAAAAATTATATCAAACAGAATGGAGTTGGCTGAAGAATCAGAGCATCAAAGAATGGGAATCTTTCCCAGTAAGGCCAAAGTTACTGCCCAGGGTCCATGGCAAACAATGGAAGTATTCATCAGAAGTAGTGCACCTTCCCCAATGAATGTTTGTGAGAACGTAGAAAAGCAGAGCTGGCCCTGGTATCAACAGGCCAGCACTGTCTTAGAAAAAAATACAGTCCAGAGTCAGTCACAGTGGCCGCAATGCATTTCAAATTTCAGCCATCCTTCACAAAATCAGGCAGATCATGTTTCCTGAACAACTCAAGAGTCAGCTCACAGGCTTCCAAGGCAGCTCTTGCAGAAGGCAGCGCCTGAGGGTTTCACATATATCCATATATACACACACAGACATCCCTAATGCACATTTCCAAGGCTTTCAGGAGGCCTGCACAAGTATGAAGTGCTGCCAACGTGAGCCAAAGCCCACAAACCCCAACTCTAGGAAGGAGTGCACACTACAGCCCTGTGCCACTGCTGGAGCAGTAGACAGCAACTTATCACAACTGCCCTGGGGATCTTCAGCTCCCTGAAACCTCTTGAGAGGGTCTTCTATCTTGTGGCTGTCTTTGTAATAACAAGGGAATGATTTGGATTTCAGTACACACACAAATCTCTCAGGTGGGAAGATGCCCTTTGTTTAAAATGGAATCCAAGCCAGCTGTAGGTGACATCAGCAGTCCCCAGCACTGAGCTGCAACAGCTCCATCACCTCAGTAATCCAGCCAGCTCCTTTCACACTGTGGTTTAACCACAGATGTTAAAAATACTACTTAATGGGGATGAATTTAACAAGGAAATGGAAGAAAGACAACCACAATTTTCTGAATTTACAGGAAGGCACAACACTTCTGCAGGCACTGCTGCAAGTGTGTTATCTGTGGATAGGAAAGCCATTCACTTCCCAGTCATCAGAAGAGCTAAGCCCAGCTGAGACAGAGCCGATCAAATGGTGAAATACTCTGGTCCCTTCACAGCTGGAGAACTCTTGTGAAAGGACCCAGTTCCCTGCATCATACGAAGCTGCTCTTGGGAACTGAAGCAAAGGATCAAGGAATGAGACATTCTAGGAAAAAAAAATCTGCTGGTCTGCTTCAGAGAGAAGGAAAAGTTCTGAGTCTGTGCAAAAATGCAATGGATTATTGTACAGATCTGTGAACCCTTCCATGTGGATCCATGCAAGGCTGAACTGCTGTGCTGCCATTACCAACGTGCTCTGTGCATTACAGACATGTCTCACATTTGCTCATCTGTCCATGTGGTCAGATCACCATAGCTCAACAGCTGAACCATTCTGGCTGCTCATGGAAGAAGCATTTTTAGCCTGAAGCAGGTGTGAGATCATTCCTCCAAATATTTTTGCCATGGTGAGCCAAACTCAGCTATATTGTCTTTCCTTTCCCACTGGCCAAGAACACAGTAGGGGACAGTCATCACAGTGTAGCTGGCACATGAGAATTTTGATTTTGAAAAATGAACAATAGTTAGAAAAGCAGAAGACATTGTCCACTGTCTCTGAAAAAAAAAAAAAAGAGAAAGAAAATAAACCCCAAACCTGTCTAAAAACCAAACTTGTACATTAAACAGGGGTGTCAAATAATGTCACAATTTTAACCTGTGTTAAAAAAAAAAAAAAAAAAGGCAAAAAACCAAAAACACTTTTAGTGACCAAGCCCAGGACATTATACAGAAATCCCAAACCAACATGAAGAGAAAACAACAAACTGTGAGCACAAGCTGCTGCCAGTAGCTCAACTCAATGAAAACTGTGGGTATATACATGAACACTTCTTCAGTGAAGGATCAAGACACTTCTTCACAGCTCCAATGGAAGAAAACACAGCTCTTAGACATCTGTAACAGCTGAACAGCCACTGGTCTAGTTCCACCTCCCATTTTTTCTTTTTTTTCCCCACACTAAGCAGATTTTATAGCAATTGAACAATTTTCCTAGCCCTCACTGCATGCTGCAAACATTGCTGCTACAGCATGGACATTATGACTTTAATAAAACTAGAAGCAGCTAATGGTTAACAATAAAAAATAATATTTTTTCTTCAAGCAATTAAATTGTAATATAGGGCTCTCTAATTCCTTCCTGTCTGGTCCCATGGGCCTAAGAATAAGGCAACACAAGAAATAAATAATGTGTTGCTGTTACACTACTTCAACCAAGTCTTAAAGTCTCTACAGGAGAAATATTGTCTCCCTCATTAATTCTGAAATCTCCTTTATGGTTTCATATATCAAGTTACCTTTCTGCTAACATTTTATTTATCCACTGGTTTACTGCTTTATATTTCCAATTCAGCATTATTTTAATGAGTAATTTGGCTTTGATAAGTCTGTGACACATCACAGACAAATCCATGTTACGTTTAGCCCAGCAAACACTCCAAAATAAGCAGGCACCCAATATTCAAAGAGCTTGCAACATTTTGCAACCGCACCTTGATGTTAGTTTGTTTTTCTATATTCCCTTCCAAATGCAAGTAACTTCCCAGCTCACTTTAACAAAGAAGTAATAGCAGCAGACAAGAAAGGGATTATGTTAGAAGAGAGGGTTCAATAAGCATTTACACATGAGTATTGCAGTATCATAGCCTGATTTCTAAATCAGACCCTGAATAACCTACGTGGAATAACAGAAACCCCAAACCTGCAACTTTAACATAATTTGGAACTCGACTTAATCTACTACTGAGGAAACTGTAGAGGATCTAGGCAAGATCAGTCCTTCAGTGCTGGGTGCTGTATCAACAGATAGAGCCCTCTTCTAAATGTTTTTATGCACGTAATGGATGGGAGCTACATTCAGGTATCAGAAGGCTCTAGGGGCAAAACAGCTTCTCAAATCTACAAAGTAATTTATAAGCATCTGCAAGACTGCACTCATGTGAAAGAATAATGTACAGAGCAGCCATCAGAACGAGAGGCTTTGCACAGGTACCTTGGGCAAGAGAAACAATCTGTACCTTGAGGTGAAATCAAAAAGGGACTTAAGAAGGTGATGGGAAAAGCTTCCAAGTATCTGCTGGGCTGAAAGGAGATGAGAAACCTTCCAGTTCAACAGAGTATTCTTTTCTGGTTTTTAAGAGCTGTGAGAATTAGCTCAGAAACTATAACCCCATGTTGAAGCCAAAGCAAGTGCAGGCTGGGGGTTCTGCTTTCACCACACCATCCTTCAGAGCTCTTCAAGCAGCCACTACGGCCTGTCCGTCCTGAGCTCTGTTTGTCCTGGGCAGGAGGCACCTGATCTCATTTACTGTCCCCACCAGGGACACTCATTGCAAAGAGAAATGGCCCTCTCATGCCACCTGGGCTGCAGACCTCCTGCATAATGTAACCCTGATGTTACAGAACCTGCACCATGAAGATTCACAGAAACTGTGCAATGTATCACTGCTCTTCCGAGAATATGGCAAATCAGTTATAAGGAAGTATTAACTCTTCAATACTGTAAAAAGATCATTATCCCAGGTCAAAATGGGATGGGAATAAAAGGGGTTTGGTTCAGTTTCTTTTTTTAACCTAACACATTACCTTTGCTGGAGCATGTGAAAACCACACACTTATGAAAGCATAAACAGCACTGAGGAGAAAAGTGTCTACCTTCTCATTTCAGAGAAACTGCATTGGGGTACAGATCCTAAGGCACCAACTTAATGAAAAAAAAAAACAGTTTTTCAGTGTTGGCAGATGTTTAAAGTACATGCCTGAACTGGGTGTATGTTAACCAGCTCAGCTTTGCTGCAGACCTCCTCTGTCTGGTAAGACTCCCTGGTATTTCACAGTGACACACGTGCCCCGACATCCACACACACCACTACCATCTTCAGTAATAATGATGTGTGCCCTGGAAATACTAGTTATTGTAGCTCTAACCCCTGCACTTTATGAGCTTTGAGTAATTCTTAGCATTCAAAAACCTCATTCCAAAGGAAATAAATAACAAAGTTTAAAAAGAAAAAAAAAAAAGGAAGGATGGATAGCAGTTGGCATGAACATAACTGGGCACCAGAAGTTTCTTTCTTTCTCCCTGCACACAGTTTTAGTTGCATGTACAGGCTACTGCATTCAAGAGCTTCACCAGCTGCACAGTAAGCGAAATTCTACTTCTGACCACTCTTCCAGAAAGCAAAGCTCTAATGACCTCTGAGTTACATGAATTACTTATATGCAGTGCTCCTGGACCACATGTTCTCCCCGCAGTCAAGAGGCACTGTAGAAAAGCAGAAAATCACCAGCCTGATTCTGCAAGCAGCAAGCCCAAGGCACCGAGGGGGTTTCTGGCCCATTGGAGAGTCTAATGATGAGCCAAGGCAGAGCCCCAAACCCAGATCTGACCCACGGCCACATCACCAGACTTCAGCACTGCAGCCAGGCTGTGACAGATGTCACTCAGCTGGGTTATGCACAACACACCCATAACAAACCTTACTGGACCAGAAGGCAAAACCCATCACCTTTGTCGGCAAAATGCTGAATAAAGGATTCCATTTTGTAAACACTGCCTGTGAGACATTCCCAGGGACGTCCCTGATCTGCAGCTGGGGCAGTGATGCTGTCAACTGGCTGCAGGTCTTATACACCCAGTCAAGCTATAACATGCAAATGATTTAACCCTTATCCGACCTCAAATCCTAATCAAATGTATCTCAAGCACTTCATAGGCAGGTCTGTAAGTCCAAGCTAAAAACACCCATAAAAGCAGACCTATAAGTCAACAACACTATTTAAGTGCACAAGGACAAGGTACTGGAGTATGAGACTGATCTTTCAAGAACTGAAATAGCTGATTTCCATAGTATTTTCTAAATTGCAGAGAAGCAATGGAAATTATTAAATGTAAGGACATCTCGTATCACTGCATTATTTCTCCATTTACACAGCATCAGGTTCATCAACTTATTTTTATTTAAAAAAGAACAATATTCATTTTTTTACTTCCTCCCTCTGCTTCTCAGTTACAAGCATTTGCTTAGGAATGCAGAGAAGACATGAAAAACATAATGAAGCTGTTTTTTAAGAGAGAATTATTTGCTGCTGCTTTTCAAAGTTGGTATGGTTGCAGTCACATGTAGGACATGTCTATATCTTTGATTCACAAAAACAGGTTATTCATACTATATATAATATATATTTAGCTCATATTAATATGTAAGTATATAAGCATAAATACTACAGTACACACTGAACTGTTTAGACAAAACATTTGTCAGAAAGGACAATGTCTTAAACCACACAGAGCTAAACAGAATTGTTTCTGTTTCATGAAGTATTTATTCAATTCCATGAAACTATTATTTCTCTTGTTCTCAGCTGGGGCTGAGAGTGGTTATCACTGTCACCACGAAAACTCTATCTACAAAATGCTCTGTAAAAGCCTGAGTTGTAATATCAGGGTTTAATCAGCCCTAACCCCACTAGCTTAATGAGGAACAATTGTGTAAGTGGGAAAATGATTTATCTTGGGACTGTGAAGCAGATAATTTTGGTTAAATTTTTCCAGATGGCTTCAAACCCTGAAAACTAGCCAAACCCTTTACCTACCTAAAGAGCTTGGATGCCTTCCCTGGCTGATTCATAAAAAGAACATGTTGTATATAATCTATATGGCATGACACCCCCATTCTTGGCCACCAGCACAGGGATATAATTAATCAGTATTAGCTGATACGTGTTTTTCTTTCCATTTATATTAGAAATGCAGATTAAACACAAACTTCTTACAATCTTTGGATATGACATCCTCCCAGTGAGCTCTGATGGCGGGAAATGGGAATCTGCTGCCTCCCAGCAGCACCAGAGCTGTCTTTACAAAGCAACACTACAGCCAATAGGTCATCCTTGCTTCTCAGGCACTGGGCAGGGAGATCCTGATGTATGATTTAGCCATTACAGGCATCTCCTAAGGGCCTCCTGCCTGGCCTGTTTAGCTTCCTTCAGCAATGCCCCAGCATCACCAGTCTGCATCCTCCATGCCAAGGAGATGCAGAAACACAAACCAGCAGTAAGCAAAAATACAGGCAAAGAAAAAACAACAAGTGAAAAAGGAACAACCACTGACAAAGCATGGCAGAACAGAGCAAAGGAAGGAGACAAGCTGGGAGAGCTCAGAAGGAACCTGTTCAGTATGAAGCACGTTGAGAGGAAGTTTTAATTTCAGGGCTTTCTCCCTGGCAGCTTGGTACCAACACTCTGACTCCAAGGATAATTCCTTTATGATACATAAAATCATTAATAGTGCAATTAATTCTCCTAGTGAAGCAATTACTTGTTGGAGCTGAAGGAATTCATTTTTCCTTCAGTTTACACAGACTTAGAAAAATGGAAGTCAAGAGGTGGATTTCTGGATCCAGACCTATCACTAGCATGACAACATGAAACTCTGAACGGCATTTGCTGAGAGAAGTGAAGCTTAGCAAACAAGACACAGTTTGAACATCAAGGAGAGGGCTGTGAAAGACAGCTGAAGACAGAAGGGATACAGAATCTCTCTTTTCATGGTGTGTAAGAACAGACTTGGCAAAGAGCTACCAAAAAATGGTGTGGTAAGCATTGATTCTCATGGGAAAAGAATCCTAGAAACATACAAGGTCTTGGACTGGAAGGGACCTTGAAGCTCACCCAGGTCCACACCCTGCCATGGGCAGGGACACTTTTCACTATCCCAGGGTGCTCCAAGCCCTGTCCCCTGTGGCCTTAGACACTTCCAGGGATGGGGCAGCCACAGCTTCTCTGGGTAACCTGTGCCAGGGCCTCCCCACCATCACAGGGAAGAATTTCTTCCTAATCTCCATCATCTCTCGAGTGATGGTCATCATCCCCAGCCCTTTTCACTGGTGACTGCAAGTGCTATTTTTCCAGGAGAACCTGAACCCAGCTTAGAGGGCAGAGCTGTGATGCCCTCACAAAGCTTAGGGGTACGATTACCAGCATAAGACAAAACACAATAAATACCCTTCTACCTGCCCTTCACATTCAGTATCCATTTTGGCACTTGAAGATTCTAAATGTAATCAATTTTCCCACTTTTTGTAGGACTGAGAGCTAAGCTGCTTCTTTTTCCAAAATCACACTTTTCCCCTCCTCCTCTTTATTTGTACAAACTCTCTGCATCTTTGATCTATATCAATTCTCAACAAAATCATTCCCCTTCTTTTCAGCCTCAATACACTTCTTTTTTTTAGTCTCTGATCTATTATTCAATCCATCTTTGAAGCTTTTAAAATTATGCTAAATGTTTTAGGAGGCAAAATACTAATGTAACAACATAATATTACTTCCAGGGCTATTTTCTATTCTCTTCTTTTTATTCTCTAACATCTGTTGTTTTGGCTTACACCATATGCATGGGGAAGGAAGGCTGAAATCTCTATAGGGCAACAACTGCATTTTGAAGATTTTTCACTTCCTAATGGGAGAGAATGCTTATTCTAAAATCTCAGGTAGGTAGGGATGTTTTAGTGAGCAAGCTGGGGAAAACAAAAAGAAAGGAAAGAAAAAGAAATAAGAAAAAAATAATTACCACTGGATTTGTGGAAAGCAGAAGTGTACTTTAGCTAACAGCTTTTCAAACACAATTCGCTCTGATGATATGAGATGCAAGGTCATGCTTTAACTCAAATTAAGTCACACAACACTTCATAAAAGCATTTCCATTCACAGAAAACTGTATTTCTTATACAGTTTTCTCATTTTGCAAGTATTTTTAGCTTCTACTCTGACAAGTCCAAACAAAAGCAAACCATATATGTGCCTATAATTTGCGTTCCTTCCCTGTGGAAGATATTGAAGCAATTTACTCATTTAAATGCTTGAGTCCTATCACTTTAACACATTTTACCATACCTCATCTAGCAAAGATAATGCTTTCAGATGAGAAGTAAAGAGCTATTAATTTGGCACAAGTCTTTCACTTACAAGAAGGAGGTTACAAGCAGGAGGTAAATACTGCACCACAGCATGAAATTACTTTGCTGTAATAAAAACTAATAGAACTTAAATTTTGCTTTTATTTGCAGTGAACATTACTTCTGCAAATCTAAGTTGATAGGAGCTTTAAGAACTCAAAGCTATCTTCTCTTGCAGCAGTTTTTCTGTTCCAGACAAAATGCAGCTTTAAGGATCCAGGTTAGCACAAATTCAGCCACAGAAGGCTAAAACTCGGTAATGAAAATGTTGCACCAAGCCAGAGTATGTCCTCAGATCCATCTGTGTAGCTGAAATCAGGAAACATTTCACATTTGCACCTGTGTAACTGAAAGTAAAATGCAGGTTTCTGCCTTTCCTTTAGTCTTATAAGCCACAGAAACAAATTCAATCCGTTCCCATTTGCTACATTTACAAAAATCCTCCAATTGCTCTCCACAGGAAAGACTTAAAGGATACTCTTAAACTGACACACAAAATACCACTGGGCGTGATTCCCTAACCTGTTACTCAGGACTCCGCAAAGCCCCAGGTATCAAGGTGAGGACAAGCAGCCCCATATGACTCTTGCTGATTCACCCCATTTGCACCCATCTAAGCAGAATTTAGAGCATGTCTACAGAGCAGTTTTTAGCAGTGACACAGGCTGCTTGCACAGGTCTGCTGACTGGGAATCCTGAAGAATACAGAATGCACGCAGGGCCAACATTATAAGCAGCAGGCCACAAAGGGTCACAAGTTCTTATGCAGAACTGAATAAATTCACTGGAAAGACCAAAAATACAAGGTGGCCAGTGGCTTACAAAGGGAGAAAAACAAAAAACTCAAACTTTCCAAGGAGCCAGAGCTTATTAATCTTTTTCTGTTCAGCTTCTAAAGTTTTATAACCACGTATCTCGCCTATAAATACTTAGTCTAAGCCCAATATGTCTTGTTCCGTGTAAACTCCCCAATCAATGCTGCCTCCTTTTCTATTAATCCACCCTTTAAAATAAGTTCTTTTATCAGGTTTTAATGTCTAACATGATTTAATCAAGAACACATGCCTCATAAATATCATCTGTCATGTTCCATTAGTTTCATGTGGAAAAGTACAAGTCAATAAACAAAGGTTGTGCCATAAATCTGCCTTGAACACATTATACCTCAAATAAGAAAATAAAAACATGTGTGTCCTTTGACCTGGATATTCTTAAAATGGAACTTCAGGTATTGTCTTATGCCTTTAAAAATGTCTAAAGCATTCACAATTAATTGCGTACCTAAGCAATTTCAATTTACATAATGTTGATCTGGAGATGGTGATTAAATAAGCACTATGCCTTTAAGGCACCTGTTAAATAACATCACTGCCTCTGGGTTAAAACTGATATCCCGCACTGCACAATGAAAACCAGGCCCCTCCACCATGCAACTGTGCAATAAAACCCCCTCGTAACTCAGAGCAGCCATTGGCTTCAGTTATTAATAGAGAGAGGGGAAGAAAGGAAAAGAGAAGAGGGGGAGAGAAAAGAAAAAAAGCAGCACCTTTTCCTGTGCACTGCATGGAAATGTGGCTGCTGTAAGCACCAGCAAGGCCAAAGGATTCCTGGGAGCTCTCCCCAGCCCCTCCACTCCAGCACTGGTGGGCACCAGTTTGTCACCAGTTCTCCAATTGTCCAAGCACACAAATACAAAGTTTTGGTACTTACACTAATGATCAAATTTGATGCTTGGGTCATCTGGGAATTTTTACTTAAGGAAATTCCCAGCCTTTCCAGGATTGCAGGCCGCAGTCAGTGCTTTCAATCTCTCCTGCTCTTTAAGGCACACCGCAGTTTGTGGTTTTTGGTGTTTTCCACTACTGATCTCAGTTTGTTACAGGCTTTGTGGGTGGCATGGGACAGATGTTCCCTGCACTGAGCACCAACTGCCTGCAATAGCCACAAACTGGATTTGACCCTCCACAGGGTCTAATGCTCCTTCCCAGTCTCTTGCTCCTAGCACCCAGGGGGCTCTGCACTGGACACCCTCCCTGCCCGGCCTTCTGCACTACAGCAGCACAAACGAGGGCCAGAGACTTCACTGGGGTCCCTTATCCATGCCCCAGCACCTTTCTCTGCAGCTCCCATTGAGTCCTAGGTGACTCACTCAAATTTAGCTCTGCCAGAAGCAATCATCTTCTCCTGAGGTCCCACTGAATCCTATAGGGTATGTAATATGGTGGACAGTTCTGATTCCTGTCTAAAAACAGGGAAATGGGACTGACAACAGCTCTAGAGGCCTTGGGATAGGAAGTCAAATGTTTTCCTCTCATGCACTGTGAAATCTGAGAAACAAGTTCACAATTCAAGAGTACAATTTTGAAGCTTTACAAAGAAAATAAAGCGAATAAAGAATATCTAGGTCTTTTTCCTTAACGACTACTTTGATCACCCACACACTTACATCCTGCAAGTCCCATTTACCTCTTTGTGCAGATGGGCCTATACCTATGTATAGGCCTATGTCCAGAGCAGTTGTGAATCTGTGAATGCAAGGAAGAGGCTGACAATGGGGATTCCAGGAACTTCCTGGCTCCCACATCACTCAGTTGGCCGTACTGCCAGTACTGTGGACCCATACTGATACTGCCAATTGCACAGTACCACAAGAGTGAGACAGCACCCAGAGGAGGGATCACCATCACAGCACCTGGTGCAGCGCAGCCCTTCACCAGCCAGGCTTTAGAGAACCAGCCCAAATGGCTGGGCAGTGACTCAGCCCTCGGCAGTGTTTCACAGGGCACTCTGGGAGCACACAAAGTATTTCAAGTGAGGGGACGCTTCGTGTTCTCAGTGCCAGACACAGAACCAGTGTATGCTAGGCAGTTCCCAAGTGCTTACTCTCAGGCTACATCTAACCTGGCTGAACACCAAGGCCCTTTGCTGGCAAAGGAACAAGTCTCTTCCAAAAACCTACTCTAATTACGGCTGCTCTCAGGGCCCTTATAAACATCAAGTCTCACTTCCCAGCTCTTGTGCTTCCTTTTTCTTCAGTAACAGGATTTTTAAAAGAAAGATAGTTTTCTGGGTCAGAAGACTCTAGGAGTCCACACATTAGAACAGTTTGATAGGAAAGTCATAATACTTGTAATTCCCTGAGATCTTTTATCTTGTGCATCTCAGACAGACCCCAATGGTATCACCTGGCAAGGAGCCAAAAGAGCTCTGCTACTAAACCGGCATGATAAGATCAGTGCTGAGTGGAGGAAATGCCAACAAAAATCTCCCACTTTTCCCTGGATTTTCACTCAAACAAATGAGTATGTCACTCCAGTTCCCCACTCAACAAAGTTGCAGTGCCTGAAGGTTGGCCCCATCCTCCCTCAGCAACAATTAATAAAAGTGCAGTGTATTTTCTCTGACTCACTCTCCCACCCCACTGCTTGTCTAGTAGGCCTCAACTCCTTGGTGGAACAATAGATTATCACATGGCACAGCTTTCTAGGCAGCTGTCTGCATCACTTGCTGGAACTCACCACAGGAAGAATTCAAAATTAAAACTATTGCACCACTCACAGAAGATGCCTTAAAAGGAGACCCACAGAAAGCAAGAACTGTGTAATATTCAATGCCAGAAGACCAAGCACCAGATCCAGAGAACTGTTTAGGCACTGAATTTCCACAGATGTCAAAGGGAGTTAGGTGCTTGAACACCTCTCAGCATCATGACTTTAGTAAAGCAAACTGTAAGGCTTGATTTTCCAGTAATTCTACAATTCCTACAAATTCTTCTTCACCTCCTTTGAGGGGCAAGTCCTTCAAAGGAATGTCTAGGAGAGTCATCACACATTTGTCTTTCCTGAAAGTAACCATCCAATTCTCAAAGAAAACAGGCTGGACCTGATAAATGAATGAAAATAAAAAATGAAACACCACCTTTTATGACATTTTTCAGGTGCTTGGCTTCCTAGGAGCAATTTAACTCCATGAATCTCTGAAGCAGGATTCTGTCTCTACTTACACCTTACAGAGTAGCAAGGAAGCATCTGACAGGTATTGCATTGTAGAAGGATACCTGAGACACATCAGCTGCTCCTTAAAACTAACATTGTTTTCAATTAACACAGGCACCATTGAATTTCACTGGTTCTTAAAACAACATAAAACAAAAACCCCAAGCAAATCCAAAAAAGCTACCACATTAACCAAAAAACTGACAGGGTTCTGCAACTGAAAATCTATAAAGAAACTGAACTTAGCACCAAAAGGCAATCACTTGCCTCGCTCACAAATATAAATCAAAGATACCACCCAAAGGAAAGGGGAAAGAAAAAAAGGCCCTTGTGATGACAGTTCAGATTGGAATTAATTTGCCCACTTGCAGAAATTCAGAAAGTGTTTGCTCTTGATTTTTCATCTCCACCACATGGCAGCTGCTTTCTCCCAGGGCACACACTAGCACTGCTGTGGGCTGTAGCAGCAAGACAGCCAACACAGGGAATAGACATGTCCCGTGGTGGCACAGCGAGGAACAGGCACAGCGGCCACTCCACGGGGTGTGCAGAGCCGTAGGTACGCAGACAGACAGACTTGTGTCTGGCCCAGGGACTGACAGAGGGGAAGGTGTCACAAATATAAATCTCAGGCCAGGGAGCCAAAGAACTCAGCTGAATTTTAGTCACATGGGTATCTCTCAGTTTCCCTTGGCTGCCTCGATCAACTGTAGCCTGAAGTTGTAAAACCTGCCCACAGCTGCTCTGCTCACCCCCAACCTGATATTTCACACTGTGACTTTATGCAGGCTTGTTTGGATCTAACAAGGTCCTTATTTTTCTACAATGCAGGAAATAAGGAAACCAGCCATCAATTATTAGAAGCGCAGCAGATCTGAGCTGCGTGGCTGTAAAACAGATTTTTCTTTAATGAAACTGAGCTGGCATTTGCCAGAAATAACAAGTGCCCAAGACCAAAATGTAAATCAAAACTAAAGGAGAGTTTTCAAAACTTTGAATCATTGGTAGCAACAGACAAGCTCAGAAGGAGGCTGGTATGATTTTGGAATGTCTTAAAAATGTGTGACTAATATGACTTCTAAAGACATTATTTGTGAGTTAGTATTTCAGTCTCCCCACAGAAAGAAAACATCATGACCAGAGAGGGCCAAAATGTTTGCTGTAATAACTGTGTTAGTATGTCACTATTGCTAGGCTAGGAAGGAGGCTGAGCCTTTGTTTTCATTTCAGAAAACAAAGAAAGGGAAGACACTAATGTTGAAAATTCTCAGTGCCTGGCAAGAGACTATCACAACCTTTCCCCCCGTGTCCAGGTTTTAAACCCAGCACTTGGTTTTAGCTGGTCTCAGCCCAGGCCCTGGGAGACAGGTTCCACCACGCATCTCTGAACAGACTTGTCAAGTCCAGGAGGAGTGGTGCTGTTTGCTGAAGGGAGAGACATAACAAGAGAAAAGAAAGGGTAGGTTTGGAGGAAACATTACTTGCTAGTGATTCCCTTGTCGTAACTACTGTCCAAACTGTGTGACTGTGGTTGTGGCAATGCTCCTCCTTCCCTGTCTGTCCCCTCCTCTTTGTCACCAAACCCAGAATGAGGGCATAAATTTGGCCTCATCTGGATGCCAGGCCCGTGAACTGCAATGTGGAAGGCACATGAAGGAACTGCAGCAGCATGTCTGGAAGAAGGAGGTGGCCTGGAATCCAGTCTTTTACAGATTGCAAGTGGAAGCCCTTGGCATGGTCCAGTTGTCCATCTAGTGATTCTGCCACTGAATGCAATTGTCTGTGGTTGATATCAATAATTTCTTCCATAGGAACATTCAGTCTCTCCTAATACCAGAAGGTTTATCCTTTACTATACTGTGCCAGGTTTAATTACCCTTGCAGTCAAAACCCCATCTTCCTTCTTGTTTTACCCTTCTCAGTTTCCAGCCGTGAGATACCATTCTGCACTCAAGAGAACCCACAAGTATCCCTTTTCCCCTCCACTGCATCTCTGGAACAGCCCAGATTCCCTGTAATCTTCCATTAGTCCATGGGTACCACACATGGGTCAGCATCTTCCAGTTCTTCTCCAAATCCTTTGATTTTTCAAAGCCATTTAAGAAAGTCTGAGGATTAATCCACCTTCCTGCAACCAGAGTGATAATTTACAGAAGAATTACATCTCTTCCCTAAGCTTTTTAATAAGGTATCATAGCACCTCATAGCCTATTAGAAGAGTTATTTTCTTATACCAGTTGGACGTGACATGCCAATCCTTTTCAGTGTCACTGCTTTCCAGAACACACAGCCTCCCACCTATAAAAACAGATTATATCCTCCATGTCAAGGTACTGCCTCATACATATGACACAAGAAAATACCTCTTGTCCAGCTCCTGATGACTGCTCAAGAAATCCATGTCAAATGCCTGTCACTTGCTGATTTTTATTAAATAAAAATATTCCCTTAAACTAAAGGAACAAACTTTACTGGTAGTGGCTTTTTATATTCTGTTAGGATTTCAACAGAAACTATTCAGTAACACTGGGAACAAAACCCAAACTTTCAGAGCTGCATACAAAACACTGTCACTGTACAAAATACTTATATCTGGTGTGCATCTCAATTTCTATAGGTAAGTCAGTTTCTATTCCTTTCAAAAGGCAACAATATTGTTTTCTATACCACTATTTTTTTGCCATCAACATTGAATGTGACAATTCAAAACACATCCCATAAGTTAAGTCTTATCTACAACATGTTCACTCCTGCCAGCCTCACTCTCAGGCTTGTTATAAAACAAGAACCAGTCTGATGAACTTTTAAAAAGAAGAACAGCTTCCTTCAGCTGCTCTGTTAATGCCAATTTCTACCACAATCCATCCCCAGATAGAAACAGTCTAAACTCCACCTAGGCCATAAGGACGTAGACACAACCAACAACTGAAGGCCAATAGTGCTGCAGGCCTTTAGTTAATTTTTGTATCTGGAAAACAGGATGCACTGCAAATGAATAATAATTCAATGTGAGCCTAATTCTGTATCAATAAGGCTGTTTCCTTCTTCAGAACAATGGCTGGCATTTTCTATCCCCAACAGGCAATCATTTGTTAGCAATGGCATGTCCCCAGAATGCCACAGAACATTTCACAACTGCTTTGCACATAAAATCAATCATTTTCCATGCCCAGTTGTCCCACCACTGGCTCTCCCAACTGGTGTTCTTCGAGCCCTTCACTCAGCCTGGTTTTAATTGTAGGCCTTCTCAGTGTTTTCTTGACAAACAAATGAGTGGCCAGAAACACCAACGTTAGACAAGGAGGGATTTGAACTTTGTTCAGCAAGTCAGAGAGGATAGAAGCCTGGACTATTACAGCTTGAGAGACCTCCTCTAACTCTCTAGTGCCTAAGCAGTTGAGTGTGGGAATTAAAAATGTCACAGGAAAGACAGCTGGGCCCAAAGAATTACATTCCACAGTAGGATTTCCATCCAGCCTGTCTTTAAAAACTCCAGTGATAAACAACTTATGCCATCCTTGGGCACCATATGTCAGAGAATTAGTATAGCCCTAGAAGGTATCTTTCCTAGTGTCAAGACCACATAATCCCTGTGGAAGAATAAACCAATCTAGAAGACACAGAAGGTGCTGAAGATCAGGTTCATTTCACAAAATATTTAGTTACCAACAGAGAAAACCTACAGCCACACTCAGCTCAGAAAGGATGCAACAGGTGATTTCCTTCTGGACCATCAGAACAAGCCCAGTACCTCTGACAGATGTGTGGGTACCATACACATGAACTGTAACTCTAATCTACAAAGCACTCTGTTTAGAAGCTCCTTCCCATATATAACATATTCTGAATCAGAGCTGCTCATCAAACTAGCAAATGCTGCAATTAGCAGCCTTCACACTGGAACCTGTATCCAATCTCCCAGATTGTTTTCTCTAGTGGTAGTTAGTGTCATAATTCATTTTTATCTAAATGCTAGCTGGCTATGAGGCTATTTTTCACCAAGTTTTCTTTCAAGTCTTAATTATCTAGGATCCAAAACTACCTCCCTGTCTCTTCAGAGTGACTGCTTGCTGCCAAAAGAGCTAGCCCATGCATAACACTTCTTTATCACCTCTGATGTCTACTGTTCTTAATTTTCAAGTCTTCCAGCAACTTCTCCAGCAGCTAATAAAAAAATCTTCTGTTGGCATTAACACTAGCCCTTAGAAAGGAAAGTTCCCCAAGCAGGTTAGTCTCATTTTAAGAAACTCAACCTGGGTACTGCTGAGGCTACAAGTCTCTGCAACACACCAGTGTTTTCATTCTTACTTGTCAAATAAGCTGCACTTGTAGCCAATGCTATTGTACATTTCAGCTCAAAACACTGCTGATGATTAATCATCCCAGTGGTTTGCTCTCACCTTCTAGGTTTTGGTCCCTTGATACTAGCTTTCTATGACTAAACTTGCAGAACATATCCACTTGTAAAAGTATCTATGGAACTGGCAAACATAAAAGCAACAGGTATAAAAGTGCATTTTGACAAAGCAGTTTGAGTACTTATGCCAGCAATCTCTGCATAATAGCTTCTGACAGGATGCAGTACAAGAGAAAGGAGATCTCATATGAGTAATGGTTCCAATAAAAGCCAGCCAAATCACCCTGACAGATTTCGAGTATTTACACATTCAGGAGACCAAAAGCTATTTACACCAGTTGCTACGCTTCCACTCATATAGCCCACAATTCAAGTAAGTTACAACCCTTTATATAGATATTTAAAAATAAAAACAGCACAGTGGCACAGTAAGGAGGCCAAGAGAGTAAAACGAAAAGGTCACTAACACTCAAGGGCAGGGAAAGAGCAAGTGGGCTCTAAGCGTAAATATCCCCTTAAATTTCCTCCATATCCATGCAAATCAGAGAGATGCTGAAATGCATAGGGATCTTTGTTCTGCAAGGAGAACCATCCACACATTGTCTGTAGCTTATCCCCATAAAACTGTGACAAGTCAGCAAACCTCAAATAACTCAAGAACTCAAAGAAAAGGAATAAAATACGATTTGTGGTAAGTTGGCAGGAGGAAAAATAAGAAGCAAACTGTTCAGATTAAAAGTGTGAGATATCTTTTTCTTTTGCCAAGTGAACTGAGTCCATACTTAGAGGACAAATTTTTATGCATAAGCCCTCCAGAGCTCAAGTCTGCCTCCTTTTTATCCATTCTTGGATTTAAAATGGCATCACTTCAGATTTGCACCAGAGTTAGGGACAATGGGATCAGGTCAGTTCAGTTTCAGTTGAACATAAACCAGCTCTGATAACTTCAAGGAAACTGAACATTACAACAATCAGATATCCAGAAAGAAGGAATTTAGTATTGCTTTTTCTTGTTTATGTCCTGGAGACAGTCTCAGCTGCATGCAAAATCTGCTCTGCCACAATGATGGGGATCTTGGGAACCTTGTAGTAGCCACCTGCACCTCAAAAGCCCAGGAATACCCAGTCCATCGGGTGATTTCTGCCTCAAGAACAACTCACCCTAGGAGACTTTGCCATCTGCTGGGAGGCAAGAGCAACCCAGAAAACTGGGGAGTGGGGGGCAGAAATTTTCCTCCCAGCAGGTACTTTATTCTTGGCTATGCCCAACACAGTTCCTTTAATGCAGCCTCCATTCCCTCACCTCAGCACATCAAGCACTAAAACAAACAGGAGATTTTGTTCCTCTGCAACAATTCTGCAACTGGCAGCACAATCCAGGTGCCAAGCAGCAACAAGCCCAACTAAAATGTTGCGTTAAAAACCTTACTCTCCCAAAGACAAAGATGGATTTTGCACTTTTCACCACTCACAGAGGCTCACCAACAAGGGCAAACACCACGACTTTCATGTAGCCAGGAGAGAAACTCAGTCCAGGCACACACTGTGCCACCAGGGCTGATACAGCCACAATGCCACGTCCTGCCCCACCACCAGATCAGACCTCAAACAGAGCACAGCCACATCATCCCAACACTGCACCTGAACTAACAAACCCTCTCAGCACAGAAAATTAAGCTGGCCCTGAGAGTTTGCTCAAACAACTGCCCTGTTTCTGGTTCTAAAACTGGCTTGTCCTTCTCTACACCATACTCTGCTATGCTCTTGCTGTAGAAATATCATGACCAGTACACAGCTTTGCCCCAAAATTATAAAAACAGTACAGTCTAGAACAGAGTTCAAGCACCCTTGTTCTGTTCATCCAGAATATTTATATATCCAGCCATGTTGGCTGCTGCCACAATCCTTCACCACTTTTGCCTGTTTCACATACAATGGCTGATTACAACAGCTTTACACCCATGCATGGTCTTGAACACAAAAAAAAACTGAAGATGAACATACTGTGCTAACTGACCCTGGCACCTGAGCTACTGGGCTACAAGTGCTCACACCCTTTTTTCTCCAGGAGAGAATGTAACACTTGGATCTTCTGTGTCTCAAGGGAGCATGGAAGAATTTTCAAAAATATTAAATACTGGCCTCCTCCTGAAGTCAACTCCCGGCAATTTCAGCAGGAGCAGCAGGGCAAAGCAAGAGTTATGAAACCTTATGCTAAACCCTTTCTGGGATTTTCCCAGAAAATACTGGGTAATAAAACAGAAATTTCCTCTTTTATCTGTTCTCACTTTACCTCTCTCTTCTCTGTCCAGCACAGATGGGGGCTGGGAGGTAGGCAGGACTTACATAAGGAACAGTAAGTGCTGAGGTAGAGTGAAGTGAGTCCTGAACACAAACTGCTGCTTTCCTTGAGCACCATTCCTGTCCTATTTAGTCTTCCCTCTTCAGTCACTACAGAGATGTTCCATCAAAGAGCACAACTTGCAGTCATTGATCACTCCCTCTCCGTGAAGGATTCAGGTTAAATCAAAGCCAGCTGCTTTAGAGAGGGGCAGGCAGCTAAGAAGAAGTTAAACAAAATAATAATAAAAAATGCAGTCTAGAACCAACATAGATAGGAAATCTGCTCTTGTGGTTCAAATAAATAACTCTAAGGTATTTAAGCCTTATGCACAGAAAACAATTTTGTAACTTTTTAAGTCATCCTCTTGCATTGTTGTTCTGCCCTAATAACTCTGAAATGTGCTACTCATCTCTCCCAGTTAAATATCCTGTTTCACAAGCCCACTCCTAGATATCTGAAACTGCACAGCATTTCTATCTAGCTTTAGGCATCTAGCATTCCAAAGAATTAATATTTAAACTTATTATAAAGGAATGGGGATTGCGTTAAGCATGTAGTATTTAGAAAAACATTCATACCAATAAACTGCTGTGTTGCTTGTCTGAAGCACATTTATCATCCTTTAAACTCAAAAGAAAGATTATGCTCCAAAACTGACACATGTATCTATTTTCCTTTTAATACAAGCAAGACTTAGATAGGATTAGAGAGTGGAAGCTATCAAATTTCGATTTTAACAATACACTTAAAATTATATTATCTTTCTTTGCCTAGGGGATTGTTGACTTCAGTATTTAAGGGACTTAACCATAGCAAATTGTGAAAAAGCAGTGAATCACAGCACTTACTTTAAATAATCCTAGACCCTCTACCCCTTCTACAGAAGAGCCTCATGTTAACATTTTTATATTTATTACTGCTCTTCTATCTCTTGATTATAAATAAATGAGTAAAGAAACTCTAACCTGTTGCAAGACATCTCTAATTGGTATTTTTCCTCTTATATTGGCCCTTAATTTACACCTCACATACGTTCTCCCAAGCCAGCACATGTAATTTATTTACAGCACTGGAAGGCAGGCAAAATACATCATCTACTGTTACACAACCTTCTACAAGGTATTAAAATACCAGGCCCCTGGAGACACACTTCATATAGTTCAGCAAGTTCCAAAATAAACCAAACCACCAACCCCCTAAGCAGTTAAAATAACAATGGACATCTGTATTAAAAAGTTAGTTTTTTACTGTATTTGATGATGTCGCCTTAGTGTCATTTTTCCCTCTGGCTAATATGCAAACAACATGTAAGAATGAATTTGCTTTCTCCTCATTGTAAAACAGCTAACAACTCTATAGCTCTCACAAAGCCCTCTTATCACACATGTAAATGCCAGAATTAAGTGTAGTTTATGATGTTTTGCATTCATTTAACCTTTAGAATAAATGTAGTGCCATAAATTCAATCACAGTGCTCCTTACCAATCCATTCGGTAAGATAATCACATATACATTCAAACATAATGATGGAGAAGTCAAACATACTTATCAGAGTTAAAGCAAAACAGTTGCTTTAAATAAAAAGATCTTAAGCACTTTGAGTTGACTGAGATCAACCTTGTAATGCTCAAAACGTTAAAATAACCTAAAATACAGAATTTGGATCAATTTCCCATTGCAGCTCTGGCAATGTCTCATCTGTTTTACAAGCAGTCCTCTGTCTACAAATAATCATTAACAATCATTTCATATAGTCAAGCTAATGACTGTAATAAAAAAAAATTTAAAAAAAAAANAAAAAAAAGAAGTCCTTGTTCCAGGTAACCAGTGAAGCACAGATTCTCAGAACAGAAAGTTCAGGTTCCAACCAAGATTTCACATACAGGGTGCCAGAAATGTAATTGGAGGGGAAGGAAAAAGGGGAACTCTTTGCCTCTATTCTTCAAAGCCCGTGCAGGTTTCTAGGTAGTGCCGCGCTGGTCTGCACCGATGGTTATCTGAACGGAGGGACCGGCCCTCGCTTTTCTTTACACGCCCCATTTACAGGCAATAAAACGGCCCGAGTGGCTTTAACTGGTCGTTCTGTGGGACTGTAACGCTCCCTGCCCCCGGCAGAAGATAACAGCTGTGCCATATTCCCAAACACATACTTTTGCTATTGTTTGCACATTTGTGGGGCAAGATTACGCCGTGCCACAGTCAGCGAGCGCTGCCCTTGCTTTGGAACCCTGTATTCCGAGTTACAGCAATGTGCTGGGAAACAACGTTGGGTGGCTGAGGAAAAAAAAGAGCAAACAAACCTCAGACTATTAAAAGCCGTTTCAGGCACTGTGAAATGATTACTAGATTGCACGCCTGGTTCAAGCTTGTTGACATACAATGATAGAAATCTGGAGTGCAAAATGGAGTGGTTTTACATCTATTTTCCCTCTCCAGTTACCCTGCCATCACCATCTACAACAGTTCTAAAATCACTACACAGCAGAATTTCTAGAATAATGGTAATTATGGTACTGAGCATGGAAATTATATTCACAGTATTACAGATTTCTCTCACAATCCATACGTTATTCTACTTCCTAGCTTACAGATGGATTTAATAGAAACTTGTTATTTGTCCTATAAGCTTTTCCCTGTACACAGGAAAAAGAACTTCTGTAATATTAGGATTGAAATAGCGACCCAGCTAAAGTTAGTGGCAAGACTCCTACTGATATTAATAATTCAGGGTAAAATTTTGTCCTTCTTATTCAACAAAAAACCAAACCACTTTACTGCAATGAAGCAGTACAGTCTCCTAGAAGACATTCACTTTAAATTTAGCAGTTTCACTAAAAAGAATCTCAAAGCCCTCCCAGAATATAATCTCAAATATACTAAAGATCCTCAGCATACACTTAACAAATTTATGTGTATACAGGATTGAACTCTTAAGATGCAAATAATGTATTCAGTTATATCTAAATGGTAATTTAGAATGCTCTAAAAATTTGTAGTTGATGAGACTGCTCACAGGAACAGTAATGTACATACTTAACCACTTGCAAGATGTAGACTTTAATTTTTTTCTTACTGTAAAAGAAAAAAGGGTGTTTTTCTTCTCACTCCGCTTAGCCCAGTGTATAATAACCTCCATTACTGTAACATTTTAAAGACAGAACAAGTGATTTCTTATTTTTAACTTCTATTCCTTCAAACAAAACTCAAATCAAATAAAAAAATCTTCCAATTATTAGACTTATTTCCTTGTTGAGAGTAATCTGACATTATCTGTTAACCCATATAATTCTACACAATATTAAAATAGATACAACATTTATTCTCTTCAGCTTTTGTCATGAAGCAGAAAAGAGTTTTTTTGCTTTTACTTGACAAGTACTGAATGCCTTTCTATGACTGGTTGATCATTAGATTTCCTGGTTTGTATTTGCTAAATATTCTCCACTAATGATTCTTAAATGACAATGGATTTAATGATTAGATACAATTAAACCTCTTCTAAATTAAATCCATGAAAGCCCCATCTTCAAGTAAGTGACTGATTTTGCAACACAAATCATTAGAAGAGCTTCCTTCAGCAGCAAGTAACTGAAAGTTATTTGCCTATTCAAGACAAGTAAGCATCATAGGCAGTTTAAGGGAGGAGAGGACAGTCACAATTTGTTCCAAATGAATTTATGAACACATTCTCCAATTTGCAGTTTCTTCTCCTTTCTCCCCTTACGAAATAAAATTAGGCAGAAAAAAAGACCATGAAATAAAAATATAGCTCTATAACTGCACATTCTGTTCAGACCAACCTTTCAATTCCTTTTTGTAGCAGAGTTCAAATGCAGCAAGGGAACTAGAGTGAAAATAAGAAATTATTATTACTGCAGCTCTACATAAAACTGAGAGTTTAGATATCACCATACCAGTGAACCTGTCCCTGCATCCTTATCAGCTCATATCACATCTATCAGCTCTAGGCAGCCACACTTGCTCCACTGGGATAATTCAGGTGAACTCAGATAAAGTGTAAGAAAGAAAATGGCAATATGAGGCCCAAGAGCACTCCATTCACCTAATAAATCATAAAACCAAAGTATACACTTTTGCTTAAGATCCCAACAGTATAAGCTGTTACTTTCACAAGGACAGTCCTGATAACCAAGGAAATAGTCACAGGGAGATTAAATGGCAAGATTTACCCCTCCTTCTCAATAGCAGAAGGAAATTAATACATTTCAATACATTGGTTTTATGTTTGCTGAAAGCAGCTACAGTTAACAACAAACAAAAAAAAATCCAAGCCGTTTTCTCCTTGTCTGAATAAAACATACTCTCAACAAGGAAACATCTAACTCCTGCAACTCGACCAGCTTATTGTTTTGCCCACTGTAAGTTAATATCTGAAGTGGTTGCTGCAAAGGTCCGGGCCATTTGGACGATTTCCCAGTGGCACAGCTAACAGGATAAATCTCGTCATTTCTACTGAGTCATGAATTAGGTACACTGAACAAAACTGGAAAAGAATGAAAAGGAGAAGTGTTTCCTGGTAACAAACATAATCAATGTCATTTAGAAAAGGAGATATTTGGCATCTTTATAGATTAGTCTTTTGTCACCACTAAAGCCTTCCCAAAAGCTTCTTCCCTGTAGACAGTAAGTATTTTGTCATGTTACTTTCAAAACTGTAATATCATAGCATGAAATTCAACAACACGGAACCAAACCCACAGAATCCCAGGAAAACACTGTAAAATGGATTTCATACCTTACAGTTTCATGGTACAGTTATTCTATGTCAAATGCCTCTAAAAAGCAGTGCCTGTATGCAAATACTCTGCCTTGCTACACAAAGGGAAATCAATGACCAAGAAAAGCATGGTGCCTATCACAGCCAGCCACATCAGAAGGGGTTGGCTGGGTGAAAACTGGGCATTTATTTTAAACAGCTCCCAAACAGAACAAAACATGGAGCACAATTCCAAAATACTGGTATTTTCAGCGAACAACCAACAGCTCCATCCTGAAAGGTTCAGACCCAAATGATCCGATTCCCAGAAATAATCCTCACCACAACCCCTCAAGTTTTTGTTTGGCTCCTCAGAAAGTCCAAAATACTTGCTCAGGCACGGAAGCATTTTGCAGGATCATAACTTAAACACTGTGAAGCAGCAGAGTAACACCACAGAGACACTGCAACAGCAGGATACTTCTTCTCCATTGTGATTACTTCAAAGCTGCCCTTTTTATTAGTAGAGCAGTGTATCATTTTGATTCATTCTTTTTGGAAAAAAAAATTTAAAAGTATGACTTGTTTAGGAAAAAAAGACCTTACAGGCAACTATAAAAATCAGTTTTGCTCTTGTTAGAGAGCATCTTTTACACTCCCTACATTCAGTTTTCAACTGTGGATAAACCAAAACCAGGAGGCACATTCTGTAATCTTACCCAGACTGCAGAGGGAATTACTGGGTACATGGCACTCTGGGGCTGGAGAACAGGAGACGTACGGCACGATGGTCTGAAATCAAGCTGTCATCAGTTTCCTTCCCAAAACCTTTCACTGGGTAAGTCTCAGTATTTCCCTCACTTCCACATCTTAGCTTTATCTTGGTATATCACATCCACATGCAGCTATCCCAGTCCTTTATCTGCCTGAGAGAAGCAGGGTTGGTGGGAGATGGTTTGCACTGCTCCTTGAAAGAGCAGCAGCTCTCCTGTCTGCAGCACAGCCCGCTTTAGATACACTCTGATTTGTGAGCTGGACCACAGTGAGCACCCCAAAATGCCCCAGGGGACATTAAAGCACTTGCTGACACTGTCCAGGTCAGAAGGAGCAGCACATCCCACATATTTTAAATCAGACTCAGAATTTTACTTTCCCTAACTCCTCTTGAAAATGTCTTCTTGCGGGGAAAAAAAAGGCAAAACCCAACCAAATAAAAAACCCAACAAACAAACAACAGGAAGCCACCCAAAAAACTCGGTGTTGCCATCTTTGGAAAAATCCAACATTATCCATCAAATCTTCCTTCTCAATTAAATGAACCCTGTCCTGCCAATGGACACCTCCTACTTACTCCCATGGCTCAAGTCACCCATACACTGAAGCAACCACAAGGTAACACCCTGGACAGAAAACATACTAAACAAAAACAGCAACAAAATTTAAAACACTTTTTTTTCCCCCCAGTGGTGAAAATGGGAAAATGATGAGTCAGGAAAGATGAATTAGGAACCTACATCTACTGTAAAAATCTGTACTGTAAAAATACTGTAAAAATCCCAAGTGAATGCAAAATTAAATTCTTCCTCATTCCGTCCCTACACCTCTGCAACAGCAGGAGGGATATGCATGAAAAGAGGGCTAAACAGCTCAAAGGAAAAAATACTTTAAAACTGTTTCAACAGTCTGCCTGGACAGGGCAATGCATGGGCAGGATTTAAAGCTAGTATGAACCCTGTCAAGTGGCACGAACCTCACCCGTGGGACCACAAGGGACTAGAACAGCCCTTGAGTCCCTTCCACAGGCAGCAGTTGCAGCAGCACAGTGGTACAAGAGCTTGCAGCTCTCCCGTTATACTACATGAATCCTCCTTCTCCCCCCTCCAAACAGGAGTCTGTATAACAGACCTTCATTTCATTCCTGCCAAACATTAACAACCTCTCTTTTTTTTTAATCATGAGAGAAGAATTACAGCATTAACAAACAGAAAAATAAAAAAGGTAATTTATAACCTGCTGCTCCACTCTGTCTGTATTCAGTGGTGATGAACAAACATATCCTAGAGTCTGTAGGACAGACCTAGCACAGATCGAGGTGTTCATTAACATAACTTCATGGCAATGAAAGGTGCCATCACCCTAGGTAACAAGCTCACAAAAGAAAATGTCACTAGTCCAAGGGCATGCAGCCTACTCTTAGTTTTCAGAAGAATGGACAGAACTTGGGAAAAAATCCCACTGAGAACAGTCTTACACTGACAAGAAAACTGCACATACATACCTAAAATAGACAATGAGAACGGACTGCTAAAAAGATAAAAAAAGAGAATTACCTTTTAACGTTACAAAAGACACTGCCTTAATGTTAATAACCTTAGGTGTACATATGTCTCTGCAAGTGACTTTGTAGCATACAGAAATGCTCCAATTCCCTCTGAGTCCATCCAGTGACACCTTAGAGGGATTATTTTAAAACTGAATTTTGATTAACAAATTTCAGCTGAGTTAACCAGTTCCAGTTGAAAAGTGTAATTAACAGATTTTTACTAGGCAATTCCTAACCCTACTTCACTGCCACTTCTTTAACGATGGACACCTGAAAATCAGGCATTTGTTAACTAGCAGAATTTGACCTTTCGGGCACCAGGAGTTCCCAAGTCTGAGGATTCACCGCCCGAGTCCAGCATTTGTAACACCTCCTTGAAATACAAACTATAAAATCCAAGCAACCGTGGTGAAACTGCTGAGCAAGAACCAGGCATTTACTGTCAGCCAGGCGTGCTCACAAACAAACACCCCACACGAACTCTCTGGTGCGGGACAGACCAGCCCAGTCTTCAGCACCAAGCCCAAAACAACCACCTTTGAGAGGTGACCGCATGAGCAGCACCCGCTCAGGACAACTAAAGAAGATGCTGGTTTCAAGATTTTTTTAAATACTATTGAGAGACACTCAGCTTCACACTGGCAAAGCACAGTCTGGTTTATGCTGTCCCTCCACCGTGCTCAGGAAAAAGTTTTAAAGCCTAAAGTTAAATAAACAGGTTAGAAAACACGCTAAAGACCAGAAAGGGAGGAGGAAGGGGGAAAAAGCTTGTTACGTTTTATTTGTGCGGTGAATAGGTTTTTGGTGATGGCAGTGTTTAGTTCATGCATTTCCAAACTCACCCTTCACGCTCTGATGTTTCTGCTGCTGGAAATAATCTTTCGAGCCTCTAGCGCATCGCAGCTCCTGCGCCCTGGGCAGAATCGGAATCCTCTCAAATATGCTGGGTCGTCTGGGGATGAAATCTAGCAGAGGTGCTGACATTTCAGGGGGGCTTTGCTGAGGCTCCGCGTAGTCAGTGCCGTTACTGACAGATACTTTAAAGGACATCTGAGGGCTCAAGTGAGCTTTACCAGCGCCGGGACGAGTCACCCGCGGCAGATCCTTCTGAGGATCTGAGGAGGCGCTCCCTGGTCTTCAGCGGTCACCTCGATGCGGGCGCTGAGCTCACAGTGCATGTCCGCTCGCGGCTGCTGCCAGGGCCCTCGCCGCTCTCCTGCAGCGAGCGGCACACGGGCTGTCAGCG